>CM046301.1:47648159-48228159 GCA_025267735.1 Mactra quadrangularis | reverse complement strand
CCTTTTACCTCTCTTTCTCTATACCTCTCAGTTCACTCTTCCTCTTACCTCTCTTTCTTTCTACCTCTCAGGTCTCTCTACATGTTTTTTCTTTCCTCTCTTTCTTTCTACCTCCCAGTTCTCTCTCCTTCTTTCCTGTCTTTCTTTCTCTCTCTCTATCCCTCAGTTCTCTCTCCATCTTTCCTGTCTTTCTTTCTACCTCTCAATTCTCTCTCCTTCTTTCCTGTCTTTCTTTATGCCCCTCAGCTTCTCTCTTTTCCTGTCTTTCTTTCTCTCTCTACCCCTCAGTTCTCTCTCCTTCTTTCCAGTCTTTCTTTCTCTCTCTACCTCTCAGTTCACTCTCCATCTTCGCTCTTTTTCTCTCTTTCTCTCAGTTCAATCTCATTCTTACATCTCTTTCTCTCAACCTATCAGTTCTGTCTCCCTCTTACATCTCTTTTTTTCTCCCTACCTCTTATTTCTCTCTCACTCCACCCTCTCTTTCTCTCTACATCTCAGTTTTCTCTCCCTCATACCTCTCTTTCTCTCTACCTCTCTAAGTTCACTGTCTCTCTCTCTCTATCTCTCCATCATTAAGTTCCCTCTCTCTCCATCACTAAGTTCCCTCTCCATCACTAAATTCCCTCTCTCTCCATCACTAAGTTCTCTCTCCATCACTAAGTTCCCTCTCTCTCATTACTAAGTTCTCTCTCTCTCTCTCCATCACTAAGTTCCCTCTCTCTCATTACTAAGTTCTCTCTCTCCATCACTAAGTTCCCTCTCTCTCCATCACTAAGTTCTCTCTCTCTCTCTCTCTCTCTCTCTCTCTCTCTCTCTCTCTCTCTCTCTCTCTCTCTCTCTCTCTCTCTCCATCACTAAGTTCCCTCTCTCTCCATCACTAAGTTCCCTCTCTCTCCATCACTAAGTTCCCTCTCTCTCCATCACTAAGTTCCCTCTCTCTCCATCACTAAGTTCTCTCTCCATCACTAAATTCCCTCTCTCTCCATCACTAAGTTCTCTCTCCATCTCTAAGTTCTCTCTCCATCACTAAGTTCCCTCTCTCTCCATCACTAAGTTCTCTCTCCATCACTAAATTCCCTCTCTCTCCATCACTAAGTTCTCTCTCCATCACTAAGTTCTCTCTCCATCTCTAAGTTCTCTCTCTCCATCACTAAGTTCTCTCTCCATCACTAAGTTCCCTCTCTCTCCATCACTAAGTTCTCTCTCTCTCCATCACTAAGTTCTCTCTCCATCACTAAGTTCCCTCTCTCTCATTACTAAGTTCTCTCTCTCTCTCTCCATCACTAAGTTCCCTCTCTCTCCATCACTAAGTTCTCTCTCTCTCTCTCTCTCTCTCTCTCTCCATCACTAAGTTCCCTCTCTCTCCATCACTAAGTTCCCTCTCTCTCCATCACTAAGTTCCCTCTCTCTCCATCACTAAGTTCCCTCTCTCTCCATCACTAAGTTCCCTCTCTCTCCATCACTAAGTTCTCTCTCCATCTCTAAGTTCTCTCTCCATCACTAAGTTCCCTCTCTCTCCATCACTAAGATCTCTCTCTCTCTCAATCACTAAGTTCTCACTCTCCATCAATTAGTTCTCTCTCCATCACTAAGTTCTCTCTCTTTCAATCACTAAGTTCTCTCTCTTTTGATCACTAAGTTCTCTCTCTACATCACTAAGTGCTCTCTCTCTCTCTCTCACTAAGTTCCCTCTCTCTCCATCACTAAGTTCTCTCTCTCTCTCTCCATCACTAAGTTCCCGCTCTCTCTCTCACTAATATCCCTCTCTCTCTCCATCACTAAGTTCTCTCTCTCTCCAGCACTAAGTTCTCTCTCTCCAGCACTTAGTTCTCTCTCCACCACTAAGTTCCCTCACTCTCTATCACTAAATTCTCTCTCTCTCTCTCTCAATCACTTAGTTCTCTCTCCATCACTAAGTTCCCTCTCTCTCCATCACTAAGTTCCCTCACTCTCTCCATCACTAAGTTCTCTCTCTCTCAATCACTAAGTTCTCACTCTCCATCAATTAGTTCTCTCTCCATCACTAAGTTCTCTCTCTTTCCCATCACTAAGTTCTCTTTCTCTCTCCATCACTAAGTTCTCTCTCTCTCTCCATCACTAAGTTCTCTCTCTCTCTCCATCACTAAGTTCTCTCTCCATCACTAAGTTCTCTCTCTCTCTCTCCATCACTAAGTTCTCTCTCTCTCCATCACTAAGTTCCCTCTCTCTCTATCACTAAGTTCTCTCTCTCTCTCCATCACTTAGTTCTCTCTCTCTCTCCATCACTAAGTTCTCTGTCTCTCCATCACTAAGTTCCCTCTTTCTCTATCACTAAGTTCTCTCTCTCTCTCCATCACTAAGTTCTCTCTCTCCATCACTTAGTTCTCTCTCCATCACTAAGTTCTCTCTCTCCATCACTAAGTTCTCTCTCTCTCCATCACTAAGTTCCCTCTCTCTCTATCACTAAGTTCTCTCTCTCTCTCCATCACTAAGTTCTCTCTCTCCATCACTTAGTTCTCTCTCCATTACTAAGTTCCCTCTCTCTCCACCACTAAGTTCCCTCTCTCTCCATCACTAAATTCTTTCTCTCTCTCTCACTAAGTTCCCTCTCTCTCCATCACTAAGTTCTCTCTCTCTCTCCATCACTAAGTTCTCACTCTCCATCAATTAGTTCTCTCTCCATTACTAAGTTCTCTCTCTCTCACTAAGTTCCCTCTCTCTCCATTACTAAGTTCTCTCTCTCCATTACTAAGTTCTCTCTCTCTCCATCACTAAGTTCTCTCTCTCTCTCCATCACTAAGTTCTCACTCTCCATCAATTAGTTCTCTCTCCATTACTGAGTTCTCTCTCTCTCTCTCACTAAGTTACCTCTCTCTCTATTACTAAGTTCTCTCTCTCCATTACTAAGTTCTCTCTCTCTCTCTCTCACTAAGTTCCCTCTCTCCATCACTAAAGTCTCTCTCTCCATCACTTAGTTCTCTCTCCATTACTAAGTTCTCTCTCTCTCTCTCACTAAGTTCCCTCTCTCTCCATTACTAAGTTCTCTCTCTCCATTACTAAGTTCTCTCTCTCTCTCTCTCACTAAGTTCCCTCTCTCCATCACTAAAGTCTCTCTCTCCATCACTTAGTTCTCTCTCTCCATTACTAAGTTCTCTCTCTCTCTCTCTCGCTAAGTTCCCTCTCTCTCCATTACTAAGTTCTCTCTCTCTCTCTCACTAAGTTCCCTCTCTCTCCATCACTAAGTTCTCTCTCTCTCTCCATCACTAAGTTCCCTCTCTCTCCATCACTAAGTTCTCTCTCTCTCTCCATCACTAAGTTCTCTCTCTCTCTCCATCACTAAGTTCTCTCTCTCTCTCCATCACTAAGTTCCCTCTCTCTCTATCACTAAGCTCCTTCTCTCTCCATCACTAAGTTTCCTGTCTCTCTCTCTCTATCACTAAGTTCCCTCTCTCTATCACTAAGTTTCCTGTCTCTCTCTCTCTCTGTTTCTTTCCATCCCTAAGTTCTCTCTCTCTTAATCACTAAGTTCTATTTCTCTCCATCACTAAGTTCCCTCTGTCTCTATCATCAATTTCTTTCTCCATCACTAAGTTCTCTCTCCATCACTAAGTTTTCTCTGTCTTTCCATCACTAAGTTCCCTCTCTCTCTATTACTAAGTTCTTTCTCCATCACTAAGTTCTCTCTGTCTCTCTCTCCATCACTAAGTTCTCTCTCTCTCTCTCTCTCTCCATCACTAAGTTCTCTCTATCTCTCCATCACTAAGTTTCCTCTCTCTCTCCATCACTAAGTTCTCTCTCTCTTTCTCCATCACTAAGGTCTCTCTCTCTCCATCACTTAGTTCGCTCACTCTCTCGATCACTAAGTGCTCTCTCTCTATCACTTAGTTCTCTCTACATCACTTAGTTCTCTCTACATCACTAAGTTCTCTCTCTATCTCTCTCTCTCTCTCTATATATATATATATCTACATTCTCCCTCTATCTATCTCTGTCACTCAGTTCTCTCTCATACCCTGTAACCTAGTCTTTCACCTAGCTCTCTCTCATACCCTACCACCCAGTTCTCTCTCATACATTTTTATTTCACCCAGTTTTCTATCATACCCTGCCACCCAGTTCTCTCTTATACACTATCACCTAGTTCTTTCTGGTACCATATTACTCAGTTCTCTCTCATACCCTATCACCTTGTTCTCTCTCATACATTTTTACCCAGTTCTCTCTCATACCCTATCACATTGTTCTCTCTTATTCCCTATCTCCTTGTTCTCTCTAATAACCTATCACCTTGTTCTCTCTCATACCCTATCACCTAGTTCTCTCTCATACCCTATCACCTAGTTCTCTCTCATACCCTATCACCCAGTACTCTCTCATACCCTATCACCCAGTTCTCTCTCATACCCTATTACCTTGTTCTCTCTCATACACCATCACCCAGTTCTCTCTCATACCCTATCACCTTGTTCTCTCTCATACCCTATCACCTTGTTCTCTCTCATACCATTTCACCTAGTTCTCTCTCATACCCTATTACCTTGTTCTCTCTCATACCCTATCACCCAGTACTCTCTTATACCCTATCACCTAGTTCTCTCTCATACCCTATTACCTTGTTCTCTCTCATACCCTATCACCCAGTACTCTCTCATACCCTATCACCCAGTTCTCTCTCATACCCTATCACCTTATTTTCTCTCATACCCTATCGCTCAGTTTTCTCTCATACCCTATCACCTTGTTCTCTCTCATACCCTATCACCTTGTTTTCTCTCATACCCTATCACCTAGTTCTCTCTCATACCCTTTCACCTAGTTCTCTCTCATACCCTATCACCTAGTTCTCTCTCATACCCTATCACCTTGTTCTCTCTCATACCCTATCCCCTTGTTCTCTCTCATACCCTATCACCTAGTTCTCTCTCATACACCATCACCCAGTTCTCTCTCATACCCTATCACCTTGTTCTCTCTCATACCCTATCCCCTTGTTCTCTCTCATACCCTATCACCCAGTTCTCTCTCATACACCATCACCCAGTTCTCTCTCATACCCTTTTACCTTGTTCTCTCTCATACCCTATCACCTTGTTCTCTCTTATACCCTATCACCTTGTTCTCTCTCATACCCTATCACCCAGTTCTCTCTCATACCCTATCACCTTGTTCTCTCTCATACCATTTCACCTAGTTCTCTCTCATACCCTATTACCTTGTTCTCTCTCATACCCTATCACCCAGTACTCTCTCATACCCTATCACCTAGTTCTGTCTCATACCCTATCACCTAGTTATACCCCCGCTTCGAAGAAGAGGGGGGTATACTGTTTTACCCTTGTCCGTGCGTGCGTGCGTGCGTGCGTGCGTCCGTCCGTCCGTTACAAAATTTCCGTCACAGTTTTCTCAGCAACTATACCATGCAGCAGCCTGAAACTTTGCATATTGCTTCATCCTATAGTCCCATGTGGTGTAAAGCGATTTCATGCTCCTCGCTCATCTACTTCCTGTTTGTCGCATATTTTTAGATTTTGGCGGGGGTATCACTAGTGAGCATTAGCTCACAGATTTACTTGTTCTCTCTCATACACCATCACCTTGTTCTCTCTAATAACCTATCACCTTGTTCTCTCTTATAACCTATCACCTAGTTCTCTCTCATACCCTATCACCTTGTTCTCTCTCATACCCTATCACCTAGTTCTCTCTCATACCCTATCACCCAGTTCTCTCTCATACCCTATCACCTTGTTCTCTCTCATACCATTTCACCTAGTTCTCTCTCATACCCTATTACCTTGTTCTCTCTCATACCCTATCACCCAGTACTCTCTCATACCCTATCACCTAGTTCTCTCTTATAACCTATCACCTAGTTCTCTCTCATACCCTATCACATTGTTCTCTCTTATTCCCTATCTCCTTGTTCTCTCTAATAACCTATCACCTTGTTCTCTCTTATAACCTATCACCTAGTTCTCTCTCATACCCTATTACCTTGTTCTCTCTCATACCCTATCACCCAGTACTCTCTCATACCCTATCACCTAGTTCTCTCTTATAACCTATCACCTAGTTCTCTCTCATACCCTATCACATTGTTCTCTCTTATTCCCTATCTCCTTGTTCTCTCTAATAACCTATCACCTTGTTCTCTCTTATAACCTATCACCTAGTTCTCTCTCATACCCTATTACCTTGTTCTCTCTCATACCCTATCACCCAGTACTCTCTCATACCCTATCACCTAGTTCTCTCTCATACCCTATCACATTGTTCTCTCTTATTCGCTATCTCCTTGTTCTCTCTAATAACCTATCACCTTGTTCTCTCTTATAACCTATCACCTAGTTCTCTCTCATACCCTATCACCTAGTTCTCTCACATACACCATCACCTAGTTCTCTCTCATACCCTATCACATTGTTCTCTCTTATTCCCTATCTCCTTGTTCTCTCTAATAACCTATCACCTTGTTCTCTCTTATAACCTATCACCTAGTTCTCTCTCATACCCTATCACCTAGTTCTCTCTCATACCCTATCATCTAGTTCTCTCTCATACCCTATCACCTAGTTCTCTCTCATACCCTATCACCTAGTTCTCTCTCATACCCTATCACCTAGTTCTCTCTCATACCCTACCACCTAGTTCTCTCTCATACCCTATCACCTTGTTCTCTCTCATACCATTTCACCTAGTTCTCTCTCATACCCTGTCATCTTGTTCTCTTTTATACCCTATCACCTTGTTCTCTCTTATACCCTATCACCTTGTTCTCTCTCAAACCCTATCACCTTGTTCTCTCACTCCCTTCTCTATCATACACTACCACTCAGTTCTCTCTCATACACTATCACCCAGTTCTCTCTTATACCCTATCACCTTGTTCTCTCTTATACCCTATCACCTAGTTCTCTCTCATACCCTACCACCTTGTTCTCTTTTATACCCTATCACCTTGTTCTCTCTTATACCCTACCACCTTGTTCTCTCTTATACCCTACCACCTTGTTCTCTTTTATACCCTATCACCTTGTTCTCTCTTATACCCTACCACCTTGTTCTCTCTTATACCCTATCACCTAGTTCTCTCTCATACCCTATCACCTTGTTCTCTTTTATACCCTATCACCTTGTTCTCTCTTATACCCTACCACCTTGTTCTCTCTTATAACCTATCACCTAGTTCTCTCTCATACACCATCACCCAGTTCTCTCTCATACCCTATCACCTTGTTCTCTCTTATACCCTATCACCTTGTTCTCTCTTATACCCTATCACCTTGTTCTCTCTCATACATTTTTCACCTAGTTCTCTCTTATACCCTATCACCTTGTTCTCTCTTATACCCTATCACCTTGTTCTCTCTCATACATTTTTCTTCACCTAGTTCTCTCTCATACATTTTGTTTACCCAGTTCTCTCTTATACCCTTTCAACCAGCTCTCTCTCTCATACAATATCAAACGTTTTTCTCTCATACCCTATCACCTAGTTGTCACTTATACAATTTCACCCACTTCCCTCGGATACACTATCTTTCAGTTCTCTTTCAAACACTATCACCTAGTTCTCCCTGATCCACTGTCACCTAGTTCTACCCCATACAATTTTATTTCACCTAGTTTTGTCTCATACCCTGTCACCCTTTTCTCTCTTATACACTATCACCTAGTTCTTTCTGGTACCCTATTACTCAGTTCTGTCTAATACACTTTCAACCAGTTCTCTCTTATACACTTTCAACCAGTTCTCTCTCATAAATTATCACTCAGTTCTCTCTCATACACAATTACTCAGTTCTCCCTTATACACTATCACTCAGTTCTCTATTATATCTTATCACACAGTTCTCTCTTATACACTATTATTCAGTTTTCTATTATATCCTATCACCCAGTTCTCCTTAATACACTATAACTCAGTTCTCTATTATACCCTATCACCCAGTTCTCTCTCATACACTATCTATTAGTTCTCTCTCATACACTATCACTCAGTTCTCTCTCATACACTATCACTCAGTTCTCTCTCATTCGCTATCACTCAGTTCTCTCTCATACATTATCACCCAGTTCTCTATTATATCCTATCGCACAGTTCTCTCTCATACACTATAACTCAGTTCTCTCTCATACCCTATCACTCAGTTCTCTCTCGTACACTATCACTCAGTTCTCTCACATACACTACCACTCAGTTCTCTCTCATGCATTTTCACTCAGTTCTCTCTCATACACTACCACTCAGTTCTCTCTCATACATTTTCACCCAGTTCTCTCTCATACACTACCACTCAGTTCTCTCTTGTACACTATCACCCAGTACTCTCTCATACACTACCACTCAGTTCTCTTTCATACATTTTCACCCAGTTCTCTCTCATACACTACCACTCAGTTCTCTCTTGTACACTATCACCCAGTTCTCTCTCATACACTATCACTCAGTTCTCTCTCATACCCTACCACTCAGTTCTCTCTCATACACTATCACTCAGTTTTCTCACATACACTACCACTCAGTTCTCTATCATGCATTTTCACTCAGTTATCTCTCATACACTACCACTCAGTTCTCTCTCATACATTTTCACCCAGTTCTTTCTCATACACTACCACTCAGTTCTCTCTCATACACTACCACTCAGTCCTCTATCATGCATTTTCATCCAGTTCTCTCTCATACACTATCACTCAGTTCTCTCACATACACTATCACTCAGTTCTCTCTCATACACTATCACTCAGTTCTCTAACATACACTACCACTCCCTTCTCTATCATACATTACCACTCAGTTCTCTATCATACACCATCACCCAGTTCTCTCTCATACACTATCACCCAAGTCTCTCATACACTATCACTCAGTTCTCTCTCATACCCTATCACTCAGTTCTCTCTCGTACACTATCACTCAGTTCTCTCACATACACTACCACTCAGTTCTCTATCATGCATTTTCACCCAGTTCTCTCATACACTATCACTCAGTTCTCTCACATACACTATCACTCAGTTCTCTCTCATACACTATCACTCAGTTCTCTCACATACACTATCACTTAGTTCTCTATCATGCATTTTCACTCAGTTCTCTCTCATACACTACCACTCAGTTCTCTCTCATACATTTAACCCAGTTCTCTCTCATACACTACCACTCAGTTCTCTCTTGTACACTATCACCCAGTACTCTCTCATACACTACCACTCAGTTCTCTTTCATACATTTTCACCCAGTTCTCTCTCATACACTACCACTCAGTTCTCTCTTATACACTATCACCCAGTTCTCTCTTGTACACTATCACCCAGTTCTCTCTCATACACTACCACTCAGTTCTCTATCATGCATTTTCACCCAGTTCTCTCTCATACCCTACCACTCAGTTCTCTCTTATACACTATCACCCAGTTCTCTCTCATACCCTATCGTCCAGTTCTCTCTCATACACTTTCACCCTATTCTCTTGGATACACTACCACTCAGTTCTCTTTCATACACTTTCCTCCAGTTCTTTCTCGTACACTATTACACAGCTCTCTCTGGTACTTTTTTCACTTGGTTCTCCCTTATACACTTTCACTTAGTTCTCTTTTGTACTCTACCACACAGTTCCTTCTCTGTCTATATGTCATGCAGTTTTTCTATACCACTTTCTCCCTCTTTCTTTATCTTTACCAATTATACCCAATAACTCAGTTTTTTCTTCCTTTACATCATCACTCAGTTATCTGTTATACTCTGTTATAAATTCTCTCTCCATCTCTTACCTTTACATTCTCTTTATATATATATCACTAAGTTCTTCTTTCTCTATCACTCAGTTCCCTCTTCTACTCTAATAATCTGTTCCCTTTTGTATTATATCACATAGCTTTCTTTCGATCACTCAGATCTTGCTCTCTCTACCACATAGTTCTCTCTCTCTATGTACTACTCAGTTCTCTCATTCTATCACTCAGCTCTCTCTCTCTCTCTATTTACCTTTCCGTTCACCTTTTCTACAACTCAGTTTTCACCTATAAACAACTCATTTGCTTCTCTACCATTCCATTTCCTAGCCTCCCTGCTAACTCCAGTACTCTCCAGTTCTCTCTCTGGTACTTCATCACTCAATTCACTCTCTGGTACTCCGTTACCCAGTTCTCTCTTTGGTACTTCATCACTCAGTTCTCTCTCTGGTACTCCATCACTCAGTTCTCTCTCTGGTACTCCATCACTCAGTTCTCTCTCTGGTACTCCATCACTCAGTTCTATCTGATACTCCATCACTCAGTTCTCTCTCTGGTACTCCATCACTCAGTTCTCTCTCTGGTACTCCATCACTCAGTTCTTTCTGATACTCCATCACTCAGTTCTCTCTCTGGTACTCCATCACTCAGTTCTCTCTCTGGTACTCCATCACTCAGTTCTCTCTCTGGTACTCCATCACTCAGTTCTCTCTCTGGTACTCCATCACTCAGTTCTTTCTGATACTCCATCACTCAGTTCTCTCTCTGGTACTCCATCACTCAGTTCTCTCTCTGGTACTCCATCACTCAGTTCTCTCTCTGATACTCCATCACTCCGTTCTCTCTCTCTGGTACTCCATCACTCAGTTCTTTCTGATACTCCATCACTCAGTTCTCTCTCGGATACTCCATCACTCAGTTCTCTCTCTGGTACTTCATCTTCCAGTTCTATCTCTGGTACTCCATCACTCAGTTCTCTCTCTGATACTCTATCACTCAGTTCTCTCTCTGATACTCCATCACTCAGTTCTATCTCTAGTTCTTCATCACTCAATTCTCTCTTTGGTACTCCATCACTCAGTTCTCTCTGATACTCCATCACTCGATTCTCTCTCTGGTACTCCATCACTCAGTTCTCTCTCTGATACTCTATCACTTAGTTCTTTCTGATACTCCATCACTCAATTCTCCCTCTGGTACTCCATCACTCAGTTCTCTCTGATACTCTATCACTTAGTTCTTTCTGATACTCCATCACTCAGTTCTCTCTCTGGTACTCCATCACTCAATTCTCTCTCTGGTACTCCATCACTCAGTTCTCTCTCTGGTACTCCATCACTCAGTTCTCTCTCTGGTACTCCATCACTCAATTCTCTCTCTGGTACTCCATCACTCAGTTCTCTCTGGTACTCCATCATTCAGTTCTCTCTCTGGTACTTCATCACTCAGTTCTCTCTTTGGTACTCCATCACTCAGGTCTCTCTCTGGTACTCCATCACTCAGTACTCTCTCTGGTAATCCATAACTCAGTTTTCGCTGTGGTACTCCATCACTCAGTTTTCGCTCTGGTACTCCATTACTCAGTTCTCTCTCTGGTACTCCATTACTCAGTTCTCTCTCTGGTACTCCATCACTCTGTTCTCTCTCTGGTACTCCATCACTCAATTCTATCTCTGGTACTCCATCACTCAGTTCACTCTCTGGTACTCCATCACTCAGTTCTCTCTCTGGTACTCCATCACTCAGTTCTTTCTGATACTCCATCACTCAGTTCTCTCTCTGATACTCCATCACTCAGTTCTCTCTCTGGTACTCCATCACTCAGTTCTCTCTCTGATACTCCATCACTCAGTTCTCACTCTGGTACTTCATCTTCCAGTTCTATCTCTGGTACTTCATCTTCCAGTTCTCTCTCTGGTACTCCATCACTCAGTTCTCTCTCTGGTACACCATCACTCAGTTCTCTCTCTGGTACTCCCATCATTCAGATCTCTTTAGTACTCTATCACTCAGGTCTCTCTCTGGTACTCCATCATTCGTTTCTCTCTGATACTCCTTCACTCATTTCTCTCTCTGGTACTTCATCTCCCAGTTCTCTTTCATACACTCTGGTACTTCATCTTCTAGTTCTATCTCTGGTACTCCATCACTCAGTTCTCTCTCTGGTACTCCATCACTCAGTTCTATCTTTGGTACTTCATCTCCCAGTTCTCTTTCATACACTCTGGTACTTCATCTTCCAGTTCTCTCTCTGATACTCCTTCACTCAGTTATCTCTCTTTTACTTTATCTCCAAGTTCTCTTTTATACACTCGGGTACTTAATCACTCAGTTCTCTCTGGTTCTCCTTCACTCAGTTCTCTCTCTGGTACTTCATCTCCCAGTTCTCTTTCATACACTTCGGTACTTCATCACTCAGTTCTCTCTGGTACTCCATCACTCAGTTCTCTCTCTGGTACTCCATCACTCAGTTCTCTTTCATACACTCTGGTACTTCATCTTACAGTTCTCTTTCTGGTACTTCATCACTCAGTTCTATCTCTGGTACTCCATCACTCAGTTCTATCTCTGGTACTCCATCACTCAGTTCTAGCTCTGGTACTCCATCACTCAGTTCTATCTCTGCTACTCCATCACTCAGTTCTATCTCTGCTACTCCATCACTCAGTTCTCTCTCTAGTACTTCATATTCCAGTTCTCTCTCTTACACTCTGGTACTTCATCTCTCAGTTCTCTCTGGTACTCCATCACTTAGTTTTCTGTGGTACTCCATTACTCAGATTTTTAGTACAATGTTTTTTCTTTTCTCATTCTGCTCTCTGACAATATATTGCTCAGTTCTCACTCAATCTTAGTGCTTACTGTCTATCTGGTTTTTTATTTCTCTGTGATGTCTATTATTTTTTTTATTTATAATCAGTTGACTATTGAGAAATCTCATAGAAGTATTACTTAAATACATATAATAAAGCCAGAAATAATCATTTGAATATGTAACTGTATGTTAATATAATCTAAACTGTTTATAATATATTTTATATTTATTTATTATATTATATTATATTTATTTTATATTTTTAATTTTTATCTGCTTATTGAGATTTAAAGGTATTGGTATTAAAAATTAGATGTTTAAAGTATTGTTGAATGAATTATGAAGTTGAATTTTTACATGTTACAGATGTGATACAGAAGACTGACGTTTACTGAACTATGCATATTTTGTTGGAACAGACCATCTAAAGATACTACACAGCTTCAAGGACTACAGTATTGTACTCTAGCCTATAAAAAGGTTTAAGACCATGTACAAGAAATGCTCAAAAACTTTTAGTGTAGCTGTGAAAAGTTTTTGAAACTGTATTTGTATTTTAGGTATTTCACAAAAGTATTTTTGTGTGAATCTTTTAAACCAATTACTTTTGAACAATCAACTAGATTTTATTGAGCTCAATTTCAGTGTTGCTTAACCACATAAATGTTCTGATTCTAATTCTTAAAAGTTCAACAAAATAAATGTGATATATCTTTTACATTTTAAGTTTTACTATTGAGAGAATCTTATACTCATATATATGTGTTGTGAACAATAATTGCTTTTGTTTACTAGAGCAGCCTGAATTGTTAAATGTGCTGTTAGTGGACTGCTCCTGGTTCTATTCCTCTGGTATTTGTAAAGCAGGTGTTTGTTCATGTATTGTAAAGATTTAGCATTTTGTTGTTTGATATTCTAGTAATTTTAAAGTTGTATATGCTTTCTCAAGACTTTGATAATCAGTCATGGCATGTTTTAATACACACATTGTAGGTACACTTCATTTAATAAGCCATATTGCCAGTCATTATTTTTTAACTTACAACTGATGTGTCTTAAAAATTTATAAATCTTCATTAGTTTTTATTTCATGAGAGTTTTTGTAGAATATTGTTTCTGTGATTTGACAGTGAAGTAATAAAGCAAAACTGTATGGAAAGACATATAAAATATTTGTGTTGTGGAGTCATTGTACTGTATATTTGACTTTTTTGCCATTTAAATGTATTTTGACCAATGTATGAATACCTATTTTTTCAGCTCACATATCACAGATGCAATTTTATACACTTAAATGTTCCTTTCCCATTGATATTGTTTCATTATCTTGAGAAATATCACAGAAATTAATAACAAATGAGAGAATATATCATACACTGCCCTCCAAAAGTTCTTGGACAAAATCTTGAGTTTTTAGATAAACTGATTCATCTTTATTTATGAATTGAATGAAGGAAAAGTCACTTGAGCAATTTTTAAGTCAGCATTGATTAGTTTATTAACATATGATTATAACAATGTTACATTAATAAGGTCTAATGATAATTAATTTACTTTTGTAATGCATGATCATTTTCTCAAAAATTCATCTGTTCAAAAACTTTTAAAGGGCGCTATATATATGGTAAATGTAAAAGTATAACTAAGTGTATACATGATTGTATATTATATTTTGCAGAACTCTTGTTATATAAATAAACCTACTTGAGATATGCATTGACTTTATGCTTGTTAATAAAAAATATATTTGTCAAAGAAATTAGATTTTGTCTTTTATAGAATAAGTGATGTAATAATTTTGCTATTCAGGCAAATCCTTATATTAGCAGTTAAATATGGTGCCATTTTAGATGCAGATCTCAGTTTTGTTGTTCAATTCCTGCAGTAATTGGACCAATAACCAAGCAGGCCATACAGAATGATTAAAATGATTTATTATACATGTATATAGAATGCAAACAATTTTTTTTTATTGCAATATAAACTGGACAAAAATCAGTATTTGACTTGTAAAAATTGAGCAAGACAGCACAGTGTGCTTAGAAATGTGTATGACTGTTCGATGATGACTGGAAAGGGTGATAACTTCAAAGTCTGTTAAATAAGCACACACACAGTTCATCTCACGCGAAATTTATTGAAGACAGTTGTATGGATATTTTGCTCACAGTTGTTATCCTGTGAATTTGCAAAGAATACCAGATTTGCATGTTCTGTATGGTGTAAGTATAGTTTGAAATCATGTGTACATGAAGTGTACTATATGCCAATTAACACCCTATTTAGTTTAACTACATCATACACGCCGAAAGTTTCTGATTGGTGAATAAGTCCCCAATATTAATAGCTTGATAAAATACTACTAAATGATGTAATACAAACTAATTTAGAGCTCTGAATAATTCTTACATCATAATAGACTATATCCGGATTTCAAATATTTGGGTTTTTCCATGTAGGTACAAACAAACTCACTGTTACAATGAAAACACGTGTACAAAGAACAATAGAATTTAATCCATATTTCGTGGTTTTCATCAATTATGTGTAACAAACTTTGTTTGTACCTACATCACACGGACGGAAAACCCACAAATTTGAGTTCCGAATTAAGTCTATTTAAAAGACCTTTTGATATTTTCTCTTCATTCGTGTTTACGCTTCTTTACGGTAGCTTTACATACTTTAGGCATAACTACTCGTACGGACAGTATGATCCGTTAATGTTAATTATTTTACCGGAACATGTTACAAAAATCATACAAGATACATAGCAAATTGTTATAATTCATAACAACCATATTGAATACTTATTTATTAAAAAACCTGAAGATATCCAATAAAAAAAACATGGAATAGGGCTATGGAGATTTAATAGTTCAGTCGCACCGGAGTTGTCGTTCGTTGATTTGTTCATGAAATAATTCAGATTTTTACCTCTAGTACACTTTTAGGAAAACATCTATCAGATCTTTATGTAAAGTTGTAATAAGAATCAATGTTAAATCATAAGTTATGTCGTATCAACGTAGTGTGATTTGTATACACTCCTAGGTCTTCATTATTTCGTGTTGCATAACCGTTTGTTTTGTACACAGGGCCCGTGCATTCCATATAATATTGGTCTTGTTAGCGCAAAACCCGTTGGTTTTGAGAAATTTTTGTTTCATATGCATGCATCAGATTCGTGAATTCGACATAAATTTGGTGGTGTTTACGCAAAAAACTGCTTGCTTTGAGCAAAATTTGTTTATATATACGGGATCCGTATATTCTATATCAAATTGGTACTATCTATGCAAAAACAGAATGTTTATATCAGAATTTGTTGCATATATACTGGATCTGTGCATTCTTAATAAAAATGGATCTATGTTTGCAAAAACTGCTAGTTTTGAGCAAAATTTGTCTGATACCCGTGAGATATGTGCACTCAATGTGAAATTGGTACTATTTGTGCGAAAACTGCTTGTTTTTGGCAACCTTTGTTTCATACACGTGGCATCCGAGCACTCAATATGAAACTGGTACTTTTTATGCGAAAACTGCTTGTTTTGACCAAATTTGGTTCATATGCCCGGCATCCGCGCACTCAATAATAAATTCGTACTTTTTATGTAAGAACTGCTTGTTTTGAGCAAATTTTGTTTCATATTCGAGGCATACGCGCACTCAATTAGAAGTTCGTACGTTTTATGCAAGAAATGCTTCTTTTGAGCAAAATTTGTGTCATATACGCGGCATCCGCGCACTCAATGAGAAATTCGTACGTTTTATGCAAGAACTGCTTGTTTTGAGCAAAATTTGTGTCATATACGCGGCAACGCGCACTCAATAATAAATTCGTACGATTTATGCAAGAACTGCTAGTTTTGAGCAAAATTTGTTCACATGCCCGGCATCCACGCACTCAATAAGGTATTCGTACTTTTTATGTAAGAACTGCTTGTTTTGAGCAATTTTGTTTCATATTCGAGGCATTCGCGCACTCAATAAAAAGTTCGTACGTTTTATGCAAGAAATGCTTCTTTTGAGCAAAATTTGTGTCATATACGCGGCATCCGCGCACTCAATGAGAAATTCGTACGTTTTATGCAAGAAATGCTTGTTTTGAGCAAAATTTGTGTCATATACGCGGCACCCGCGCACTCAATGAGAAATTCGTACGATTTATGCAAGAACTGCTTGTTTTGAGTAATATTTGTGTCATATACGCGGCATACGCGCTCTCAATAATAAATTCGTGCGTTTTATGCAAGAAATGCTTGTTTTGAGCAAAATTTGTGTCATATACGCGGCATCCGCGCACTCAATGAGAAATTCGTACGATTTATGCAAGAAATGCTTCTTTTGAGCAAAATTTGTGTCACATATGCGGCATCCGCGCACTCAATGAGAAATTCGTACGTTTTATGCAAGAACTGCTTGTTTTGAGCAAAATTTGTGTCATATACGCGGCAACGCGCACTCAATAATAAATTCGTCCGATTTATGCAAGAACTGCTAGTTTTGAGCGAAAGTTGTTCATATGCACGGCATCCGCGCACTCAATAAGAAATTCGTACTTTTTATGTAAGAACTGCTTGTTTTGAGCAATTTTTGTTTCATATTCGAGGCATTCGCGCACTTAATAATAAATTCGTACGTTTATTGCAAGAAATGCTTCTTTTGAGCAAAATTTGTGTCATATACGCGGCATCCGCGCACTCAATAATAAAATCGTACGTTTTATGCAAGAAATGCTTGTTTTGAGCAAAATTTGTGTCATATACGCGGCACCCGCGCACTCAATGAGAAATTCGTACGATTTATGCAAGAACTGCTAGTTTTGAGTAATATTTGTGTCATATACGCGGCATACGCGCACTCCATAATAAATTCGTGCGTTTTATGCAAGAAATGCTTGTTTTGAGCAAAATTTGTGTCATATACGCGGCAACCGCGCACTCAATGAGAAATTCGTACGATTTATGCAAGAACTGCTAGTTTTGAGTAATATTTGTGTCATATACGCGGCATACGCGCTCTCAATAATAAATTCGTGCGTTTTATGCAAGAAATGCTTGTTTTGAGCGAAATTTGTTCATATACGCGGCATCCGCGCACTCAATGAGAAATTCGTACGTTTTATGCAAGAACTGCTTGTTTTGAGCAAAATTTGTGTCATATACGCGGCAACGCGCACTCAATAATAAATTCGTACGATTTATGCAAGAACTGCTAGTTTTGAGCAAAATTTGTTCACATGCCCGGCATCCACGCACTCAATAAGGTATTCGTACTTTTTATGTAAGAACTGCTTGTTTTGAGCAATTTTGTTTCATATTCGAGGCATTCGCGCACTCAATAAAAAGTTCGTACGTTTTATGCAAGAAATGCTTCTTTTGAGCAAAATTTGTGTCATATACGCGGCATCCGCGCACTCAATGAGAAATTCGTACGTTTTATGCAAGAAATGCTTGTTTTGAGCAAAATTTGTGTCATATACGCGGCATCCGCGCACTCAATGAGAAATTCGTACGATTTACGCAAGAACTGCTAGTTTTGAGTAATATTTGTGTCATATACGCGGCATACGCGCACTCAATAATAAATTCGTGCGTTTCATGCAAGAAATGCTTGTTTTGAGCAAAATTTGTGTCATATACGCGGCATCCGCGCACTCAATGAGAAATTCGTGCGTTTTATGCAAGAACTGCTAGTTTTGTGCAAAAGTTGTGTCATATACGCGGCATCTTTGCACTGCAAATACAATTGGTACTATTTATGCAAGAACTGCTTGTAACACTGTCTTATTTGAATATGGAATGTATCATTTAATATGGAACTCACTATACTCACTGTACAGTTCATTTCGTTCAACAAAATAGACTGTATGTAGCCTATTCGTATAGTAGTTTTCAAATTTTGTTCATGCCGCGCATGAACAAAATGTCTATTCTAGTTCATTATACTAGTTATTAGTTGATAGAGACTGTATATAGTGGATTTTGTCCATGCAGCGCATGAACTAACTTTGGACTGGATTTTAGTGTTTAGTCCTTAGTGAAGATGTCCCAACACATGTGATACATTTAGTTTCATATTTGTAAAGGGGCTACATGAAGTCTCATGTTTATAAAGGTTAAAGGGGTTACATGTAGTCTCATGTTTATAAATAGTGAATTCCATATTAAATGAAACATTCCATATTCAAATAAGACAGTGTTTTGTTTTAAGCAAAATTTTGTCATATACGCGACTTCTGTGCTCTCTTTATGAAGTTGGTACTATTTAAGCGCGAACTGCTATTTTTTAGCAAAATTTGTTTCATAAATGCGGGATCCGTGCACTCGATGTAAAGTTTGAACTATTAATGCAAGAACTATGTTTATATACACAGAGTCCGGGCATTCTACATGAAATTTGTACTACTTGCACAAACTAAATATTTTAAGCGAACTTTGTTCTGTATACGCGGGATCTGTGCACACAAATATGAAATGAATATTATTTGCGCAAGAAATGAATGTTCAGAACAAAATATGTTTCAGTTACGCAGGGTCTATGCTATCTATATAATATCTGTGTAGTATCTACTACAACTTTTTTAGTCATATCAGTCAGATCTATACAGCATCTTAGAGCATTCATTTTTAATTGGAGTATAATTAATATGCATCCATTTCCTTTTATTCAGATGGTTATATATGTATATTTGTATGTCTCAATGTCTTTGAAACTTCTTTAAATATACTAAATATTGTTATAATGATAGTAAGTTCAATTCAAAACATATTATTTCAGTGATATTCAGTAAGCGTTCACAATATTAGGTCAGATTATTTCCAATATTTTATATATTCATAAAAGTAGCATTCTTGTACTTCAATGTTTGCTAAGTAATATGAAATTAGACAGTAATTGAAGTTCTTTTTCTACAACAAAACGTTTTTGCATTTGCTACATCTTTATTCAGTCTAAACGACGTTCATTGATGTAGTGGCATTGTTGAAATTCATATTACTGTAGAGAATCTAACAACTAAAAGTTTTTCCTCATCTTATGATAAGATACTTAACTTAATTCTTTTGTTGTAATTTTTACCCAACATTGCAATAGTAACAATAGGACCCATCCACTCTGTCTTACACTCCGGTATTGAGATGATAATCCACAATTCCAATATACATGACTTGTATTTAATTTCTACACTATATCTTATGCCATTCAAACCTTGCAAAATGACAAGTAGATATGTTTCCTGCATATTTGGTACATATACCAATAAAATATACATGTAGATAGTGGAACATTAGACTCTTAACTGCAGTACAACATTAGAATTAGTGAATACTATAAAGATAGTGTAGATGGTATTAAATAAATGTATTAAAAATATTCATAACAACAAGTTAAATGATAAAATTAATTTATTTACAAGTTGCATTTGAAACACAATTACAATAAAAACATAATAAATAATGTTTGTACATGATATTCAACTTGAGCACTTGATCATACAATTATTCATAACAAGTTGGTGATACTATCAAATGAGGTAATGCAAATAATGATGAAAATGAAACACTCTAAAAAATTGATCAAAACACATAAACAATATAATCTATTCAGCTTATTCAAACATGTAATAAGTGAATAATAACAAAGCTAATAATACTACAAAATCAGGCAAGCTCAATCATAAGATAACTATGTCTACTGGCCTAATACTATTAATCAACCAAGTTGAGGTACACAAGGAATGCATAATTTGAGCTGAGAAACAAATCAAGTCAGCTGATACACAAATTAATAACTATACATATAAATACATGTATATCTGGTTCAATGATACTGGCTGCAGATAAACTTAGCAAGCTGAAAACAACACTTATAGACCGAGACAGCTGATGCTAACAATAATAGAGCTTAGTAAGCTTGAAACATAATGTCAATGATGACCAGTCTACTAAAACACATTGAAAATGAATGCGACAACTGATACTAACAATTAAAGAGCAAAATTATCTGAAGTAGGATGAAATCAAGTCCACTAAAATACACTGAAAATTGACAAAGAAAGCTGATACAAACAATAACAGAGCTTAATGAGCTAAAACAAACTGGGTTTTAGGTCGGTTCAAACACACTGAAAATATATCCATACACATGATACAAACAATAAAATGAGCTCAATGAGCTGAAAAAAAAACCATACAGATTAAGGTCTGTTCAAATACACTGCAAATGTATCCAGGCAGCCGATACAAACAATATTAGAGCTCAATACGCTGAAAACATTAAGATTTAGTTCTTTAAAAACACTTTGAAAATTTACATAGAAAGATGATACAAACAATATTAGAGCTTAATGAGCTAAAAACCTTAGGGTTTAGTTCTGTTCAAAAACACTTAAAATGAATTTAGGCAGCTGATACAAACAATATTAGAGCTTAATGAGCTGAAAAAACTTAGGGTTTAGTTCTGTTCACAACACTGTAAATGTATCCAGGCAGCTGATACAAACAATATTAGAGCTTAATGAGCTAAAAAAACTAAGGGTTTAGTTCGGTTTAAAAAATACTGAAAATGTATCCAGGCAGCTGATACAAACAATGTAAGAGCTTAATGAGCTCAAACACATTAGGATTCATGTCTGCTGTAACACACTAAAATGTATTCTTCATTGTTTTAGAGTTCCATAGATGTAAATATACTCATATAATTAATATTTTTGATTAAATGCTTTTCATTTTCTCACATCACATATCATAACTTGTACACTGGTAGTTGTTGCATCAAAATTTTTGTTTTCTGCATTCTCTCTTTTCAACTCATAGGTTCCTAACTTATTAGAGATGGAAAGTTCATTTATTTACAAAAAATCCCAACAATAACATATCATGAAACATCCATTTTTCATCATTATCATTTCAACTCTCATCAATTCTTTATCTGAAAGAAAAGTAAAACACTAATATTAACTTCACAGAAATATAAGTAAAATGAATATGATTGTACTCAGGTAGAGATTGTTTTCTATAAAAATTTATGAATGGTTTACAAGCAATAAGAAGCTGCAACTATCAGCATTCATTTCATAATCTGAGAATGTGCTAATTGTCTGTTACATTTTAATATTATAATAGTATTACATTTTTGATTTTCTGCAAATATGTTGTCAAACACAATATCTTAGAACAGCAACTGACCTTAATCATAACTTTACACGGGAAAATGAATTATGCCAATTTTACATGTAATAACTTTTCCAATTCTCTAAAATCATTATAATTTTATAAGTGAAATGAAACCATTTTCCAAACACCTGATTATCTTGCACCTTTGTACATGTTTCTATTTTGTATAATATGATATAGCTCAGTTATGTTACATAACAATAATTAGATTAAAATTCAGCATGTATCCAATAGCATACTTTTTTATGGATTTCTCAAATGTAGAAATAAAAAAACAGTAACCAGGTTGAACTTGTATGAAACTATCAATGTCAGTGTCATACTTAAAAATGAGAATGACATATCTATATAGGTTTTTATAGGTACATTGGTAACATGAATGCTTAGGAATTGAGAGGTCCTGGGTTCTATCCCACTAGGGACACTGCTAATGTCCTTGAGCAAGAAATTAACCTACAATTTCTCCACTCTACCCAGGTGTAAAAGGGTACTGTGAGGGATCACCTGCATGAAGAAGATTAAAATCATGATCAGGAGTTATCTTTACAAAATTTTAAAGTCAGCTGAATAATTACATAGAAGTAAACTTCAACTTTTTATGAGTAATTTACTCATAACCATTGTACAGATTACTTACATGTAATAAGGTTCAGTCCAATATTAAACAACATTCTTTATCTAAACTCGACCATTTTTGTTTTTCTTCATTGCCCTAAAATAGTAACATTTTAAATATATATATATGAAATAAGTTTAGCAAACACATATAAACAGCATTTCTGTAAAGATTGCTTAAAACTTTGTATAAAATAAATAAAGTAATTTCTTTGCTTCAGTATATGGAAACTATTAACTGTATTAACAATAAAGCTACTTCTAAATCTTTCAAGATGGTCTATTTGTTTTGATGTAAAAGAAACAAAGTCACCACAAGGCCCAACAAAATAGGCTTGTTGAGCTCTGCACTTTCTGTTATGCCAAAACACATGTGTATCTAGCTTAAATTTATTACATGTCTTTAGATGGCAGTTTCAAAAAACAGTCTACCATGAGTGTTCCCATTATACATATTCATGTAAATAAAACAGTTGCATAAAAACTAATCTCTAGCTTAATGGTGAGACAAAATCAATAACCAATAGATAAGCTTTCAAAAAGACAATTAGCAAAAGATGGAGAGAACATTATTTATAACCAGTCTTTACTTATACTTTAGTGTTATGCAATATTTAGAGCACAATCTATAACACAGGTTTACACATATTAAAATATTGTATAATGTTTAACCAATAAGCCTGGAAGCTCAACTCCATATTTAAACAGACAGCAACCATTTACATATATACTGGCACTATCAGGTTACAAAGTTTAGACATACAAGGGCCTCAACTATAGGTATATATACTAAAGACTAAAAGAGACAAAAAAAAATAAGAAACAGAATTATTAATTTTATTTTAATACCTCTGCATCCTTAATAACTGAATCACGACTTTGCTGTCATTGTGGTCAAGTACAAATAAGGTTTTAGGAATTTTAATCATGAATCTTTCTTCTTTCATTTCTACACTGAAAATAAAGAAAACATCTTATTTTACAAATGGTACTATAAAAATAGAAATTTCATTCCATCATGTCAGTCGGTTATCAACAAATTCACATCACTGAAGGATAATAGATATCTTAAATAGAAAAAGTGAAGTTACAGAACCCTGTATCATCTCACTTGAACCCAGGTCGATAGCGCAGTTGGTAGCGTGCCGTGATTTGGATACTCGTGCCCGAGCGGGTGCGGGTTCGAATCCCATCCGGGAAGGTTATACCCTTCCATGAAAATTTGACAATAGTGACGATTTTCCTCCATTGATTAGATAATATGGAGAAGTTTCCGGCCTTGTGGAAGGGTAAGTAAGTACTGGTTATAGACAATGGTCCAGGAAAGCTAGGTTAGGTGCACTGGACTCCGTAAAATGACCTAAAATTGTGTTGACATGGCGTTAACTCCAATAAATAAAAATAAATCATCTCACTTGCATGACATCATTTTTCTAACTTCGGGCCAATGTATATTCTTACTAAATGCATGGGCTCAAACAAATTACAAATGAAATCAGTGTTAGGAACTTTTCAAATATTTGCAGACGACAAAAAGTTTTATTAATCATGAAATTGGTGAAAGATTAAGTGGTCCAAATACTAAAACATGGTATTAAGTCTGATTCTCTCAGGACTTTAATACATTTATTATGTATCTCATGATAAACCAACTTCAAAATCGATGCTCAAATTGAAGAAATACTTACTAAACAATGACTTAAAACAAAACAATTTCGAAACCTGGTTTCCAATCTGTCATTGGCAATCATTGTTTATTTAAGAGTTACGTCCCTTTATTAAAGAGACCGGGCTAAATCTCTGTGTCCGTACCGTGAAATTCCCCGGTCTCTAAGTTAATCTAACCGTTATGTTACTCTAACTTACGGTTCCCTGTTTTGTATCAAAGAACAAAACGAGGATACATAACAAACGAGCATTCTTATTATATCACGCTTTGTGCTACCATAGAATTTGTTATTAACTTAAGTTCATGATAATATTGATATCCGAATTTTTTTATCCGAACACTTACTATCTATATGACAGCAAGGTCGTTGTTATCTATTACAAGTCCTTTAAACAAACGATTAACGCTGCATCACAATGTTTAAAAAAAACATTAATAATGGTGTGGCTGCCACTTAGGATGAATAATCAAATACAAAAAAATAAGATTTACCTTATCAACTGGTTGATTCAAAACCAGGTCAACCAGGTCATGGCATGATCATGAAGAGTTTATGAAATATTCTTGAAGCTCATTGACATTTTCAACTATATACGGCTGTAAAATTATGTATGGCGCCCACCCATTGTATCACTTAGAGCTAAATACACTCTTGCATCTAGTAATAACGGCTGTTTTGAAGCCATTCATATCGGCTGCAATCATCAATCCAATATGGCGACGTTTTAATTTTTATCGGCAAAGATCGGCCGACCTCGCCTTTCGCACATGCGCAGTAGACACTTTTATATTACCATATTTGGGCAGCTGAGATTTGCCCATAACCCTAGTGTTAATATATCGAGTACGAAAATTCTCAGTGCGGAAGTTCGGTTCGATATTTTCATTAAAAAAGTGCCAATAAATGCTATTTACCGAGTCTTATTTTAAGCCCCAATTAAGACAAAATATGCGATATTATGAATCATTTTAAAGCATATACATAGAAAAAGGTTTAGACAGGTCGATTTTGAATTTTTGTAAAAGAATAACAACAAGACGAGTGTATAAAGTAGCCCTATTTTCGGATGTACATTTCGGTTTGAGTGACATCCTTCTGCTATAAATAAATACACGTATTCTTAATTAATTTAAAAACTAAATCACAAAATCAAACTGGCAATAGAATAAGCTTTCTTTTGATGTATATATGAGTGAATAACTCGACTTAATTTGGACAAAATATATGTTTATATGTCAAGTTCGTAAATTCACCCGACCACAGATTGGTTTGATTTTTTCATTGAAATGTGCGAAAACATGCTAATTACCGAGTCTTATTGTAAGCCTAAATTTAGGCAAAACATGTGATATTATGCATCATTTTAAAGCTGATTGTTGTAAAAATGTTTTGACGGGTACATTTTGAACAGCAAATAAATAATAAGTGCCTGGTGAGTAAACAAAACAGGCCCATTTTCGAATGTGAATTTTGTGTTCGACTGACATCCTTCTGCTGTTATTTAACACATGTTTTATTAATCATTTCATCTATCTGTTCACAAAATCAAATTTTATATAGAACAAGCTTTAATCTGGTATATAGATGTGCGATAAACTCTATTTAATTGCGACAAAATATACGTTAATATATCGGGTACGAAAATTCTCAGTGCGGAAGTTCGGTTCGATATTTTCATTAAAAAAGTGCCAATACATGCTATTTACCGAGTCTTATTTTAAGCCACAATTAAGACAAAATATGCGATATTATGCATCATTTTAAAGCATATACATAGAAAAAGGTTTAGACAGGTCGATTTAGAATTTTTGTAAAAGAATAACAGCAAGAAGAGTGTATAAAGTAGCCCTATTTTCGGACGTACATTTCGGTTTGAGTGACTTCCTTCTGCTATAAATAAATACACGTAATCTGAATTAATTTAAAAACTGAATCGCAAAATCAAACTGGCAATAGAATAAGCTTTCTTTTGATGTATATATGAGTGAATAACTCGACTTAATTTTGACAAAATATATGTTTTTATGTCAAGTTCGTAAATTGATCCGACCACAGTTTGGTTTGATTTTTTCATTGAAATGTGCGAAAACATGCTAATTACCGAGTCTTATTGTAAGCCTTAATTTAGGCAAAACATGTGATATTATGCATCATTTAAAAGCTGATTGTTGTAAAAATGTTTTGACGGGTACATTTTGAACAGCAAATAAATAATAAGGGCCTGGTGAGTAAACAAAACAGGCCCATTTTCGAATGTGAATTTTGTGTTCGACTGACATCCTTCTGCTGTTATTTAACACATGTTTTATTAATCATTTCATCTATCTGTTCACAAAATCAAATTTTATATAGAACAAGCGTTAATCTGGTATAAAGATGTGCGATAAACTCTATTTAATTGCGACAATTTGAACGTTAATATATCGAGTACGAAAATTCTCAGTGCGGAAGTTCGGTTCGATATTTTCATTAGAAAAGTGCCAATACATGCTATTTACCGAGTCTTATTTTTAGCCACAATTAAGACAAAATATGCGATATTATGAATCATTTTAAAGCTTATACATAGAAAAAGGTTTAGACGGGTCGATTTTGAATTTTTGTAAAAGAATAACAGCAAGACGAGTGTATAAAGTAGCCCTATTTTCGGACGTACATTTCGGTTTGAGTGACATCCTTCTACTATAGATAAATACACGTATTTTTAATTTATTTAAAATTTGAATCACAAAATCAAACTGGCAATAGAATAAGCTTTCTTTTAATGTATAAATGAGTGAATAACTCGACTTAATTTGGACAAAATTTATGTTTATATTTCAAGTTCGTAAATTTACCCGACCACAGTTTGGTTTGATTTTTTCATTGAAATGTGCAAAAACGTGCTAATTACCGAGTCATAATTGTAAGCCTAAAGTCAGGCGAAACATGTGATATTATGCATCATTTTAAAGCTGATTGTTGTAAAAATGTTTTGACGGGTACATTTTGAACAGCAAATAAATAATAAGGGCCTGGTGAGTGAACAAAACAGGCCCATTTTCGAATGTGAATTTTGTGTTCGATTGACATCCTTCTGCTGTTAATAAAATTGAATAAATGCCCCTTATCAATCAATCAGCATTGTGTTTGTGTTATAACTTATCCCATACGAGTTCAACCCAGTCAGTGTTTTCTGTTTCAAATTTTGGACAATACATAAAAACATGTTTTATTAATTATTTCACCAATGTATTCACAAAATCAAATTTTATCTAGAACAAGGTTTGTTTTGGTGTATAAATGTGAGATTAACTCATTTTAATTGCGACAAAATATATGTATTTAAATATATCAAGTACGAAAATTCTCAGTACGAAAGTTCGGTTCGAATTTTTCTCACATTTGTATACCAAAAGAAAGCTTGTTCTATATATAATTTTATTATAGATTGAATAGATTGGTGAAGTAATTTTATAAAAGATGTATTTATTAATAGCAGAAGGATGTCGATCTGTCGAACAAAAGTTTACATTTGAAAATGGGCCTGTTTTGTCCACTCGCAGTGCCCTTATTGTTGACTTATTTTTCAAAATGTACCCGTGAAAACATTTTCCAAACAATCAGCCTGAAAATGATGAAATTCTGACAGCAAGGCTTTACTGCTGTACTGCTGTACTGCCGTTACTGCTGTCTTCACATACATGCACTCAGGGCCGGATCCAGGTGGTTCGTAAGTGGGGGGGCACAGGGGGTGGGTTCGGGAGGGGTACTCCCTCCCGACGGTATAGAAATTTTTGAGTTTTTCACATGTCAAAGGTGCAAATCTGAGCACTTTAAAATGCTCTTTTAAACAAATTGAATGAAGCTAAAACTTCTGTAAAAAAGTGATGCAATACGTAACAATTCAGATTCATGTGATTGATTAGCTTTTTATAAATATTCATATATAAAGAAAATGCATTTATGTGAGTTAGATCACAGGGCCTGACACAGAGGAGTCGTTATTGGGGAGTACGGTTGGGGTGGGTACGGGAGGGGTATCCCCTCCCAAGATGTGGAAAAATTTTGAATTTTTGCATGTCAAAGGTGTAGTTCTGAGCACTTTTGATCACACTTTAAAAGGATAAAATGAAGCTAAAATTTGGTAAATTATCATTACATTTTAAGCACTTTTGGGCACTACCTAGGAAATATTGAGCGCTATAATTGAGGTATCCTTCATGAATGTGCCCGTTTTGTTCGTTTAGATTTAATTTGTTGGCTTATTAAATCCCATTCTCGTACCCCGAAGTTTTCAAGGAACGAGAATGGATAAAATCCTGATTTACAAAAAAATCAGCAATTTCATCATGTAAATGCCGAGAATTTATAAAAAAAATACACTTGGTAACTTGTATAAAATCAACGAATGCAGTGAGAAAATTCTCCGATTTAACATCCAAAAAGGCCGGTTTTTGATACGTTTTTTTTTTAATAAGAGGCTTAGTTTATTGTGTTGAAATTCAGCGTTGTTGTGAGTTTTTCGGACGTTTCAGTGGATTTACAAGAATGGTTGTTGGGACAATCCAAAACGTGAAAATCCTTCGAAGAATCAAATTTTTCGATTCCTTTGGAAAAAATCATTAAGAATACAGGTATTTTA
The DNA here is from genome assembly GCA_025267735.1 of Mactra quadrangularis. Taxonomy (NCBI): domain Eukaryota; kingdom Metazoa; phylum Mollusca; class Bivalvia; order Venerida; family Mactridae; genus Mactra; species Mactra quadrangularis. The sequence continues at coordinate 48,199,533 of CM046301.1, read as the reverse complement.
AATACGTAAAATTATATAAAATAAAAGCAACGATTTAAAAATTAACGAAACACAAGTCTATTAATGTATGATTGGATGAAAAATTTTTGTTTAACCACCAATATTTTATGTCTTCTTTTACGTTAGAATACTTGTTTTAGGGTAGGTCACTCTTGAAAAGTTACTTGAAAGTTTAATTCATTTACCTACATTTTCTACAAAAACAACAACAACATAAAACGCTGGCTTTTTTCCGATTTTAATTAACTCTTTTTAATGACAAACATTCAGCTATACTCGGCTTTTCTCAGTCTATTACTTGATATGAAAAACGCCGATGTCCTCCATAAATACTTAATTTATGTTAAGGCTCGGTCACTTTATAAAAGTTATTCGGAATTTTAATACCATAAAAAATCATCAGACGATCGTGCATGTTTTCGAAATTAACTAAGTTCGAGTGGCATAGTAGTGACATATAAAATGCACTTGACTAGCTGTCCTCGTCTTTTCTCTGTCTAACTTGCTATGAAAACGCCGATGATATCCACTAGTAAATAAGATTAGAGAGTGCACAATAACCAAATTTAGGCCTCGTAAGCTAGTTACCATGGTAATTTCACTGGTGACGGTCTTAAATATACTGTTGAGGTATGTGTAATATAGACAATAAACAATTGGTACCTATGTGTCTGTATAGATCGAGGGACCATACACTTGCACGATCAATCAGTTGCAGTAAAACAAGCATTGTTTAAAGAAAACTCTTAGTTCAAGGGGAGATTATTCTGAAAAAAAATGTATTTGAAGTTATGAACCTTGTCACATGAGATGTGGATGATAATAAGGAACATATATTTCAAGTTTGAAGTCAATACCTTTAGAAAAAAAACAGTTGCAGTAAAAACAAGCATTTTTAAAAGAAAACTCTAAGATCAAGGGGGGATAAATCTGAAAAAAATGTATTTGGAGTTATGAACCTTGTCACATGAGATGTGATTGATAATGAGGAACATATTTTTAAGTTAAAAGCCAATACCTAAAGAAACAAAACAGTTGCAGTAAAAACAAGCATTTTTTTAAAGAAAACTCTAAGATCAAGGGGGGATAATTCTGAAAAAAAAGGTATTTGAAATTATGAACCTTGTCACATAAGATGTGGTTGATAATAAGGAACATATATTTAAAGTTTAAAGTCAATATCTAAAGAAACAAAACAGTTGCAGTAAAAACAAACATTTTTTAAAGAAAACTATAAGATCAAGGGGGGATAATTCTGAAAAAAATGTATTAAGAGTTATGAGCCTTGTCAAATGAGATGTGGTTGATAATTAGGAACATATATTTCAAGTTTGAAGTTGATAACTCAAAACAATAAAAAAGTTATTGTAAAAAATATTTTACTGCACAAAAACTTAAATCAGAAATGTGGACGCGGACGCCAAGGCTAGGGCGAGTAGGAGAGCTCTCCATTTACTTCGTAAAGTCGAGCTAAAAAACAACATAAAATTGTTATCAAGATGATGTCTAAGACTAACAAAAGTTATAAATAAGTCAAGCAAGATAGCACTGTCAAAATATAAAATTTATGCAAAACTAGTCTAAATGCATGAAAAAAAGAGATGCAGATTAGTTTTGACTGGACCCATCAAACTGTCACTATGTCAGGTGACATAAAAGTGAATGAAGTACATGTATGTGTATAGTTCGTTTTTTCTCAACTGTCGAAACACCAAAAATTTCACAGTGACTCTGTGCTCTTTGTCTTACACTTGTGATATTGTGATAGAGTGTATTCAATCACCATGAAATTATTCAAACTTCGACAATTGAGAAAAAGTAGACTATATCTGTCCTTACCTAGAAAACTGTAGTAATATAAACTTTCCAAATCTTGAACTATTATCATTTCTCTGTGTAACAGCATTACCAAAAGCTTCAAGTATTGGATTAGATTCTAATATTCTTTGTTCTATTGATAATGAATGCTGGGATGATCTTCTTGCTGTCTCACTTGATATAAATATGAAAATAAAAAATACAGTAGAGTCTCACCTAACGACCGGTACAATAATAAGACCAACAACATAATACGGGCAGTTTTTGAAAGATCAGAATTATTTTCTATATACTTCAATAGTCGTAAAGTCCGATAATAAGACCATCTCGCTATTCCGTAATACGACCGCTTTTTTAGACCCAACTAGTCTATTTGTACTAATTTGGGGTACAATATTACAACCAGTCTACTGCAGTCATTGACACGTTGTGTGTAACAACTTTTTATCAAGGATATACAACTTAATTGATTTTTGACATGTATACAATTAGGTAATAGGTATGACAAGATACCTATAGTAAACACACAATAAGTGATAAAAGCATTAAGATTAATAACAAAAGCATTGTTTTGTAGAATGTAATTGTCAATTAGTGTCAATGTTTGGGGAAGTGAAATGGTGATTAGTCCCTTAAATTAACTAAACTTGGTAGCAATTTAATTAGTGAATAATTTTAAGATTAACAAGCAAATTCGTTGAATTTATATCCCCCGCAGAGTACTTGTTTTTACAAACACAACAACTGGAGACATAAGGCTATATTAATAAATATATTTATCATGGCATAATCAGTACAATTCAAAAGCCTGAAGGGCCATAATGGCTACAACTATCAACACCATCTCTGTTGCGACAAGAATATGTCTATTTTGTAGCTATGTTACCAGTATATTATCATAAAACCAAAACAGGGACCATACATAACTCCATGTTAAAAAAATTATCAGGACATGCCAATGAGATGCAAATTTCTTTTCCGTATTGATGGTTTCCATATAATCTGGTTGAAATCAATCAGCTGTTGCAAAGAAATAGCAATATTTCTCTATATGAACACTGCACAATCAATCAAGGGCAATAACTCTGTGCTGAAAGGTCTGACCGGAACAAGGCGACGATATGCGCGTCTCCTCTAGATATTGATGATTCCCATAAGGTTTCGTTAAATTCCAGCCAGTAGTTGCAGAGAAGTAGCGCGGAAACGATTTTTACTCCATATGCATACTGCATAACTAATCAAGGGCCATAACTCTGAGTTAAAGTGTCTGACTAAAACAAGCTGACGATATGCGCTTCTCCTCTTGGTATTGAAGGTTCCCATAAAGTTTCATTGAACTCCAGCCAGTAGTTGCAGAGAAGTAGCGCGGAAACGATTTTTACTCCATATGCATACTGCATAACTAATCAAGGGCCATAACTCAGAGTTAAAGTGTCTGACTGTAACAAGCTGTCGATATGCACATCTCCTCTTGGTATTGAAGGTTCCCATAAAGTTTCGTTGAATTCCAGCCATTAGTTGCAGAGAAGTAGTGCGGAAACAACTTTTACTCTATATGTATACAACATAACTAATCAAGGGCCATAACTCTGAGTTAAAGGGTCTGACCGGAACAAGCTGACGATATGCGCATCTCCTCTTGATATTGATGATTCCCATAAAGTTTCGTTGAATTCCAGCCAGTAGTTGCAGAGAACTACTCCGGAAACGAAATTCGGACAGACAGACAGACGGACGGACAACGCCAAAACTATATCCCCCTCCCGATTCCATTGGCGGGGGATAATTAAAAAGAAAGTTAAACGTACTGCAATAATCTACACTTTGTTTGATATATAAACTCAAATTAGTTAAGAATGTGTTTTGTCTGCCTACAGAGCGTTCTGAACAAAGAAAACAAAAGTAGCATTTCCATCACAACTATGTGAAAAGTCGTCTGTCTCATCAATTTGCATACGGTTTTTAGCTAATATGTACAAGTTATCTCATTATTTTACGAACAATTCTAATACTTGTTTGTTAAAATTAAAATAACTGCCAAAATTGAAGTTAAACACTAATTTTTAAAGCGTTGTGTCGGACAGGTATAAACGCCAGTACACAGAACGGCGCATTGGGTATAAATTCTTGTGACGGTACGGACCTTGTGGACTTTGCGATGACGAAACGATTGTCAGTCAGTTTCTTGGTTAGATTACTAATTCACAAAATATCATTAAAGGACTGTGATTTAATTAAACAGTGACTGAAATTAATAAGTTATGCAGTTGTTTGGAAATAGTAGCAAGAATATTCTTACTTTCCATTTGTACTTTGTAATTATTAACAAGACATTTTGATTATATTGTATATGAAAAGTCACTGACAACATTAATAGTTTTTGGTACCTAACTGCTATAGTCAATGTACAAATAAGTGGGTTCGCTATTAAGACCGTCTTGCTATTAAGACCACTTTCTGTAAGACTGCCATGTGCTCTTATTAGCGGAACTTTACTGTATCATTTGTCAACATTTGTTTTATCTGACTAAAACTTAATCTAAAATCCTTTACTTGTGTACTTGCTCATTTTACATTGGGCAAGCTTACAGTATAGGTCATATTCAGCTGATCTTAGCTAAAACAATATTCATGATGCATCAAATCATCCAATCACAACCCATGAATAACATCATTGTCAAGATAGCCAAGAAACTTCAATTCAAAATATAATTTCAAAATTACCAAACTATTAAAGCCCCTATATCAAAAGTAACACTGTTTTTTGACTGTAAAGAAAATTGACATTTATCTATTTCTGACACCTCTAATAAACAAGATTTTTTAAATAAACGCAAATATTGCTCAGATATGTTCATGCTATTTATTGCATTTCAAAATGAAAGTAGATTGAAACCGAAAGTAGAATTCGGTAGTAAATACTTGAAACAATAGTTTTGATCACAGCTTGTTAAAGATGAAGTCTTATAAGAGAAAAACTTACTATGAATCACACAAAAAGGCTTTTAAACTATTTTGAATTAGATATATTGAACAAAATAGTAAAAATGAATATAGTGTGCTTTTATAGAAGTACCCCACTTTTATAAGAATTGGACACTTTGTCAAACTCAAATTTAGAAGGCAGAATGATTTGAACTATTAATTGTGTCTTAAATGCATGCTATATTTAGATAACTTCATTGTTGTAAAACAGTTTTCAATTCCACTGTTAATGAATATATCTTCATATAGTGGCTTTCATAGAATTTTTTTAGTGTTTTGTCTGGATGAAAGCTATGCAATGGTTAATTGACACAAAGATCATGTAAACATGACCCCCTGTGTGATGTCTGGAGATCCTATAAAAGCAGTCTAAGGGATATCTATTCACAAATATTGCAACTAAACATGATAATGATAATCATCAGGACAGAAATCACATAAAAGAGCTGAATTGAGTCAATAATTTAGACTTATTCAATGAATTTGAATCCTCTAATTTGACTGCCAGGAGACTGGAAAACATCTCAACAGATGTAAAATTCATTCATAACTCAGCATTTATATTTTTTCTATAAAAAATATGGCTGCAACACTTACCTATGGCTATTAGCAACTATTGTCATATATCTTAACAAATGCTTGGCAGTAACAGTCTGAAAATAGAAACAGAATTATCATTAAAAATACAACATTGTCACTGTTACCAAATTTCTAAAAAATGTTTAGGATTACAAAAAACCCGTAAAATACAGTCTCTGTACTGCACACTTAACAACCAACAGTAATCTACTTTTTTCAGTTCAAATTATCTTGCTTTGTTTCTTTATGTTTTCATGTAAACCAATATTGAAATAAAGTGGCCTCAAAGCATATCACAAGGGAAGTGTCATTTCCTGAGCTCACTCAGTGAAATATAAAGATCTTATTCCAAAATTGATAAAATTGACAAATAAATTTTTAAAAGAAATATGTACAAACCTTGCCAGATCCACTTTCACCACTGACTATAATACATTGATCTGTTTTACCTAAACCATTACATAATCTATTATATGCTTCATAACCAACTTTGTATACATGTGGACTATCCTAGAAATAAATATGGTCTTACTATCACACAATGATAATTATAAAAGACTCAAATATCAACTCTTTACAATAATTTTGGGGTGTAAAGACACATTTTTTGACAGTTAACATTAGTCAACAAAATGTTCCTGGAAATGCTTTGATCTCTAGACAAAGCTTTTAAACTTAAATTGTGTTTTATAATTAAACAAAGTCATCATCTTTAATTTTCTAGCACTAGCCCTATATGGGATGCTACATAATAGCAAAATGATCAACAAGCCAGACTAAATGAAGTAACTAACTTTTTTACTCACTCAAATCAATTTTCACTTATCCTAGGTTTTGAGATATTGGGTATAGGCAATGACAGAAAACTTAGTAACTTCATGCTTTAGAAACAAATTTCAACTTACCTCATATTGTTGATGATAAGAAAGAACTTTATCTACAGTGTATAACTCTTGTATTGATTTAAAAGGATTCACAGCAACAACAGTACTACCAGCATGGGTGTAAATATTATCATCAACAAATCTTTTATGCAGGCATCCTAAAACTTTAAAACCAATAAAAATAATTATAAAATGTTTGCAAGGGTAAATGTTATATAAACTAGGCTTCTATAAATGGTCATAACTAATAAGTTACAATACATAAAATAACTCAAAACAATCATGAATATCAGCAGAACTAGATAAGTTCTGGCCACCTTTTAATTCTATGTCCGCTGTCACTTCCAACAGAAAAGTCATCAATATTAACTACAACCTAGCTAGTGTTGTTGTTCAGTAATTTAGCTTGTGTAACAATTGGATTTCAAAATAAATTTATACAGCCAAAAACACTACTGTATATAAGGCACTAGAAAAAAATCAAAGTATTGAAATACAGAAAGACTTTCATGCACATTGAAACCTAACAGATTCATTCTAATGATTAATTTCCATACACATTGGATTTAAGTACATGTACAAATAAAGCAGCACAAAAAAAACCACAAAAGAAATATTTATTCTATCCTGTATTACTGGCAAGTATTATCAATATAAATTCAAAGATTTAACTTTCCTCTCCTTCCCCTACAAAATCTAGAAGTACAGTTTGTTTAGTGTAGACTGCTTACTGCATATGGAGATTTGACTCCACCCCTTCCATATGCTTATCGAAATACGTAAACACCAGTCACTCATCAGTAAAACAAAGATATGTCAGATGATTGACAGAACTACTTTAAGTGCGTAGAAATTTACTGCGTAGTAAATAAGGTACTAAATGAGGGTTAATCAGTTAATGCTTATATTGCTGTGGCGCATGAAGGCAACTAGACTTAAAACTGTTTAATAACTCATTTTTACTACAGGAGCTAGCCCAAATCTTCCAAAAATCCCCATAAGTCTAAAAACACCACCAATTTTTCTCTACTGAAGTAACCTTTAAAGGCAGACTCTGAACTGGATAAAGTTGTTTCAAAAATCAAAACAAACTATACACCAACTAACAATACCTGATCCTTCATTTAATGGAGATAAATCTGTTAAACTTATAGTCTCTAGTAACAGTTGATCAGATCTTGGTATCACTGCATTCTTTTGATAATCTCTGGTTTCCTGTAATAAAAACATAAGGGAATCAGGGTTCTCGGAAACACTTAATTCTGCGTATCTGGACGCGTACCTCGGCCATTTGGACGCGAAAAAAATCCAGATACAAGTCCCCGATACTCGTCAAATATTTCGACCAAGCATTTAACAATAATTCAAAATTTAGCGTAAAGTTAAACTTATGTTCAATAAAAAGGCGGAGTGTACGCCGTCTCTGCCAATCAGCGTCCGCTAAAAATCAATAGTGTTACATGTCGGCTCGATAACACCGCTTACGTAATCAAACGATTGCAATTAACAAACACATGTCAAGCTGTGATACTGCAATGATTCCAGTAGATATACCTTTTTTGATGTTTGCCGTTAAGCTGATAATTGTATTAAATTATGAGCCTATTGTGAAGTAGTTTAAAAATACATAATTGGTTGATTTTTTAAAGACAATTAAAGGTGACAATAACAATACACATTAGATTAGATAAATAACAAAAAGTAAAGTTCCAAAAGAAAATGATGGTACAAGCGACTTTTTTGTCATTTATAATCAAATGGAGTTACTATTCATTAATAGTCATTTCATATCGTAAAAATGAAAACCCTTCAATCATCGTGATTTTACTGCGATCGGCTATCGCCAATTCAAGTGATACATTGTTAAATCTACGTTTTCGATTTTACTACCTTATTATTTTTGATTATAAGTATTCTAAAATTAAACAAAAAGAATGGGATATTTCACTCTTGTTTTCAATTTTAAGAATAAACATGGGATGACTCAAAATGAGTTTGTGAAAATTGTATAAGAAGTCGTCATGTGACCTATCAGCTAAAGTCGTGTTTCAGACTCTAAAATCAATAATAAACATGCATTGCTACATGTAAAGTAAATTAATATTAAATAAAAAGTATAAAAGCAGACTCAATTAAGCAGAAATTTTTTGGCTTGACTTTTCGAAGAAAATGAGAGCTATTGCTATCACTTTTGCGTAGGCGTCAGCATTGGTTTTCAGGTTAAAGTTTTTTTAAACTCTCATATCTTCAACACTATCCAAGTTATTTTATTGAAAGTTGGTATACTTATTTAGTGGGACTATATTAACCATACTGAGAAAGGGGATAACTCTGGATGAATTATTTTTGAGTTATTGCCCTTTTATACTTAGAAAATTGCAAAATATGAGGTTAAAGTTTTTCCTATGTAGAATATCTTCAATACCGATCAAGATATTTGACTTAAAGTTTGTATACTTATTTGTGGGTCTATGAAGGGATGTATCTGTGGATAAATTATTTTTGGAGAAATTGTCCTTTTATACTTAAAAAAAAAATGCAAAATATAAGTTTAAAATTGTTCCTATATGGAACATCTTTAAAACTAATCAAGATATTTGACTTAAAGTTTGTATACTTAATTATTGGTACTATATCTACACAACTATAGAGGGAGGTAACTGTGGATGAATAATTTCTGGAGTTATGTCCCTTTATACTTGAACATTTAAGATTAAAATTTGTTTTAATGGGATAATTTAAATACTTTTAAAATACATTTGAATGAAAGTTGTATGCTTTTTTATCAGAACTACATCTTCACAACTACAAAGGGACATAACTCTTGATTATTTTTTTAGTTATTCCCCTTTACTTTAATGTTGAAATTTGTTTAATTTTCTACGGCTATTCTCCCTTCTACCAATGATTTTTTAATTATGTTGAGCAGTTGTCAGTCACTGACAAAAGTATGCCCTTAGTAGTTGGTTAACAGCTAAATCCAGAGATTTAGCCTTTCTAGGAGGAGTGAGTAGGTTGACTGACCGCCATTTATTACCTATACAAAGAGTTGCTACGGCGTTAAACCCAACAAAACAAACAAACAAATTTGACTCAGGGGTGTGACAGGGGAGCAAGTGAAAAAAAAGGAAACATCAGAAAGATCCTGGAATTTACTGTTTTACCAACAAAAAAATCAATTCTTCATTCAATTAGGGCTCGTTCATTTGGCACAAAATGAAAGTAGAAAGTTTTGAAATCTTTTTGTAGGATGAATAAAATAGTTCAAAACTTTTATAACAGTAAACACATTTTATTTCTACAAGTATAGACATATAAATAACACATACTGAACTGACTTGACAATTAACAAAACCTAGGCATTTGATGACAGGCAGTGATTCATTTTGAAGCTGGAAAACATGAGTCCATGGGACTCACATATTTTGAAACAATGAGTCTCTACCAAACGACAATGAGTCCGAAGATTTTGTTCCCTAAAACATGTCCTTCAAATGATGCATGATTTTGAAACAATCAACATTCACTTAATATTATTGTATAATGCAAATGAAAGCATCTGTCAGTGACTTAATTAGCAAATAAGTGTAGTGAAATCACTTGAAGGGTTAAAACATATTTTCCTTATAAATTGCAGAGTCTGAGTCTTTAACAGTTATGGTGAAGTATTTATCAATTTTAGCATATTGATTTACATAATAATTATAATGGTTAGAATTTTTATTTCTGTATACATTATCCAACTTGGCTTGAATTAGATTGGTTTCACACACACCCACAAAATATTAAGATCCCCCCGTGCACGAAATTAATGAGATAAAAGTTTCACGATTCCAAGTACTTATAGCGCCAAATACATTGTTTAAATGAGCAAACTCTAAAAAATGCCGATTTTTTGGCAAAATTGATAGAATAGCCCGATTTTTGGCGAAAAAAACAAAAATTTAGGGCGATTTCTTCGGCAAAATTGAAATAAAAACTTATGGCCGATTTTTCCGCGAAATCGACAGTTGATAGGATTGCATAATTTTACTCAGTCGTGCAACACGCTAAAAAGTTACGGTGCAACGCCCGTAATCATACGATCAGTTACTTATTAAGAGTTTATTTACTTATAGCTAACCACAGGTCTCAAATATTACGTAACAAAATGTCATGCATATTGCGAGAGTCTATATTTTAATTGTATGTAGCAATTGAAATCAATATTAATCCATTGTTGGATAACAAACACGTGTCGGCAAGTTTTAACACTTAGTCGATGTTTGTTAGCGTATGCTTCATAGTGAATAATTGACTCTAATTTGATTTGATTGTTATTCTTAAAACAAGCGTGACCTAGTTTTTTAATTGTTGACAACATGTTAAACAAATAATTGCAGGTAATGAAGGGAAAGGCAATCGTCGATCGCACAATTTTTTTTGTTTAAATTTACTGATACTTGTCATTCACAATGCCTTTTTATCGTTTTATTTTTATAGAATTAAAACATTACTCTGTTCGTTCATATTTTTATGGGAAAAACTAAGCAACTATTATAGAACGAATTAACGTATTTTATTGATTAGCGTAGAAGCACGATGTTGTTTGCTAATCATAAAAAAGGTAAACGCATGTTGTCAATCGACATTTATGAAAGAAAACGCAATATTGTCTTCTTTACAGTCTGGGGTGGGCAATTATTAGATTTAGGCTAATATTTTGCATTCATTAATATCAGCGGAACTGTTAGTATTTCGGCCCTTAAAATTATCGCCCTTTTTTGCTTTTCCGCGGAAATTTCGCGATTTTCAAAAAATAGTTGCCAGGATTTTCCAAAACGCGGAAACCCGCCGATCCGCGGAAGTGTCACATCCCTATTTGTTTAAATTGAAATGTTAATAGCTCCTTATAAAGATATTTAAATGAAAGTAGGTATGCTAATTCATTGATACTATCTTTCCTAAAATTTGAAGGGACGTTACTATGGATGAATGTTTTAGGAGTTATGACCCTTTTATATTTTACAAATATGAATTTGTAATTATTGTTTGACTGATTTATTTCCTTTCAAAAATTAAGTCCTGTCTTGAAATCATTTTTGTTAAAAGATAAGCCTTGCCATGAACAAAACACCTGAAAAAGCGAGCGCGCTATCATTGGACTGCTCTTGTTAAACAAAGAAAGGTCAATATTGAGGACATATATTACATATTTTCCAAAAATGCCCTCACTGCATTTAAACCCATATGAACATATGAGGGTTGATCCAGAAGTAATGAGACAACGTCTCTAACTTTCAAGTTTTTGCAATAGAGTTATAAAATTATCACCATGCGTCACAATTTTTAATTATCTATTCACATACCAAATATTATTTTAGTACTTCTTTTTTGAAAAAAATTATATAGCTTTACATTGGTCATGGTTCTGTATATTGCCGCAAGCCAAAATAACTTAATTTCTCAATTATTATTACGGTCTCTTTCAGTAGCGGTTTTTATCAAATAGTACGTCAAAATACATGACACACGCACAACGTGACGTCAAAAGTGTGTGTTGTTGACGGTTAAAATTTGATTGACATTGGCGCAACCACTTGCGTTCCACACTATAAAAACTTAATTTACAGAAGAAGAAAACTTGGCAAATTCTGACAAAATGGCACAACTCACAGTTATTCAATTTTATTACCAACTAGGTAAAACACCAAAAACACTGTGGAAATGTTGAATCAAACATCGGTGAATATGCCTGTAAGCAGGGTTCTGTCAACTGCTGGTTTAAGAGCTTTGACGATGAGGAGGAAGTAGATGATAAAAAAAACAGAAAGAACATCAGAGAGTAGATAAATTTGTAATGAAAAGCGTGTACCGGACGTCATGAATGAAATAGGCCGCTGACTATGTGCGAATTAGCAGACGAACTAGAAAAGAAAACGCAATTCATTAGCGCCAGCACATATTCTAAATCAAAGCAGGTGCCCGCTTCCTTGTTTACTACCGCAATTTTGTCTCTCGATTTGACTGTCTACAAGAACATTCATTATGTTATCACTGAAATCAGACTGGTTCAAAGATACGTTCAGCCAGAGGATACATAGACATGAATGGTGTATCGCAGCCAATGGAATTCCTTTGAGAAAGAGTGATGCTTTGTAAGTAAAGAATATACCACTTTATTAAGACGTCGTTGACATCAAACATCTGTGGCGGGTTGCGTTACCCTTCATAAATCAGGTAAGTATAGCTCGAGATTTAGAATAAGCACATTCATGATTTTTCACAAGCTTATAGAAAACTACTTTTTGCACGACTGTTATAATTTTCAAGTTTATACCACAATCGATATTGGATTTATGGCGATTGTCTCATTACTTCTGGATCACCCCTCGTACATGTATACCTTAAAGCAAAAGGGCTAGAAAGGAATAATCCGCAATTGAAATGAGTATATTGAATAATAAAACACTTCTAACACAATTTTCTCAATTGAAATGAAAAATATATAATTGTAGGTTACAACTTGATACAGAATCACCATGTTCTATGTATGTTGAGTAAAACTTTAAACGAGGTATGAATTCATTTAAACTGCAAATGTAAATTACATGAATAGTTTTGTTTTTTACTTTTAGAATTTCTATTATTGCAAATTTTATCATGTTGGAAATCTGAGTCATTTTGTAAGATTGGACAGTCTGTCAGTTGGACAACATTTAAAACAAACAATGTTCAAAATCATGCCATAGTGCATTTACACATGGGTCTTTTGTCAATTATGTCAAATACTATAACTGTATAACATTATAAGTTGTAATATATCAAGGGCAAAAATGTGGGACTCCAACTTTTGGCTGTGGCACTTCAACTTTTGACTCCAACCTTTTTCAGAAGGGAGTCCTGGACTCCTACTTGTGAAATCCTAGTGAGAACCCTAGGGCATGTAATATTTTGCAGGTTTTAATATAAATGAATAATAAACCAACCTTAACAGTAACCATACATGTTCAAATGTATTATTAAGAAACATGGTTATATTTGTATAGAGTTTACAAGATACATGTAGGAGTCAATCAGACCAGTCTTCCAACATGTTTTGAATGGCAAGATTTCCAGGTCCCTCACTGACAAACTCCCCACCTACAAAAAACCAAGTGTTTAAATGGTTATCGACCAAATACGGTGGTAATCAACAAGTCAATGATTTTATGGACCACTCTTACATTTTTTTATCTCTGATTGTTGAAGAGGTTTTACTGCAAATGTCACCTATTCAGACTACACAAAAGTAACAACATGAACTATCAAGTAAGTTAAACTTCTAATGATAAAGAAAATATATTATATACCTCCCTAGATTCAACATATACAGAATAAGAATCTTCTTGAACTGTTGACAATATTCCCTCCAGCCATACTTCAGTCAGATCTCTTACATAGACCAACTGTCCTGGTAACAAGTTGTAGGATACTTCTAAACTCCTCATATTTCAACACTAAAACAGCACCTCAAGGTCCTATGGCTGTACTGCAAGTGAAAAAATCACATGACATCTAATATGAGAGCAAAGCAGGCAGGAGATAACATTAAAGTAAATTGGGGGAATAAAAACCATATGCCCTGACTGGGAATCCAACTTGGTTCTCCCGGGTGGTAGGCGAGACACTCAACCGCGTCGCTAAAGGGTTAACCCAACAGCAAGGCTAATGGAAGTGACTATAATATAGTCACCTACGATCACCACACTCTTCCCCTCTTTACACTTTTGGAGCTGGCATCAACTGCACATACTTGCAATTTCTAGCCATTTCCGCTCCCCGGTGGCCATATACCTGCACACTGAATTATCATCGTTGCCATTAAAGTAAATTGGGGGAATAAAACTATATGCCAGCAGCCCTGACTGGGAATCGAACCTGCTTCTTCCGGGTGGTAGGCGAGACACTCAACCGCGTTACTAAAGGTTTAACACAACAGCAAGGCTGTTGGAAGTGACTTGGAAGCTGAATGTTTAAGATTAGACACCTAGGAAGCATTTGCTTAGGTTATCAAGCAGAAATAATATTGGACATCAACATATAAAATCTCATTCTATAAATAGAAGGTGAAGATATCACCTCTATACTAAGATGCACAACGCTCCCAAAATTCGGCGTTTGGTAAGCAGTAGAATATAGTGCGGCAATTGCAATTACAAAAATGTATGTCATTGTTACGCTATCAAACATCGACAAAGAAAGTGTGAAAAAATGCCGACACACATCTTAAATTGTTTACCTCAATTTCCGCTCAAACTGCAAACACATATTTGTCCTCAAACAAAGGATTAATATTGATTTTAATTGCTGCAAACAATTAGAATATAGACTCTCTGGTGTGCACGACGGTATGTTATGTAATAAGACAAGGTTACTACTTGAAATTAATATGATGTATACCCGAAAACGCATGGCATATTTTGACTGAATTTCGCGATCAACTGATTATAGGAAATGACGACCAACGACTTTACTCGGCAAATGCTACTAAGAACGTCTATTTATTACTTTCACAGTGTTATTAATGCCGAGGAAAATATTGAATTTTCGATTGGGAAAATGACTTGTCCGACCGTAAGATGTACAACTTAGACAGTTGATTTCCACACTTCTGTAACATACTTATCCTGTGATCTTTCAGTACTTTTTAATTATTCTTCATTAGTTCATTTGGGAATTTTAGATCGAATTTTGGGAAAAAAAGATATGATTTTGGATTGGGAATATAGCCGATTACCGGCTATAAAATCGTCCAAAAAAAACCACTGGTTTTTAATGTATTTTTCTGAAAGTAATGTTGCATTAATTAGAAATGGCTCATTGAGTCCTTAGAGGTTCGAGAACCGGTGAGTCCACCATACATCAGGTCGTGTTAATAATACTCATTGTGCTATACACATAACTGACATAAGGAGACGTATCATCCTAACATTCTATAGACGATACATCCCCAAATTGGGGACGGAGCGTCCAAGGACGGATGTGACTGGGGACGGATCGTCTGACATTCAGTTTTACCCATGATGCGCGGCGTCTCCGTACAAAGGTCAGTCAGACCGTCTGTGTACAGAATGATAAAATCTTAAACGCATGGGGCGAAACCGAGAGGGGCCGAAACGACCAATTTTTGTTGTTGATTTTTTTCACTCCACGCCCCAAATCCGGTCCATGGCGTTTGTCATTCGTGAATTTAATTTTAAATCATGTTATTAAATTGTATCAATATGATTATATAAAATAATAAAGTGAAAATACCTCCGTATCTGTAAATATGAAATGTCAAAATGTTTTCAAACATAGCGCTCATCCATCTTTACTTGCAGACGCTTTCGGGGTTTTCCGAGTATGTTACTACAATGCCCGAGGTATTTCGACTGGTAGTTTATTTTTAGATTGTGGAATTCCCAAAATGGTGGTGAAGTATTATTTCGATTTGATGTCACAGCCTTCTAGGGCGATTTATATTTTTCTGAAGGCAAATAAAATCAATTTTGTGCCCAAACCAATTGCTCTACGTAAAGGTTAGTCGATTACATACAATCATTTTTCATGACATACGCAATTGTATCTGTTTGCATTAAAGAAATGTTCTGTGGGTCAGGAAATGGGACGTTCCTTTCTTGAACTGTCTGAAGTTTTTACCCTATAGGTTTTTATCAGGATTAAATATAATAAAATATTTTTGTGCTGAGACAAATTGTAATATTATTTTTAAATTAACATACATAATTTATTTATTTAATGACGTTGATAAAGATGTTTGATACACACACATTTGGTGAACAATTTCCTTTGACAGTCCTACTTTTTAACTGGAGATCTACATATGATATGTACATATACACGTACCTTACAGAAAAATGCCCCAATGTTACGCAAGTTGCAGGGTGTCTTTTATTTCCTTTGTTTTAACTGCTATCATGAATTTCATGTAGAGTCATGAACAAAATTTTGATAGAGAAATTATATAAAAAGAAAATGATGGTATCCAGACTGCTTTAGAAGCCCAGAATTGAACCAATCCAGCTAGCTTAGCACCCCATTGGAACTTACTTAAGCTACTACATTCTTTGCACCCTGGTAGAACAGGCTGGACTGATTGATAGCTTCTTAGAATTTAAGTTTTACATACATGTATATATAGGACTAAAGATACTTGATCCCCTTTTAAATTACAGACCTAGGTATTGAATTATGTACTATTTTTACTTGCAGGTGAACATTTTACTGATGAATTCAAGAAATTGAACCCTTGGCAAAAGGTCCCTGTGCTGGATGATGATGGTTTTGTACTGACAGAAAGGTTTGTATTTAGCTTGACTTTTTGAAGAAAATCAGAGATTATGCTATCAGTTTTGCGTCGCTGCTGACATTGCGTTTTTTAAAAGTCTTATATCTTCAACATTATTGAAGATATTTTATTGAAAGTTGGTATTCTTATTCAGTGGGACTATATCAACTACACTGTGAAGGAACATAACTCAGGATGAATTATTTTTTTAATTATTTTCCTTTTATACTTATAAAATTGGAAATTATTAGGTTAATGTTTTACCCGTAACGAGTATCTTTAATTCAAATCAAGATATTTTATAAAAGATAGCAAACTCTGTTTTCAATATTTCGGCCGAAGCCTTTATCAAGAAATTATTTCATGAATCACATTACATTTTGAACATAGACGCCATATTGTTTATTTAATAATGACATAACGTCGTCAAACAACCGCCTCTAGTTGCATTTAGAAGGGACAGAAATTTGAACGATTCATTGGTCCACGGAAAGACAAACTCTTTATGTAGAGCTACTCAAACATTTTGTAAAGACGGTTGTAGATTATGTGACATGATATACAAAAGTAAGATACGTGACACTAAAAGTTCAGTGCTATTTGACCTGGTTGATAACATCACTTGCCGTGTAAGAAATATAGTATATGTTATCTTATGTACACGATGCCAATCTCCTGTATATGTCGGAGAAACGGAAAGAGAGTTAGGCACGAGGATGATGGAACATCTAAGGGACGTAAGACTTAAGAAAGATCGACCTATAAATGCGTATTTTGGATTGTTGGGACATACGGAGAAGGATGTTGCATTTGGTGTTCTACAGAAAATGTATGCAGCTGAAAGAACCGAACGGCAACTAGCGGAGGGCGTATGGATTGAGAAACTTCATACAATAAAACCATATGGTTGTAATGTTAAAGACAGCTTCAAATGCATACCCACAGTGTTTAAATAAACATTTTTGCGCCAAATGACGTTACAACGCCTAACGACGTCGCGATGTCAATGACGACGTTATGTCATTATTAAATAAACAATATGGCGTCTATGTTCAAAATGTAATGTGATTTATGAAATAATTTCTTGATAAAGGCTTCGGCCAAAATATTGAAAACAGAGTTTGCTATCTTTTATAAAAAATATTTCTATATTCCCTTTGGAATTACATTGGACAAAATACAAGATATTTTACTTGAAGTTTGTTTACTTATTTTTTGATACTACATGTAACAGCCTTTCAATTCTCTTTTGCAAATTTCGTTTTTTGTTAGTAACTTATATATTATGATATGATTCGATAAATATTTATACACTGAATTGAGAAGTACTTTCAGTACTTTGATTTTTGTATCTGTGAAGTTACTTCCCTTTTTTTGCATGAGTGATCCGTGCAGTTGTGTATACGTGGCAGTACGGCCATGATGACAAGAAATGATGTCTAAGTTGCGTTGCGTATTTTGCTTTTGTTTGAGTATTCTACCATTCCCACTGAGGTATTTATCTAATATTATTAATCTATTCCATCATGTATTGCTGTATTGTTTTTCTATTTTTGTGTATTTTGAATTTGATAATTGAGTTGATTTATTTGGATTTGTTAAATGCGTTAAGATGATATTATTTTTGTAAGACCTTTTTGTTGGAAATTAGTCTCATTTAGTAAGAATATTTTATGTCATTTATATTTTAGTTTGACGGTACAAGACGTATCTGTAATAAACTCTGGGAAAATATCTACCTGTTGTTGTTGCGTTCCTCAATAGTCAAACTCAACGGTATGGCACGTGAAAGAAAATTAACAGAGGAGGGATTATCATATGAAATTGAAAAGGGTGAAAAAGATTTCAAATCTGCTGTATCTAAGTGGAGAACTAAGGTTGGAAAAATTTCTAAGTTATTGTCTGACAGTGAAAATGTTGATGAAATTCGAGCAGCCAGAGACGATTTAGATAATGCTATGAGCCAGGTTTATGAAATATTTCTTCGTTTGAAAGATTTAAATAGTGATGAATCAGTGAACACTCATATAGCAAATATTCTTGAAAATTTGGAAATTGAACATCAACAGTTCTTATGTAAAATTGCTGACAAAATAAACGATATCAAGTCTGAATGTGGTACAGCAAAGTCAAATGTGTCCAAACGATCATCGAAACATTCTGCTACGAAGTCCAAGGCAAAGTCAAGTTCATCAAATAAAACTCAACGTTCAAATGTTGCTATTGAAGCTGCCTTATTAAAAACTAAATTGAAATATATTGATGTTGAAGCAAAATTAAAGGCAGAACATGATAAAATTGTGACTCAAAAGAATTTAGAAATTGCTCAATTGAAATTAGAAATTTTGAATGATAATTGTAATTCTATTTCAGATGTTTCTAATGTAAGAGTTGATATTCCAGTTCCCACTGTTCCTAAAAGTGTACTTGTTAGCAATTTTGTTAGTAACTGCAACCCTGAACCAAATGACTTACCACAAATTCCTCCAGAGGGTTCACTTTGTAAATCTCAATCCAGGCAAGTAAATTCACAACCTACTTTTCAACCTCAATCTGTTAGAGAGGCAAATGTCTCTGTTTTAAATCCTGCTGTTGAATCATTTGTACCTCAGAGTCAAATGTATTCAAGTCATGTTTCACGTCAAGATGACACTGTTTCAAAACAGATAGTTGATCTTACTAAAACACTTACTGAGCAACTTATGATTAGTCGTCTTCCACCCCCTGAACCTACTGTCTTTGATGGTGATCCCCTTCAATATCCAGGGTGGAAATCTGCATTTTCAACACTTATTGAGCAGAGGTGTATACCCCCATCCGAAAAACTTCATTATCTAAGAAAATATCTGAGTAACTCTGTAAGAGATTTTGTAGCAAATCTATTTTTGCTTTCTAATGAAGAATCGTATGAACAGGCTAAAAGTTTGCTTGATGAACGTTATGGTGATCCATTTAAGGTTTCTTGTGCCTTCCGTAAAAAACTTGATTCTTGGCCCAAGATTGCACCCAAAGATTCACAGTCTTTAGTAAAACTTTCTGATTTCTTGAAACAATGTTTGACGGCTATGAAATCTGTTCCTGGTTTGTCTGTGTTGGACGACTGTAATGAAAATCGAAAAATCTTGTGCAAACTTCCAGACTGGTTGATTTCTAGGTGGAATAGAATTGTCATTGACTATACGGGTTGTCATAATCGTTTCCCACCCTTTGTTGACTTTGTTAATTTCATAGCTAAGGAAGCAAAAATTGCATGTAATCCTATGACTTCAGTTCAATCGATTAAATCTTCAGGTGAGAAGTCAGAATTTAAATCAGAACAGAAAACTAATTCCCGTTCGTTTGTGGCTTCCGTTAATGACTGTTCTTCACAACCATCTTCTGATGTTGATGTATTATTGTGCCTTCTCTGTAATGGCCAACACCCCCTAGATAGTTGTACCCAATTTCTTGCAAGATCTCTTGAAGATCGAAAACGTTTTGTGTTTGAAAATAAACTATGTTTTGGTTGTCTTGGTTCTGGTCATATTTCTAAGTCATGCACAACTAAACTTCGCTGCAAGAATTGTAACAAACTACACCCTACATGCCTTCACGGTGATATTAGATCTAATAAGGACATGACACTTGATAAAACAAGTCTGTCAGGTACTGTATTTCTAAATGATTCCTTTAGCTCAATTGAATGTAGCAAATGTTCTATGATTGTTCCTGTATTCGTGTCACATATTGATAATCCTCTCGAGGAAAAGCTTGTATACGCATTACTTGATACACAAAGTGACACCACTTTCATTTTAGATAGCACATGTCGTAATTTAGGTTTAAAAGGTGTGGATGTAAATCTTTCACTTTCAACTATGCATGCTGAAAACAAGATAGTTAAGAGTAGTAAGGTTAAAGGTTTGATTGTGCGTGCTATTGACAATGATACGAAAATTCCATTGCCAGATACTTACACAAGAGGTATTATTCCTGCGAGTCACTCCCATATTCCTACACCTGATACTGCAATGTTGTGGCCCCACTTGCAATGTATTGCAGATTGTCTCTCACCAAAACAATCTTGTGAAATTGGTTTACTTATTGGATATAATTGTCCTAGGGCTTTGTTACCTCGAAAAGTTATTCCTCCTGTTGATGATGGCCCATATGCACAAAAAACTGATTTGGGTTGGGGAATAGTTGGTATTGTTCGACCTTGTCCTGAAGAAGACAGCATTGGTGTAAGTCATTCTATTTTAACGTTTGAGGCTCCTTTCTCACATTCAAGTAGTTCTAGTATTACCTTTTCTGTTAGGACTTCAACTAAGGAAGTTATGCCCAATGACATAATTAAGATTTTGGAGCAAGATTTTAGAGATGCATCTACTTGTGGAATATCTCTTTCTCAGGAAGATAAACGTTTTCTTTCTGTTCTGGATCAAAATATTGTTTTGAAAAATAACCATTATGAGATGCCACTTCCATTTCAGAACGATATGCCTTTCTTACCTAATAACAGACAGGTAGCCCTTAATAGACTTTCCTCACTGAAGAAACGTTTCGTGCGAGATGCTAGCTTTCATGAGAAGTATTTTGATTTCATGCAAAGTCTCATTAAGAATGGACATGCAGAGAAAGTTCCACAGTCTGAAATTTATCCTGATAATGGTCATGTTTGGTATATTCCTCATCATGGAGTTATTCATCCTAAAAAACCAGATAAGCTTCGAGTGGTTTTTGATTGTAGTACCTCCTTTCAAGGTCATTGTCTTAATTCCTACTTACTCCAGGGACCTGATCTAACTAACAGATTAATTGGAGTGCTGTCTAGGTTTAGGAAAGAGAGAGTAGCTATTATGTGTGATATAGAACATATGTTCTACCAATTTAATGTTATATCTGAACATAGAGATTATTTAAGATTTGTTTGGTGGAGTGGTACTGACTATGATAAGCCCCCTGAAGATTATCGCATGACTGTGCACATTTTTGGAGCAACTTCATCCCCAGGTTGTGCAAATTTTGGTTTAAAGCGATTAGCTTCTGACAATGAGAAAGAATTTGGCCAAGACGTAACTAGATTTTTTCATCGTGATTTTTATGTTGACGATGGTCTTAAGTCTGTTCCATCTGTAAGTGAGGCTATTTCTTTGATAGATAGAAGCCAACAATTATGTAAAAGAGGTGGCATAAGGCTACATAAATTTGTCTCTAATGAAAAGGATGTAATTTCCTTTGTTAACCCTGATGATCGTGGTAAAGTTCTTAGCGACGTTTTAGATGATAATTTACCTGTTGAGACAGCCCTTGGTATTCAGTGGTGTACAAATTCAGATACATTTCAGTTCAGAGTTGTTTTAAAGCCACATCCCCTCACTAGACGTGGCATTTTGTCATCTGTAGGTTCTTTATATGACCCTCTAGGTTTAATTTCTCCTATAGTGTTGGTTGCTAAACAGTTACTTCAGCAACTATGTGCAGATAATTTTGGATGGGACGATCCATTACCTGAGGAAATTTTATGTAGGTGGCAGAAATGGTGTGGTGATTTACCTAATCTTGAGGTAGTAAAAATTTCAAGATGTTTGAAGCCAGACAAGTTTGGTGACGTCGCTTCTGTTGAGTTGCATCATTTTTCTGATGCTAGTACGACCGGATACGGTCAGTGTTCCTATATTCGTCTGATTAATACTTCTGGTTTAGTACATTGTTCTCTTGTTATGGCAAAATCGAGGGTTGTTCCACTTAAACCTGTTACTATTCCTCGGCTTGAGTTGACAGCGGCATTATTGTCTGTAAAAATTGCTTTAATGCTTGAGCAAGAACTTGAGTATGATAATATTAGTCATTTTTATTGGACTGATAGTCAAGTTGTTTTAAGGTATGTTGCAAATGATACAAAACGATTCCATGTTTTTGTTGCTAACAGGGTTCAACAAATAAGAGACCATTCAGAATTGTCTCAATGGAGATATATTGAGTCGGAAAATAATCCTGCTGATTATGCGTCACGTGGTGTTACTGCGAAGGAAATTCCTAAAAACAGTATTTGGTTCAATGGTCCCAAGTTTCTTTGGTCTTCTGATTTACCTAGCGTTACAACAGTTGATACAGAGGTGTGTGCTGATATAGATCCAGAGGTGAAACGGGCAAAGGTTGCTGTTGCTTTATGTTTTAGGTTCAGAAACATACTTTTGGACAGAGTTGGTTCTCGTGGCACAATTAAACAGTCTCATGGTAAAGAAATTTACAGCTCTCCTTCTGTATCTGAATTAAGGTCAGCTGAATGTGAAATTCTTAGACATGTTCAGCATTCTTTCTTTAAGTCTGAAATGTTGTCCCTTACAAAGGCCACTATGGATCAAGATAACAGTTCATCTGAAAATTCAAGTCTTGTTTGCCTTAAAGGTAGTTCAAAGTTGCAGCGACTTGATCCATTTACGGATAAAGATAATTTGCTTCGTGTTGGTGGTCGCCTGCATAAGTCAGATATGCCTGAAAAGTTGAAACATCCAATTATTTTGCCTCAAAGGTGTCATGTGACTAATTTGCTTGTCAGATACTTTCATGAAAGAGTTCACCATCAGGGACGTGGTTTAACAATGTATGAAATAAGAAATAACGGTTATTGGATAGTTGGAGCTAGTTCTGTTGTGTTATCTGTCATATATATCTGGAACGTCCAGTTCATAAACTTATAGTTTTACTTGAGACCGAGGAATTCCCCGACGGGGAGCCATAAGTATGAAATTTGTACAAGAACATATATTAGTTTTTATATATTGTAGATGTATGTGTATTTTGAAAGTATACAAACTTGAAAATACAGGGTATTGAATTGATGTTATGATTATATAGACATGCATATATATTGATGTCATTTAGTTGTGAAGTTTTTTGTTTGTTTTTGAAATATGTATGTATTTTTGATATCATTGTTGTTGTTATTATATGCAAATGATCATTTTAAGACGTTTGTACGTAATTACTACTTTCTTATAAAATTGTTGTGTCAATTTGGGGAGCCATGTAACAGCCTTTCAATTCTCTTTTGCAAATTTCGTTTTTTGTTAGTAACTTATATATTATGATATGATTCGATAAATATTTATACACTGAATTGAGAAGTACTTTCAGTACTTTGATTTTTGTATCTGTGAAGTTACTTCCCTTTTTTTTGCATGAGTGATCCGTGCAGTTGTGTATACGTGGCAGTACGGCCATGATGACAAGAAATGATGTCTAAGTTGCGTTGCGTATTTTGCTTTTGTTTGAGTATTCTACCATTCCCACTGAGGTATTTATCTAATATTATTAATCTATTCCATCATGTATTGCTGTATTGTTTTTTTATTTTTGTGTATTTTGAATTTGATAATTGAGTTGATTTATTTGGATTTGTTAAATGCGTTAAGATGATATTATTTTTGTAAGACCTTTTTGTTGGAAATTAGTCTCATTTAGTAAGAATATTTTATGTCATTTATATTTTAGTTTGACGGTACAAGACGTATCTGTAATAAACTCTGGGAAAATATCTACCTGTTGTTGTTGCGTTCCTCAATTAAGGGATGTAACTGTGGAAGAATTTTTTTTGTAGAAATGCCCCTTTCTACTTTAATATCTTAGATTGATATTTATTGAAATTGAGGTATCTTTAGTACTTATAAATATATTTCAATGAAAGTTGGTATGCCTATTTATCAGTTCTTACTGTTCTACATCTATCTGACAGTTAAGGGACTTAACTCTTAATTAATCAGTTTTGGAGTAATGTTAATCATCCTTTTAAACAAGCTCACTTATTAAATCAATGAGAACATTCTGTATTTCAGTGTTGCAATCTTGAGATATTTAACTTCAAAGTTTAAACTTCCTGAACACTGGTACCCAAAGAATGATTTATATAAACAGGCAAGAATAGAAGAATATCTTCACTGGAAACATTTAAATACTGGTATGCAATGTTCCATGGTTTTTCAACAAAAGGTAACTTTATTATATGAAATGGTTCAGTATGATTCCACATGAGTGCTTGAACTTTCCTGGATCTACTTATTTGGATACAGTAGTCTTCACAACAACTTTTAATCAGCACTAGACATTCAGAATGAAAGTTTACTGCACCAAAAAAATTTAAGCGATATGCTTTATAATGCAGTTCATTTTAACGTCTTAGCATAATATATCCTAAGTAAATTAAATAATATTACAACAAATTCTGCTATTTTGTTGAATATGGAAAATGGTGGCTGTAAAAAGTTGGTTGACTGTCAGACCACTCTCATTCTAAATGTCGCTGGACCAATGGTGATTTCAGTGGACACAGATTTTAAGACTGATTGGTTGCATTTAGATTTGTTGTTATAAAAAAATGTCATACTTCATAAGAGTTAAAGCACTACTTTCACAGTATAGTCAACAGTTATACCCCCCCCCCCCCCCTATCAATTTATAACATTATTGATTAAACTAAGGACTACTCATTGATTTTTACAATCAATCTTTTTATATACAGTGTAATACATATTCACTGTTATTCATTTCATCATGAAATTGGCCTCAGAGCAGTGGTAGAGCCCAGAAATTCAAATATCCCAGATTTGATTCCCTGCCACAGAAGGTTATACCCTTCCAGTAAAATTTGATATTTAGTATCAATTTTTCTCCATCGAGGGAGAAGTTGTCAGCTCCTTATGGAGGTATAAACTTGTACTAGTAAAGTATTGTATCCAGGAGTAAGTTAGATGAGTTGAATAAAGATCTGTTGACAATAATTGCTTTTTGTCATCCACATAAAAGTAAATTCTAATTCTTATTTTTAGCTTATAATGCCAGTAGCAAGACAAGGGAAAATTGATGAGAAAAAGGTTCAACGTTTTAAAAATGAGATTCCAAAAGTAATTAACCATTTGGATAAATATTTCCTTGGTGATAACAAGTTTATTGCTGGTGATGAAATATCTGTCGCTGATTTACTAGGAGTTTGTGAGTTGATGCAGTTATATCCAGTATTTGAAGAAGAACTTTATATGTCAAATGATAAAGTTAAAGCATGGATGGAACGTGTTAGACAAACATTAAATCCGCATTTTGACGAAGGTTCTGCTATTGTTTATCGAACAAGAAAGGCTTATGAAAAATTGGGGCCAACTTTAGGGGCTAAATTGTAAATGTGTATAATCAAATTGTGCCTATGAGTTGAGAGATTGCTTGTATACATTTTTATAAATTGTTAGTGAAGTAAAGCTCATTGTATTATGATAATCATAACACAAGTGACATTTAGTATAAATACTGTGTTGGTGTCTAAACACATGTATTCTTGATTATGTACTGTGATAGTATTTGAAATAAAACAGTATTCTAGATTGAAGATTGTTGTTATCAATATCAAGTGTCTAACAAGATGAATCATCATCATATTTGTTGTCTTCACTGTTCATCATGAAAAGTATTGCCATGCAAATTTACCTGAATGGTAGATATACTAAGATATACATGTAAACAACTTTTTTCAGTTTTTTTATATATAATTTTATTAAACAATTTGTAACAAAGTATTTTTGTATTTGAAAGACATTGGTTTTCAAATGTAATTACAAAACAGTTGAAATGATAGAGTAAATATGTAATAATATATAAAAATAGTGCAAAATGACTACAGAATTTTGAAGTCCATGACAAAATATTAATTATCTAAAATTTTATGAAAATACATGTACAACATATAATATGCAATAATTCAATGTAGATGGGTTGACAAATCAGTTGTAAGACAATTGATAATTGTTGTTGAGGTAGTGATGATTTGAACAATACAGAATCTATCCTCTGGCGACGGCTCCTGCCACAGTACCTACTACCACTGCTCCGAGAAGAGTTTTTGCTAAACCATTACCAGTGCCTCCAAAAAATCCTTTCTTGTAAGGTTTGTATGGGTATGGATATCCTCTGGCATATTGTGGTTGATGTACATATTGTCCTGGGTAAACCATTCCTGGATGATAGACTGGTACACCATGCTGGTATACTGGTGAATAGGCTTGTTGATAAGGTGAACCAGTCCAATATTGAGCATCAAAGTTTGGATAATACCCATACTGGTCATACTGTCCGTATGCTGGATATTGTTGAGGGTAGTATGGATATGGGGCTTGCATAGCACCTGCTGGGTAATAGCCTGTACCATACTGATTGTAACCTGGGTAAGCTGGGTTATAGTAGTTACCATACTGTTGAGGATAGGGTTGGACATGACCAGTCCAATATTGTCCATGTACTGGAGCATTCAAGTAAGTATTTGGTACCACTGGTGTGTTACTGTAGCCTCGTGCTGCGAGGTTGGATGGTGCACCCTGGATGAATGAACTTTGTACAACTCCTGTTCCACCTAGTGCACTTGTACCCTGGAATGTGTTTTGAACTGTTCCTGAACCTTGAAATATTGTGTTAGGTACTGACGATCCTAATGTACCTGAAATGTTAGAAAAATGAAATTCAAAAAAGCAAGAACAAAGCCATATAATTATAATAGAATAAATCCACTATACTCGCAGTTTTAATCATATGTATGTTATAATGCATTATTTAGTTTCAAAATGCACATACAAATTAAGATACATGTATTAAAGTTCAATTCACAGATCCTCTTTAACAGCCAACAGATCCATGATCAAATGATTAAACATACAAGTTGATGCTATTTTGTTAAAAATCCTAATAAATCAAGCAGAAAAATAGCTCCCCTGAAAGAATTTTTACTTGATTCTCTAGGCTCTGTTAATTTCGTCCAGAAAATTCATTATTACATGTAAATGCCTTGAGTCTCAGGCAACTAAATCAATGATATGTGCATAGATAAAATACATGTATATGATAGATTAAATGTTCATGAGCAGGGAATTAGATGCTATCTATGTCTCTGTTCATGAGGGTTAATTTCAAGACAAAAATTCCCAAAGAAGCCAATTAGTATTCATACAATATATGTAAACTTTAGATTATATGTTCATGTGGATTCAAACTGGACAAGAAATGGCATAGAAAGCTATATGCACCAAGCACAATTATAAAAGAATTATCATCTAACAAAAATTGTAAAAAAGGAAAATAAATATGAATTGAGTATCGTTGAAGTAGAAAGAAAGAGAAATTATACAAGACATACCTGTGTGTGAAGACAGATGTTGACTCATACATAATGGTAGATATATATAAGATATCAATAATGTTTGTAGAATTGTTACTTTAATTGATCTATTCATCCTGAAATTACAAAATAATTTATAAAAATGATTGTTTCAATAAGTTATTATACAGAACCGTCACTAATTGACACTTATTTTTTTTAAATTGAAAAATGTTCACTAGAAAACTGAGGACCTTAAAAGATTCTCCTTAAAAATGACAGTGATTGTTACTTTTGGTTTTAGATACAAATGAGTACAAAGTTATTTACTTCTTGATCAAAGGTTGAAGCACATAGTGCAGAAACCTCAATCAAAAAGCAAAACAATATTTGTACATGAAATACATTTATTTCTATGGTTGCGGGGATCCAAACAGAGTGCAAGTACCGAGTAATTACCCCGGTTATTTTTAACGGGGTAATTGGATCTTTAGGATTGGAGATCCTTTTCTATTTATTAAGTTTAAAGCCAAATTTTGACATATTGATGTAGAAATCAAAACTATTTAGGGAAATAAACTTTAATTGATGAAATTGTATAAACTATATATACTTATAAAGGTTTTTTAAGATTAATATTCCAGCTATTTTCATTTCTAGAGTGGAATATAATGTTAACAAAGTGTGAAAAATCTAAAATATTGAGAATTTTAGTTCTGAACTTTGAAATTCTTATGTTTTTAATATTGTTAATGTCATTTGGTTTATATTACAATGGTTGCATTGATACTATTATGTTTAATGACATCTTTATATGTCTCCAATCCATAAAGAGTGATTTTTTTGTAAAAATTTAAGGTTTTTAACCCTAATATGCAGTCTTTTATTGAAGGAGATGGGCAAAAAATTGTCCTTTTTGTCTAAAATATCATACTTTTCAGTATTTAGTATATGTAAGGTAGTAATTAAATAGAAGAATTAAAATAATTTGAAAATGGTGTAAAATTCAACAATTTGAACTGTTTAAATAATAAAATTGGTGTTTTCCTAACCCGGAAAGTTATTCAGAATGATGTTTTTAAAGAATTTGACCCTGTTTTGTTTAATAATTTTTGGTTTTAGGTCTATGTATTTTGCTATTTAGTAAAAATCACTTGAATTTTAAACAAAACTAGTGGATAACAGTTTATATAAGAGGTTTAAATTACCTCAATGTTATAGTTTTATAGTTTATTATGTGAAAAATAGCCATTTAAATGGTATTTTCTGCATTATGGTGTTATGTATACAGATTTCATTGAAACTCTTGAGGTACTTGCACTTATATTGGGTGATATAAATGAAATAGACTGAGAATGGGGGCTCTAGATCTTATCGGTCATTTGGCAATCAACTATATAAGTTTCTAGAGCCATATAGACTGAACTCCTGACCGCCTTGCTTGGATCTAGTAGGATCTGGATGTCAAAGGGGACATCACTGAAACCCATTGTTGCCTTTAGGAGCTCAATTTTGGCTCCAAATGGTGTAGGAGTATTTTGGAAGCTCCTGTGGCAGAATGAACCAGTCCCAATGATGGCATTCAGGTTTTTTTTTAATTTTTTTGGTTTGAGCCCTGGCCCAGAATTTAACAGCCTGCCCAGACCTGAAAATGAGTGGCATGACTCCTGCCTCTGCTTCTAAAAGATGCTGTGGGGTGGTTGGTAAGGCCCTTAGAGCAATTCTCAATGCTTAATTCTGTATAATATTTAGTCTTTGGAGTTGGGAGGGGCTAGTTACAGAATAAATTTCAGCTCCATATTCATTTTTTGATCTTGTGATAGATTTGTACATTAGTAATAGACTGTTTTAATCAGTATTCTAAAAAGTTTAAAATTTTACAAAAAAATCCGGGCACGTTAAAAGATTCCTTGTAAAAAATCACATTGACTGGTACCTTTAATTTTTGTAACAAAAGATTAAAAGTTACACACAATGTAGTGTACTTTTTGAATGAAATCTTCTGTACAGAGCATAAAAGACTCAATCCATAAGTACTATAGAAAAAGTTAAACAATAGTATTGTATTATTAATTGCGGGGATCCCAAAATAGTGCAAATACCAAGTAACTACCCCGGTTTATTAAACATATCCGGGGTAATTGGATCTTATGGACCGGAGAACCTGTTGATATATTAGTATACATATGTCAGTTGTTGACATATTTTTGAAAACTCTATTAATATTTTCTTAAGAGTTA
Source organism: Mactra quadrangularis (assembly GCA_025267735.1). Classification (NCBI taxonomy): domain Eukaryota; kingdom Metazoa; phylum Mollusca; class Bivalvia; order Venerida; family Mactridae; genus Mactra; species Mactra quadrangularis. Next base: position 48,169,602 of record CM046301.1, on the reverse strand, counting down.
TTCATTTTGATAATTTTTTTCAGTATTGGAACAGAAAATGAACTTTAATAGGTGTTCCAATAGATTTTTTGTTGATTTTTTAGTAAAAATATAATGTGAAATTCTAAAACCTAAGACATTTTAGCTCTAATTTAAAAGAATTTTGTCATTAGGTATATTAATGAAGTTTTTGATATATATATTACTGTGTTTAAGATGGTAATTTCAGGTCTTTTGTTTCTTTTACAGGTTCCTAACCCATAATTAGTTTAAGAAATTGTTAAATTAAAGGTTTTAAAGCCTTTTAATAGGCTAAATTGTATAAAATTTGTATTAAAATAGACAAAATAATGTCTTTTTGTAGTAAAAAACATAAATTTCCACATTATATGATTGAAATATATATATTCCTGTATAGTAGGAATTAAATAATGTAAAATAATTTTAAGATTCAACAGATTTGTTGAATATTTGTTAAATTTATGGGTTTTAGTAACCCGGTAAGTCTGGTAATAGTGTTTTATCTGGGTAAAAAGACCCTGATAATGTATATTTAAGTAGGATTTGCATCCTAGGATATATTTAATTACAATGAATTTAAGGCATTTTTAATTTTGCTAGTAAATAGCATTAAAATTAGAGGTTTTGGGTACCTCAGAATTGATTTTAAGTCTTTTCAGTACTTTCAAATAAGTTTAATTAGATGTTTTAACTGCACTTTGGTGTTTTTATGCAGTGTTTATGTAACTCATTTGGTATTTGCACTTAATTGGGTGGAATAAATGAAATAGACTGAATTTGTGGGATCTAGATTTTGTCTTTCATTGTAGATTACTATGTAGATCTCTAGAGCCCTATAGACTGAGGTTCTAACTGCCTTGCTAGGATCACCACCAAATAACACCAAAATAAATCTTATTCTATTGTTAGTCTGATTTTGCGAATAGGTTGGTAAATTAATAAAAAAAATCGTGTATTTATTAATAGCAGAAGGGTGGCAGTCAAACCCAAATTTATATCCGAAAACAGGCCTAACTTCTACACTCGCCATGCTGTTATTCTTTATTATTTTTTTTCCCAAATAGACATTTCAAAACATTTTTAATTTGATGCATAATGTGTAAGGTTTAAGTCGAAACATTCTCGAAAATTGCTCTCGAAAATAGACCTGTTACTAGTCATTTCACAAAAAAGACCGAACCCAAATATCATTTAGAAAAAACTCAAACATCGATCCAGTTAGTATCGTTCGGCCTTATAAAAATCGAGTTTTGTATGTTAATATATATCAAAAGAAAGCTTGTTTTATCTTCAGTCTGATTATGTGTATGGATTTGTAAAATACATAGTCAACATGTTTTTGTTTACAGCAGAAGGATGTCAGTCGAACACAAATTCACATTCAAAAATTGGCCTGTTTTGTACACTCGACAGGCCCTTATTGTTTATTTATAGTTCTAAATTTACCCGTCAAAACATTTTCCAAACAATCAGCTTGAAAATGATGCATAAAAGCACATGTTTTGACTTAGTTGTGGTTTAAAATAAGACTCGGAAGTCAGCATGTATTTGCACATTTTTTGAAAATATCGAACCGAACTTTCGTACTGAGAATTTTCGTACTTGACATATTTAAATACATATATTTTGTCGCAATTAAAATGAGTTTATCGCACATCTATATACCAAATTAAAGCTTGTTCTATATAAAATTTGATTTTGTGAACAGATAGATAAAACGATTAAAACAACATGTGTTTATTAACAGCAGAAGGATGTCAGTCGAACACAAAATTCACATTCGAAAACGGGCCTGTTTTGTTTACTTACCAGGCCCTTATTATTTATTCACTGTTCAAAATGTACCCGTCAAAACATTTTCACAACAATCAGCTTTAAAATGATGCATAATATCACATGTTTCGCCTGACTTTAGGCTTACAATTATGACTCGGTAATTAGCACGTTTTTGCACATTTCAATGAAAAAATCAAACCAAACTGTGGTCGGGTAAATTTACGAACTTGAAATATAAACATAAATTTTGTCCAAATTAAGTCGAGTTATTCACTCATTTATACATTAAAAGAAAGCTTATTCTATTGCCAGTTTGATTTTGTGATTCAAATTTTAAATGAATTAAAAATACGTGTATTTATCTATAGCAGAAGGATGTCACTCAAACCGAAATGTACGTCCGAAAATAGGGCTACTTTATACACTCGTCTTGCTGTTATTATTTTACGAAAATAAAAAGATCGACCTGTCGAAACCTTTTTCTATGTATAAGCTTTAAAATGATGCATAATATCGCATATTTTGTCTTAATTGTGGCTTAAAATAAGACTCGGTAAATAGCATGTATTTGCACTTTTCTAATGAAAATATCGAACCGAACTTCCGCACTGAGAATTTTCGTACTCGATATATTAACATATAATTTGTCGCAATTAAATTGAGTTTATCGCACATCTATATACCAGATTAAAGCTTGTTCTATATAAAATTTGATTTTGTGAACAGATAGATGAAATGATTAATAAAACATGTGTTAAATAATAGCAGAAGGATGTCAGTCGAACCCAAAATTCACATTCGAAAATGGGCCTGTTTTTTTTACTCACCAGGCCCTTATTATTTATTTGATGTTCAAAATGTACACGTCAAAACATTTTTACAACAATCAGCTTTAAAATGATGCATAATATCACATGTTTTGCCTAAATTTAGGCTTACAATAAGACTCGGTAATTAGCATGTTTTCGCACATTTCAATGAAAAAATCAAACCAAACTGTGGTCGGGTAAATTTACGAACTTGACATTTAAACATATATTTTGTTCAAATTAAGTCGAGTTATTCACTCATATATACATTAAAAGAAAGCTTATTCTATTGCCAGTTTGATTTTGTGATTCAAGTTTTAAACAAATTAAAAATACGTGTATTAATTTATAGCAGAAGGATGTCACTCAAACCGAAATGTACGTCCGAAATTAGGGGCTACTTTATACACTCGTCTTGCTGTTATTCTTTTACAAAAATTCAAAATCGACCTGTCTAAACCTTTTTCTATGTATAAGCTTTAAAATGATGCATAATATCGCATATTTTGTCTTAATTGTGGCTTAAAATAAGACTCGGTAAATAGCATGTATTGGCACTTTTCTCATGAAAATATCGAACCGAACTTCCGCACTGAGAATTTTCGTACTCGATATATTAACGTATAATTTGTCGCAATTAAATAGAGTTTATCGCACATCTTTATACCAGATTAAAGCTTGTTCTATATAAAATTTGATTTTGTGAACAGATAGATGAAATGATTAATAAAACATGTGTTAAATAACAGCAGAAGGATGTCAGTCGAACACAAAATTCACATTCGAAAATGGGCCTGTTTTGTTTACTCACCAGGCCCTTATTATTTATTTGCTGTTCAAAATGTACCCGTCAAAACATTTTTACAACAATCAGCTTTAAAATGATGCATAATATCACATGTTATGCCTAAATTTAGGCTTACAATATGACTCAGTAATTAGCATGTTTTCGCACATTTCAATGAAAAAATCAAACCAATCTGTGGTCGGGTGAATTTACGAACTTGACATATAAACATAAATTTTGTCAAAATTAAGTCGAGTTATTCACTCATATATACATCAAAAGAAAGCTTATTCTATTGCCAGTTTGATTTTGTGATTTAGTTATTAAATAAATTAAGAATACGTGTATTTATTTATAGCAGAAGGATGTCACTCAAACCGAAATGTACGTCCGAAAATAGGGCTAATTTATACACTCGTCTTGTTGTTATTCTTTTACAAAAATTCAAAATCGACCTGTCTAAACCTTTTTCTATGTATAAGCTTTAAAATGATGCATAATATCGCATATTTTGTCTTAATTGTGGCTTAGAATATGACTCGGTAATTAGCACGTTTTTGCACATTTCAATGAAAAAAATCAAACCAAACTGTGGTCGGGTAAATTTACGAACTTGACATAAAAACATATATTTTGTCCAAATTAAGTCGAGTTATTCACTCATTTATATATTAAAAGAAAGCTTATTCTATTGCCAGTCTGATTTTGTGATTTGTTTGTTAAATCAATTAAAAATACGTGTATTTATTTATAGCAGAAGGATGTCACTCAAACCGAAATGTACGTCCGAAAATAGGGCTACTTTATACACTCGTTTTGCTGTTATTCTTTTACAAAAATTCTAAATCGACCTGTCTGAACCTTTTTATATGTATAAGCTTTAAAATGATGCATAATATCGCATATTTTGTCTTAATTGTGGCTTAAAATAAGACTCGGTAAATAGCATGTATTGGCACTTTTTCAATGAAAATATCGAACCGAACTTCCGCACTCAGAATTTTCGTACTCGATATATTAACATATAATTTGTCGCAATTAAATAGAGTTTATCGCACATCTATATACCAAATTAAAGCTTGTTCTATATAGAATTTGATTTTGTGAACAGTCAGATGAAATGATTAATAAAACATATATTAAATAACAGCAGAAGGATGTCAGTCGAACACAAAATTCACATTCGAAAATGGGCCTGTTTTGTTTACTCACCAGGCCCTTATTATTTATTTACTGTTCAAAATGTACCCGTCAAAACATTTTTACAACAATCACCTTTAAAATGATGCATAATATCACATGTTTTGCCTAAATTTAGGCTTACAATATGACTCGGTAATTAGCATGTTATCGCACATTTCAATGAAAAAATCAAACCAAACTGTGGTCGGGTGAATTTACGAACTTGAGATATAAACATATATTTTGTCCAAATTAAGTCGAGTTATTCACTCATTTATACATCAAAAGAAAGCTTATTCTATTGCCAGTTTGATTTTGTATTTTAGTTTTTAAATTAATTAAAAATACGTGTATTTATTTGTAGCAGAAGGATGTCACTCAAACCGAAATGTACGTCCGAAAATAGGGCTACTTTATACACTCGTCTTGCTGTTATTCTTTTACAAAAATTCAAAATCGACCTGTCTAATCCTTTTTATATGTATAAGCTTTAAAATGATGCATAATATCGCATATTTTGTCTTAATTGTGGCTTAAAATAAGACTCGGTAAATAGCATGTATTGGCACTTTTCTCATGAAAATATCGAACCGAACTTCCGCACTGAGAATTTTCGTACTCGATATATTAACGTTCAAATTGTCGCAATTAAATAGAGTTTATCGCACATCTATATACCAAATTAAAGCTTGTTCTATATAAAATTTGATTTTGTGAACAGATAGATGAAATGATTAATAAAACATGTGTTAAATAACAGCAGAAGGATGTCAGTCGAACACAAAATTCACATTCGAAAATGGGCCTGTTTTGTTTACTCACCAGGCCCTTATTATTTATTTCCTGTTCAAAATGTACCCGTCAAAACATTTTTACGACAATCAGCTTTAAAATGATGCATAATATCACATGTTTTGCCTAAATTTAGGCTTACAATATGACTCGGTAATTAGCACGTTTTTGCACATTTCAATGAAAAAATCAAACCAAACTGTGGTCGGGTAAATTTACGAACTTGACATAAAAACATACATTTTGTCCAAATTAAGTCGAGTTATTCACTCATTTATACATTAAAAGAAAGCTTATTCTATTGCCAGTCTGATTTTGTGATTTGTTTGTTAAATCAATTAAAAATACGTGTATTTATTTATAGCAGAAGGATGTCACTCAAACCGAAATGTACGTCCGAAAATAGGGCTACTTTATACACTCGTTTTGCTGTTATTCTTTTACAAAAATTCTAAATCGACCTGTCTAAACCTTTTTATATATATAAGCTTTAAAATGATGAATAATATCGCATATTTTGTCTTAATTGTGGCTTAAAATAAGACTCGGTAAATAGCATGTATTTGCACTTTTTCAATGAAAATATCGAACCGAACTTCCGCACTCAGAATTTTCGTACTCGATATATAAACGTATAATTTGTCGCAATTAAATAGAGTTTATCGCACATCTATATACCAAATTAAAGCTTGTTCTATATAGAATTTGATTTTGTGAACAGTCAGATGAAATGATTAATAAAACATATGTTAAATAACAGCAGAAGGATGTCAGTCGAACACAAATTCACATTCGAAAATGGGCCTGTTTTGTTTTCTCACCAGGCCCTTATTATTTATTTACTGATCAAAATGTACCCGTCAAAACATTTTCACATCAATCAGCTTTAAAATGATGCATAATATCACATAGTTAGCCTAAATTGAGGCTTTAAATTATAATTCAATTATTCTGCCAACAGACGCAGCAGAAAGATTGATTCTGTTGTTATTTAATCATTCTGCCAGCAGACACATCTTTCTGTTATTATAAAATCCTTCTGCCAACAGACGCATCTTTTTGTTATACATCATTCCTTCTGCCAGCAGACCCAGCAGAAAGATTGATCCTTCTGCTGTAAATGTATCCTTCTGCCAGCAGACACAGCAGAAGGATCGTTCCTTCTGCTGTAGATTTATCCTTCTGCCAGCAGACACAGCAGAAGGATCGTTCCTTCTGCTGTGTCTGCTGTGTCTGCTGAGTCTGCCAACTTTACGTTCATGTGGAAAACACTTCCGGTCTCACTCAAGTGTGCCCAGTCTCTAAATAATTTAAGAAAAAACTACGTTTATTAACCAACACTAGAACGATGGTCTAAATTCTGAAATCCAAATATGGGCATATAAAAATCTAGTGCGCATGCTCGGGGCGAACGATTCCGAGCTTGGCCGATCAAGAACAAAGTGCCGCCATCTTGAATTTCGGCTTGCTGACAAGAGGTGTTTCTTGGCCCAAATACAACGATGAACCTGTCTTTTTGACGGTCTCATTGGTATGGAAAGATTTGAAACATGTAAGATATATAATATGATTTCCTCTCAACGTAATCAATTCATGCATTATCCCGATATTTATCAATCAATGTTGGGGTTTTACTCGCTTAAAATTGCGGACGACGCCATAATTCGGGATAATTATTCCTATTTACATCTATATTAAACGTCAAAATGAAATATTATGATCTTTTTTACGACTAAACTTATAAATCATTGTGTCTGTGGCTAACTGGTCGATCTAACACCATGTTATTGTAAGATTTTTTTATTGTTATTCATGATGTGATTTTCGGATAGATTATTTCGGATAATAAGTTCAGACTTTTGTGAATTGCGTTGGAAGGAGTTGACAACTCGCTTATTTTTATAATATCACATTCTACCTCATATATCGATAACCAAGTATCCCTTAGTCATTGAAAATAGCTCCACAATGATGAATGATAAATTTAATATTTATCATTAATGCTTGTATAAAATACTGAAATTCCCTAATCAAACTAGCTTATTCTGCACCAAACCCAGCTTTCCTGGACCCTGGTCTATTACCAGTACTCACATATCCTTCCGCTTGGCCGGAAACTTCTGCATATACCTTATTTAAGGTGGAAATAAGACGTAATGGTCTAATTTTCATGGAAGGATAGTACCTCCCCTAGTGGGATTCAAACCCATACCCCCTTTGGGACACAAGATATGAAATCCTGGTGCGCTACCTAGTCCACTACCGATCAACCTGAATTTTCTGGTTCTCAGGCTTGCTTTAAGTTAAACTGAGTTTAATGATAGATCAAATCAAGATTTTACTTTTCATTTTACTTTCTCTGGTTTATAGTCAAGTGAAAATGCGAATTAGTTAGAGTACGAAAGTAATTATCATGCTACAGTAAATTAAACGGTCTATAAAAACGTTTAGGCAATCTTGATAATTACAACATAGTGTATACTATCAACTATATTTAATTTGTATGTCACGGCACTTTCCTGTTCACATTATGGGAAGAAGGATATATTTAAACATCCGGATAACTCAGTCAAGAGAGCACTAGCCCTGTAAGCGAGAGGTCCTGGGCTCGAGTCCTGGTCAGGCTGCATATTTTTCTTACCCTGTGACATTTGGCGCCCTACATGGGACCGTGACAATTACTTGGTCAGTTGAGAAACATTACTAATTAAATAAATGCTCCTTTATTAATTCTGAAAATCAAGAGAAATTTCCAGTTCATGGGGTGGTCACTACACTTACCTGTTCACATTATGGGAAGAAGGAATTGTAAGCGGCCGGAAAGCTTAGTCAGGAGAGCATTCGCCCTGTAAGTGAGAGGTCCTGGATTCGAGTCTGGTCAGGCTGCATATTTTTCTTACCCTGTGACACTTAAAATATTTGGCATTCTTTACAGACAACTAATTGACATACATTTGTTTACCTTTAGATAGTTTTACAAACCAACAAGTTTGGCAAAGATTGATAGGAATTCTACCTCCAACAGCTGCTTACATCAACTGAGCCAACTGAGAATTTGGAATGATTTAAGTACTCATTTAAAGGTTAGGGCTTATTGTAGCAGAGGCATACATCACTTACACTTCTTTGTCTAGCTTTATGAGAGTGTGATATAGTTTCCACTTACAGATATAGCATAGGTCTAAACAATATGTGTACTCCCCTTGCCTTCAAGTTAGCTATTACAGCTATGTGGTGGAGTGTCCGCTTATAACTTGAGAGGTTGTTGGTTTGAATCACAGTTCGGACCATTGATTATTATTGGGTAGAATTTGGCACCTGATATAGATAACCCATTAGGACTTGTATAACTGCATCCTTAGATTGTCCTACAGACATTCAAGCTCCAAGAATTCCAGACTCTAGTATGTAGCAATATTATGATACGTCACTTGTTCCTCCTTGCCATCAAGCTAGCTTTTATGGCAACATGATACAATGTGTGCTTACAACTTGAGGGTTTGAATCTCAGTTCGGACCAAAGATTTTTATCCGGTAACACGAAGACTAATAGAGAGATTGTTTAGCCGGATTTGAATCTCTGGATTTTTATTTGGTTACATTTGAAAACTGACGTTTCATGGCCCGTTTTTTACCCATGAGTAGTGATGTCTGTACAAGTAAATTTTTTGTAAAAATAACTTTAATTAGTACTTAATTTATGGTCTCTGTTAATAATAAACAGCAGAATTTCTTGTTCATATTTATCTATTGTCAACACCTTTTATTACTTACAGCTTGAATTTCTCATCTTAAGAGTTAGTAGTTGAGGAAGTTTTATTCATGTAGGATGTTCAGTCTCATGAACTTGGTACAAGGTTTGTTTATATCATTTTTGTATCATTCATGTACTTTTTATCATTGAAGTGCAATTATTATAAATAACTTGATGAATAGTTGCATTTGAATTAAATGTGTAAAACAGACTTGCCATTTAGCAGTCATGATTTAGCAGTTATGGCTTTAAGCTGGCACTGGACTAATGGGGAGATTTATTAAGGCTTGTTAGATTTACTTTAGCTGTATGTACAGTCTGTTTAGTTGATAGTTTTTACCCTGTGCTGTGTAACATAAGAGATTAGGCTGGTGCTCTTGAAACTTAGAGACAATGATTGGTAAGTGCAGGCAATACCAATTTTTTCTATTAATATCCATTAACAAAATTCTGTTGATTTTATTATTCAGCCATTCAGATGAAGTACATTTTGTATATTGCTTTAGAAAACAGATTTAAGTATGGAAAGCTTGCTTAAGTTCCAGACATGTTTTCTACTGTTTTGGGAATGCTATACTTTGTGCTTCTATATTTGTCAGCAGCTTCAAATCAGTTACAGACAATCACATTAGACCTAAATGGTCAATTTGGGTTCAAATATAAGATAACTGGGAAAAACATACAATCTAGTAGTCTTGTGAACACTCTAGGTCATTTATACTCCATTTTCATCTGTACTTTGAATGTATGCATTCATTTGTACTTGAGCAAAATGATTGCTATATGTCATAATTATCTTACTATAGATTTTCCACTAAAATTTTCAGAGTACATTATTATAAAAGTTTAAGAAAAATATATAATGGTGTACTGGATTTAACATCATAACATGCCCTGATAAAGATTAGAATCTGAATGTACAACTTAACTCATGCATTTTGAAATTTATATAATTACAGCCTCACTATTATAACTAAATAATCATGTATGTTGGTCTATTGCAGATGATGTTTGGTAAAATGAACATTTTGTGGTATAAAGGACCAATTGTCATTGAAGATGTGCTAATAACCTGATACATTAAATATTTCATTGGTTTTCTGGTAATTCTTAACTCAACTCTTATTGTCAGTGCCAGTTGTCAATGTGTGGTATCAGAACCAGTCCTTCAGTGGCTAGTATCAGTACGAGTACTTGTATTTCACTGTCTAGTATCAGTACTGGTACTTTACTGTATAGATTCAGTGCTAGAACTTTATTGCCTTGTATTAGTGAAAGTGACACACAGACTTCACTTTTCTCATTACTAGTGATACACAGTCTTGCACCAGTATTAATACTTAACTGTTTAGTATCAGGTATAATGCTTCTCAGTCTAAAAATGTCTATAACCATTTATCATTTGACCTTTTATATTTTAGCAATTACAATCTGATTACCAACATCAATACTTTGTATTGCCTTATAGTTGAGAAGTTTGTTTATGGATTGAAAAACTGCATTATTGTGAAACATTGAATGAATATTTTTGTTATTTTTCAGAATCGTTTGTTGACATTTTCTTAAATTTGTTGCTTTTTGTCATTGTAGATAAGCTAAGACAGAATATCATTAAAAGAAGACAAATCTGAAATGTTTTAGGATGACAGAATTAACTATTGCCGACAGCATAACATCAGGACACTTCAATATACACATGTTCTTCAATAAAGGGGTAACTTAGAATACTATTATAGTATAACATCATTTTACATAAACATCATCCTTCGTAACTATTCTCTCTCTCTTGTACTTAATTACTTAATTCTCTCTCTGCTGTACTCCATTCTCTATCTTGTACCCCATCGTTTATTTCTTTTTCTTGTACTCTATCACTCTGTTCTCTCTCTTGTATCCCATCACTCTGTTTCTGCTTCTTGTTCTCTATCAGAAGGTTCTCTCCTGTACTTCATAACTTAGTTCTCTCTGGTACTCTATTATTCAGATTGCTCTTACACTCTATCACTTAGTTCCTCTTGTACTTTACTACTCAATTCTTTCTTGTGTAAATTATCGCTCAATTCTTGCTCTCGTACCCCATCACTCAGATCTCTCTTGTAGGTAACTTCTCAATTCTTTTTTTTGTACTTTACCACTCAATTCTTATTCTAGAAATAAGCCACACAGTTCTTTCTAGTTCTCTACCACTCAGCTCTCTCTCCTGTACTCTACAACTCAACTCTCTTTCTGTTACTTAACCACCCAGCTTTCTCTCTAGTAATTTACCACTCAACTCTTTCTAGTACCTTACCACTCAGCTCCCTTTAGTTCTCTACCACTCAGCTCCCTACAGTACTAAACCACTCAGCTCTTTCTAGTTCGCAACCACTCAGCTCTCTCTAGTACTTTACCACTCAACTCACTAGTACTATACCACTCAACTCACTTGTACCACTTAACTCTCTCTAGTATTTTAACACTCATGTCACTGTAGTACACTACCACACAACTCTCTCTAGTACTTGACTCTCTTTAGTACTCAACCTCTTAGCTCTCTATAGTACTTTACTACTCAGCTCTCTCTAGTTCTCAACTTTTCAGCTCTCTCTAGTACTCTACAACTCAGCACTATCTCATACTTTACCACTCATCTCTCTCTACAATTTAACAAAACAGCTCTTTGTAGTACTTTACCATTCAGCCTTCTCAAGTGCTTTACAACTCAGCTCTCTCTAGTACTTTACTACTCAGCTCTCTTAAGCACTATACCACTCAGCTTTCTCTAGTTCTTTACCACTCATCTCCCTCTAGTATTTAACCACTCAGCACTCTCTTTATTACTTAACCACTCAGCTCTCTCTCTTGTACTCTACAACCCAACTCTTCCTAGTACTTAACCACTCAGCTCTCTCTAGTACTGTACAACTCAGCTCTCTCTAGTACTTTAATACTCAGCTCTCTTTAGTACTCAACCATTAAGCCGTCTCAAGTACCTTATAACTCAGCTCTCTCTTGTACTTTACTTCTTGGCTCTCTTGAGCACTCTACCACTCTGCTCTCTTTAGTTCTTTACCACTCAGCTCTCTCTAGTACTTAACCACTCAGCTCTCTCTTGTACTCAACCACTCAGCCTTCTCAAGTACTTTAGAACTCATCTTTCTCTAGTACTTTACTACTCAGCTCTCTCTAGTACTCATCCACTCAGCTCTCTCTTGTACTTTATCACCAAGATCTCTCTCTAGTACTCAACCACTCAGCTCTCTCTCTCTCTCTCTCTTGTACTCTAAACTCAACTATTTCTAGTTCTTAACCACCCAGCTCTCTCTCTCTCTCTCTAGTACCTTACCACTCAGTTCTCTGTAGTTCTCTACCACTCAGCTCCCTACAGTACTTAACCACTCAGCTCTTTCTAGTACTCTACCACTCAGCTCTCTCAAGTACTTAACAACTCAGCTCTCTCTAGTACTTTACAACTCAGCTCGCTTTATTATGCAACCATTCAGCCTTCTTAAGTACTTTACAACTCAGCTCTCTTTAGTTCATTACCATTCAGCTCTCTCTAGTACTTAACCAATCAGCTTTCTCTTGTACTTTTCAACTCAGCTCTCTCTAGTTCATTACCATTCAGCTCTCTCTAGTACTTTACAACTCAGCTTTCTCTAGTACTTTACTACTCAGCTCTCTTTAGTACTCTACCACTCAGCTCTTTCTAGTTCTTTACCACTCAGCTCTCTCTAGTACTTAACCACTCAGATCTCTCCATAACTCTACAACTCAGCTTTCTCTAGTACTTTACTACTCAGTTTTCTCTAGTACTATATCAACCAGCTTTCTCTAATACTTTACTACTGGGCTCTCTCTCTAGTACTCAAGTATTCAGCTCTTTACAGTACTTTACCTCCCAGCTATCTCTAATACTATAACACTCAGATTTCTCTAGTACTTTACCACTCAGCTCCCTCAAGTACTCAACTACTCAGCTCTCTACTTCTCAGCTGTCTCTCATACTTTACCATCCAGCTCTCTCTCTAGTACTATACCACTCAACTCTCTACCAATCAGCTGTCTCAGGAACTTTATCACTCAGCTTTTTATAGTACTCTAGAACTCGACTGTCTCTAGTACTTAACAAGCTAGCTCTCTCTTATACATAACTACTCAGCTCTCTTGAGTACTCTACCACTCAACTATCTAGTACTCTTAGTACCTCTTAACTCTTTCTAGTATTTTACCACTCAACACTCTCTAGTAATTTACAACTCGACTCTAGTACTTTACCACTCAGCTCTCTCTTGTTCTCTACCTCTCAGCTCTTTCTCTAGCACTCTACCACTCAGCTCTCTCTAGTACTCTACCACTCAACTCTCTGGTAATTTACACCTCGACTCTCTCTAGTACATTATACTCAGCTCTCTCTAGTTCTCTATCACTCAGCTCTTTCTCTAGTTCCTTACCACTCAGTTCTCTCTAGCACTCTACTACTCAACTCTCTAGTACTCTACCACTCAACTCTCTCTAGTAATTTACCACAAAATTCTCTTGTACTCTACCACTCAACTCTCTAGTATTTTACTACTCAACTCTAAGTAGTACTCTACCACTCAAATCTCTCTTGTACTCAACCTCTTATCTCTCTCAAGTACTTTACAAGTCAACTCTCTCTAGTACTCAACCTCTTAGCTCTCTCTAGTGATATATAACTTGGTTATCCTTTGTACTTTACAAATCAGTGCTATCTAATACTTTACCACTCAGCTCTCTTTAGAACTTAACCACACTGCTCCCTGTAATACCCTACCAGTCAGCTCTCTCTAGTACTCTACAACTTAACTCTCTATAGTACTCTACTTCTCAACTCTCTCTAGTATTTTACCACTCAACTCTCTAGTACTTTACAAGGGCTCTTTAGAACGTAACCACACAGCTTTCTGTAGTACTCTTCCACTCAGCTCTCTGTAGTACTCTACAAATTACTTTCTCTAGTACTTTGCCATTCAACACTCTAGTAATCTACAAATCAGCTCTCTGCAGTATACCATTTTTTAAACTCTCTCTAGTACTCTACCACTCAACTCTCTCTAGTATTTTACCACAAATTCTCTTGTACTCTACCACTCAACTCTCTAGTATTTTACCACTCAACTCTAAGTAGTACTCTACCACTCAAATCTCTCTTGTACTCAACCTCTTATCTCTCTCAAGTACTTTACAAGTCAACTCACTCTAGTACTTCACCTCTCAGCTCACTCTAGTACTCTACAACTCAGTTCTCTCTTGTACCCTTTAACTCAGCACTCTCTTATTCTTTACAACTCAGCTATCTCTAGTACTTAACCAGACAGCTCTGTTTTGAACTTTTCCACTTAGCTCTCTCTAATACTCTTATCTCTCAGCTCTCTCTATATTACTCTACCACTCAGCTCTCTCTAGTTCTCAACTTTTCAGCTCTCTCTAGTACTCTACCACTCAGCTCTCTCTAGTTCTCAACTTTTCAGCTCTCTATAGTACTCTACCACTCAGCTCTCTCTAGTTCTCAACTTTTCAGCTCTCTCTTATTCTCTACAAGTCAGCGCTATCTCATACTTTACCACTCATCTCTCTCTAACATTTAACAAAACAGCTCTCTGTAGTTCTTTACCATTCAGACTTCTCAAGTACTTTACCACTCAGCTCTCTCTAGTACTTAACCACTCAGCTTTTTCAAGTATTCAAGAACTTGGCTGTCTCTAGTACTTCACCACTCAGCTGTCTCTAAAACTTAACCACTCAGCTCTCTCTAGAGTTTCTAGAACTCAGCTGTCTCTTACAGTTGACTACTTAATAAGCTCTTTCAAGTATTTTACCCCCCTTTTCTCATGAGAATTTAACCACTCAGCTCTCTCTAGTACTTAACCACTCAGCTCTCCTAGTACTTAACCATTCAGCTCTCTCTAGTACTTTACCACTCAGCTCTCTCTAGTTTTTAACCACTCAGCTCTCTCTAGTACTTAACCACACAGTTCTCTCTAGTTCTCTACCACTCAGCTCTCTCATGTACTCTACCACTCAGCTCTCTCTAGTACTTAACCACACAGTTCTCTCTAGTTCTCTACCACTCAGCTCTCTCATGTACTCTACCACTCAGCTCTCTCTAGTACTCTACCACTCAGCTATGTTTCTTTCTTTACAACTCAACTCTCTCAAGTAATTTACTACCCAACTTTCTCTAGCACACTACCACTCAGCTCTCTCAAGTAATTTACCACACAACTCTCTAGTACTCTACCACTCAGCTCTCTCAAGTAATTTACCACCCAACTCTCTAGTACTCAACCACTCAGCTCTTTCTAATACTCTACAACTAAACTATCTCTAGTACTCTACAACTCTGCTCTCTCTTATACTTTACAACTCGGCACTCTCTAGTACTTTACCACTCTCTTCTTCTATACGTCTTACCTTTCTCTGATACTCTATCACTCAACTCTCTACCTCTATACCTCTTAGCTCTCTCTTGTAATCTACGACATATCTTTTTCGAGTACTCTTCGACTCAGCTCTCTCTAGTACTTATCCACCTAGCTCTCTCTGGAATTCTTTCACTCCACTCTCTACCTTTATACCACTTAGCTCTCTCTCTAATACTCTACAACTCATCTTTTTCAAATACTCTTTGACTCAGCTCTTTCTCTCTAGTGCTTGATCATCCAGCTCTCTCTAGTACTCTACAACTTATCTTCTTTAGTACTCTACGACTCAGCTATCTCAAGTATTTACCACTAGTAATCCACCACTCAGTTTTCTAGTGTTCTTTACCACTCAGCTTTCTCTAGGATTCTACAACTTATCTTTTTCTAGTACTCTATTACTCAGCTCTCTTTAGTACTTCACCAACCAGGTTTCTCTAGTACTTTACCACCCAGCTCTCTCTAGTACTCTACCACTCAGCTCTCTCTAGTGCTTTTCTCCCAGCCCTCAAGTACTTCACCACTAATCTCTCTCTAGTACTTCACCCACCAGTTCTCTCTAGTACTTTACCACTCAGCTCTCTCTATTACTTTACCACGCATTTTATTTATTTTTTCTTTAATGTCACATTCAACACATATGTATGTCATATATACTACGGCCAGCTCTTCTTACTATACATTTCCTGGACACTTTTCTATCACCAGTACTAACTTACAATGCCAAGAGGCCGACAACTCATGTATAGGGCATGACCAGCTGAGGGGTTTCGAACCTGCGATCTTGAGATAAAAGTCAGACATGCTAACCACTATGCCACTGCCGCAGCTACTACCTAGCAGCTCTGAAAACTTTACTTCTCAGCTCTCTATAGTACTCTACCACTCAAGTCTCTTTAATACCCAACCACTCCGTTTTCGATTATACTCATCACTCAGTTCGAACTCTTGAACTCTATCACTAAGTTCTCTCTCTTGTACTCTATCACTCTGATCTCTATCTTGTTCTCTGTAACTTAGTTCTTTCCTTTGTACTTTATTATTCTGATCTTTCTTTTGTACTCTATCACTCTGATCTCTCTTTTGTATTCCATCACCAAGTTCATTCTCTTGTACTTTATCACATAGTTTTTTTCCTTTGTACTTTATTTCTCAGATCTCTCTTCTGTACTCAATCAGTTCTTTTGTATTATATCACTCACATCTCTCACTCTATCACTCTTCTTTTGTTTTTTATCACTAAATACTTTCTCATATACTCTATCACTCTGTTCTCTACCTCTTGAACTCTATCAATAAGTTGTATCTGATGTATGCTTTCAACTACTTAGTTCTCTCATTCTCTTGTTATATAACACTCTGTCCCTTGTGTCATGTCTTCTATTACTCAGATCTCTCCCTCTCTTGTATGCTATCACTCATTTCTCTCTCTTGCATTTATCACTTAGTTCTGTGTTTTGCATTCTTTCGCTCAGATCTCTCTTGTACTCTATTACTCATACCTCTCTTATGTATTCTTTTACACAGTGCTCAGTCTTGTACCTTATCACTCGGATCTTTCTTCTTTTCTACACGGATATCTTTTCTCACTTTTATTCATATCTCTTGTACTCGCTCTATCCCTTTATCTCTCTCATCCTCTTTTTACTCTCTTGTTGTTTCCCTCATGCTATTACTCAGTCTTCTCTCGAAAATATTTGAAAGAAAAAGTTAAACTAAGAACTGAATCTGCCTTTGTGTCTTATGTTATTGCTTATTCAGATTCAATGAATGTTTTTTTAATTGAAAACATACTTTATTACTGTTAAACATGCATGCATATATATATATATATATGTATCATATCTCTTCTTTTAGGTCTTACAGCAATTTGAAAAGCATTTTGATGACTGTGTACAGATGACAACCTTATTCGAGAGTATTAAAATCTATGTTTATTTGTATATTTTGCAGTTAATGAGACTTTATTTATTACCAAAAGCATGTGTGTCTATAACAAGTGTTTAAATTTTAAGCACATGCTGGATAATCTATATTCAAGTTTATCACTGGCTGACTACAGAATTATAGGCGGTGTATTAAATTTGTAATTTGGCCAGTTATGTGACTAAAACATTCATGCAACAACCAAAAATGTATTAGCTGTTTGTTAATTACCATACATATACATGTATATTCAAAATTCATTATTTTGTTTCAAGGCAATCAATAAACAAAAACATTTTTATTTATTCAACTCTCATTGACACATACAGTATCTCCACTTACAAATATGATTTTATCGATTATAAAGTATTGTTAGTAAATGTATGCTTCACTGACAGTTAAAGATAATATCGTGTAAGATATATTTTGTGAACTACATGTACTGTGTGTAAGATATATTTTGTGTCTACATGTACTGTGTGTAAGATATATTTTGTGATATACATGAACTGTGTGTAAGATATATTTTGTGAACTACATGTACTGTGTGTAAGATATATTTTGTGAACTACATGTACTGTGTGTAAGATATATTTTGTGATATACATGAACTGTGTGTAAGATATATTTTGTGAACTACATGTACTGTGTGTAAGATATATTTTGTGAACTACATGTACTGTGTGTAAGATATATTTTGTGAACTACATGTACTGTGTGTAAGATATATTTTGTGATATACATGAACTGTGTGTAAGATATATTTTGTGAACTACATGTACTGTGTGTAAGATATATTTTGTGATATACATGAACTGTGTGTAAGATATATTTTGTGAACTACATGTACTGTGTGTAAGATATATTTTGTGAACTACATGTTCTGTGTGTAAGATATATTTTGTGATATACATGAACTGTGTGTAATATATATTTTGTAATAAACTGTGTACAAGATATATTTTGTGATATACTGTTTGTAAGATATATTTTGAATATGTATACTAAATGTATCTTACAGACCATTTGTAATTTAATACTCATGCACATATGTGAGATATGGCTTGACAGTGTTTTGCTTTTGTATTTTATTAATAAAGATTTTATATTCATCAAAGAAATCCATGTTTGTCTTTTATAGAATCATATAAAATTTAAGTAATGCTAAAACCAAACGCTACTAATAGCAGTTAAGTATGTTGTCAAATTTAAACTAGGCATCATGCAGTTGTGTTGATTCACTACTGAAGAAGTTGCACTGATAATCATTAGAGCTATACATGATGATAAATCGTGTGACTGGTAAGTATTCACAATAGTGACCACAGTATGTGCTACATCTATATCCAATGTAAGTATATTGTGAATGTAGCAATTTAATGTGTTAAAACAAGTGCGAATTACGCACATTGGAATAGCAGTAACGTTTACATCGTAAAAGACGAATATTGTTATTTTTTCAATTGTCAAAACATGAATAAATTCAAGATGAATGCGTTTGTTAAAATTATTTTCGTAATACACCCATGGGTTTCAAAAAGTGTATTATGATTGAGTAAAGCTTCTTATGCCGTATGATAAGTTTTAGTCAAGATATTTTTAATGAAATTTGGCCGACAGTACAAAAACAATGCATTCAGTCACCGTGATATTATTCAAGCTTTGACAGTTGAAAAAAACCCGGACAATACAACCATTTTATTATATTTCTGTTCATAAGCACTATTGGCTAACAAGTACTGTAAATTTGTAACCAACATGTACAATTTAGCCTAATACGATATTACCAGTAAACAAAATTAGTTGGAATTTTATTGATGCCAATTAGTACATTTTTCATGAGGTAAGCTTACATAAATTATATACCCTTTCACATGAAATGTTGTTACTTGACGAATAAGTCTCCTATATCTCCAAAAGTATTTAAATAAAAAATAAGTTATCATGGATTAATATATCATGAAGAGCTTGAATTAAATGATTATAACGTCATTAGCACGATTTGATATTCACTCCACGCGTCTTTACGCTTCTTTTCGTTGACTTTACATAATTTAGGTATACCTACTTACAGGAGTAGTGCGGTCTATTTATGACTAACCTTCTTGTACCTGCACATGTTACAAATATATTATACATTATAATTTTTTTTTTCATATACATAAAAACCATAGAATAGTTATTTATTATAAACTAATTAAGATTATTAGGAATAACGAGATTTAATAGTTCGGTAGCTACGGAGTTGTCGTTCGTTATTTGATTCGTAATTGCATACATGGTATTTCTATATCTTCACTATACATGCGCATCAATGGTTTGTTCTGAACGAAGTCGGTTGGTAATACAATGGACTTTTGCACGCTACATTAAACTGATAATAAATGCGCATTAACATTTGGTTTTGAGTCAGTTTTACATACCCACGATCAATGCAGTCTATACAAAATTTGTCTTATTTGCGCAACAACTGTTAGAGCTAAATCTGTTTCATATAAGCGCTAGTCGTACATATCATATAAAATTGTAATATTTGATCTTCAACTGTTGGTTTTGAGCAAATTTGTTTCATATACACGGGACCCGTGCATTCTACATGAAATTTGTATTATAAGCGCTACACTGACTGTTGGTTTTAAGCAAAACTTGTTTATATACACGGGACTTGTGCATTCTACATGAAATTCAAAGGCGGATTCAACATTTCTGGTTAGAGGGGGCGTAAAATTCTAGTAAGAGGGGTGTAAAATGAATAAGCAGAACAGGGTTCCAAGGGGCCGTAAGGGCCTCAAATGGTCCAGGGCAATCCCTGACCAGAGGACCAGGTGACCGGCGGCCCCGGAAATTCTTTAGTTTTGGTTATATCTAAGGGATTCAGGCACATTTTCAGAGCCTCAACTATCTTTTTTCAGAGTTATATATTAAGCATCTAGAAAATTATTCATGTTAATTATCTAAAAGACGCTGAATCATGTTAAAACTTAACAATATTGAATAATGAAAAGAATCGTTTTATATTGTATGCTATGTTGCAGGCGTAGCGTACGAAAACTTTTTGACATGTATTTATATATATTTCTTATGAATATCATATTTCATGATAGAAAAACAATCTTTGCTTGGGCAATTTTGGGGGGGGGGCGTACGCCGGGTCCGCCCCCGCCTGGATCCGCCAATGAAATTTGTATTATTAGCACTACTACAGTTTGTTTTGAGCAAAATTTGTTTCATATACACGGGACTCGTGCATTTTACATGAATATTGTATGATAAGCACTACAACTGTTGGTTTTGAGCAAAACTTGTTTATAAACACGGGACTCGTGCATTCTACATGAATTTTGTATGATAAGCACTACAACTGTTGGTTTTGAGCAAAACTTGTTTATAAACACGGGACTCGTGCATTCTACATGAATTTTGTATGATTAGCACTACAACTGTTGGTTTTGAGCAAAACTTGTTTATAAACACGGGACTCGTGCATTCTACATGAATATTGTATGATAAGCACTACAACTGTTGGTTTTGAGCAAAACTTGTTTATAAACACGGGACTCGTGCATTCTACATGAATATTGTATGATAAGCACTACAACTGTTGGTTTTGAGCAAAACTTGTTTATAAACACGGGACTCGTGCATTCTACATGAATATTGTATGATAAGCACTACAACTGTTGGTTTTGAGCAAAACTTGTTTATAAACACGGGACTCGTGCATTCTACATGAATTTTGTATGATTAGCACTACAACTGTTGGTTTTGAGCAAAACTTGTTTATAAACACGGGACTCGTGCATTCTACATGAATTTTGTATGATTAGCACTACAACTGTTGGTTTTGAGCAAAACTTGTTTATAAACACGGGACTCGTGCATTCTACATGAATTTTGTATGATTAGCACTACAACTGTTGGTTTTGAGCAAAACTTGTTTATAAACACGGGACTCGTGCATTCTACATGAATTTTGTATGATTAGCGCTACAACTGTTGGTTTTGAGCAAAATTCGTTTCATATACGCGGGACTCGTGCATTCTACATGAATTTTGTATGATTAGCGCTACAACTGTTGGTTTTGAGCAAAATTCGTTTCATATACACGGGACTCGTGCATTCTACATGAATTTTGTATGATTAGCGCTACAACTGTTGGTTTTGAGCAAAATTCGTTTCATATACGCGGGACTCGTGCATTCTACATGAATTTTGTATGATTAGCGCTACAACTGTTGGTTTTGAGCAAAATTCGTTTCATATACGCGGGACTCGTGCATTCTACATGAATTTTGTATGATTAGCGCTACAACTGTTGGTTTTGAGCAAAATTCGTTTCATATACGCGGGACTCGTGCATTCTACATGAATTTTGTATGATTAGCGCTTCAAGTGTTGGTTTTGAGCAAAATTTGTTTCATATACATGGGACCCGTACATTCTACATGAAATTTGTATGATTAGCGCTTCAAGTGTTGGTTTTGAGCAAAATGTGTTTCATATACACGGGACTCGTGCATTCTACATGAAATTTGTATGATTGGCGCTTCAAGTGTTGGTTTTGAGCAAAATGTGTTTCATATACACGGGACTCGTGCATTCTACATGAAATTTGTATTATTTGCGTCCACTTGTTAGTTTTGAGCAAAATTTGTTTCATATACATGGGACCCGTACATTCTACATGAAATTTGTATGATTAGCGCTTCAAGTGTTGGTTTTGAGCAAAATTTGTTTATATACACGGGACTCGTGCATTCTACATGAAATTTGTATTATTTGCGTCCACTTGTTAGTTTTGAGCAAATGTTGTTTCATATACACGGGACTTGGCATTTTACGTGAAATTTTATGATAAGCGCTACATGTGTTGGGTTTGAGCAAAATTTGTCACATATACAAGGGACCCGTGCATTCTACATGAAATTTTTATGATAAGCGCTTCAACTGTTGGTTTTGAGCAAAATTGTTTCATATACACGGGAACTCATCTACGGTAACCCAGGGTATTACGTCAACGAAAATATTTATAATGTACGAGTACCGTGGGTTTCCGACGATGAAGGGACTTGTGCATTCTACATAAATTATTTCATATATTGGCCCTGCAACTGTTGGCTTGGAGTATTTTGATTTTTAAAACAGTTGCAATCTTATAGATACCATAGGCGGATCAATGATTTCCAGTTAGAGAGTGCGGAATATTTTAGTTAGAAGGGACGTAAAATGAATAAACAGAATGGGGTTCCAAGGGGCCATAAGGGCATTGAATGTTCCAGTGCAAAACCCCGATCTGAGGACCAGGTGACCGGCAGCCCCGGAAATTTCTTAGTTTTGATTATTTGTAAGGGATTCAGACACATAATCAGTGCCTCACTGACTATATCTATCCAGAGTATAAATTTAAAGCATCTATATAATTATTTCATGTAATTTTCTAAAAGCCGCTGAATCATGTTAGCTCTAAAACTTTACAGTAATGAAAGGAATTGATTTATGATGTATGCTATGTTTCACGCGTAGTGGCATGTATATATATATATATTTCTTATTAATATCATATTTCATGATAGAAATAAACTTTCCTTGGACAATTTTAGGGGGGCGCACGCTCGATCCGCCTATAGATGGATACATGACAAAACACCGTTATATTATGTACTTACGATTCAAGTAAACAAGTTGTTTAGTTAACTGTTGGTCATTCTAGTAACCAAATGATTAAAGGTTGTCTTTGATGAGCTGTGATTTAAAATACCGGTTTATATCACGATGTAAGCATACTTCAAATATAATTATTAGATTAGCTGCAAAATACAGTACCTCCCCCGTCAGTAAGTACCTATTTCTGTTGCAGACTATAAAAAAGTGAAACAAAGCTTTTATCATTTACGGCATACAATTATCCACCGACTTGTGTGTGTGCTCCACCTGCTTGTTTCATACCAGTGAAATTAGCTCAGTTTGCAACCAGTGCTGATTACAAATTATCCAGATGTCTTGGGTTTGATTTTCAAATGCAGGCTACATACCATCAAGTTTGAACTAGAAATACCTTCAATCGTCATTCTCCCTCTTACTGCTGTATTTAGCAAGGAAGATATCAGAAATTGAAAATGGTATCCGTTTTGCACTGAAGAAAACATAGATGAAAGTAATACTGAGACTTTTTACAGACAGTGATCATGCAACAACCAAGATGACTGGGAACCTTTTTTAAGTGGCCTTAAGCAACATAATTGCCGGTCAAAATACTGAAACCAAGGAGTCTAGACTGGTTTCATTTCTACACTATCTAATCTCTACCTGTAAAACAGTTTTTATGAATTAATAAGACTATCAAACAAACCATGTTCATATTTCCTAACGCTTTGATTTATTTCTATTTGCAACCATATTTTACATATATATTTAAACTGCTAATTAACAATGATGCTGAGAAGATAACATTCATACATGTACATTTGTGTAAACATTTACAGAAGCAAGTTGTGATTATTTTATAGAAGACGTTACTCAATCTAAAACACCATACTCACAGTTTGCATATAATAGCTTTCTATTCATAGTGTTCTATGATCTACATCTACATCTACATTAATACATTGAGCTGTCACAGATTGACATTTCTTCAATGGTGCGCAAGAAGAAAGTTGGAAAGGATAGTGAAAGAGAGAAAATAGACCCACACAGATGAATGTATGCAATGCTATAGAAAAAGGAAGAAATAATAGAAAAGATGCTCCAATCACGTTTTGTCCATCAGGGTGAGACCAATTCATTGGGGCTCAAGGCCCACTGACGCAGCTCTCCCCCTTCATTTGGATGTACTTAGTGATTGGAAGGAAAACCCCCATTTAGAAGGTTAGGTCCTTAAGCCCTAAGTTGAATTGTAACCTTTAATCATACAACAACAATTAGTAGATAACAACATGATTTATTGCTATAAAACAAACAGAAATAAAATCCATAAAACAAAGTAAACCAATTATAGACAAGACACAAACTTCAAACCTGGAAAAATAGAAATTAAATTTACAAACTTTTAATAAGCTATGAATTAGGCATATTACATAAATTGCAACATGTGACATTACACTGGTTGACTGACAGATCAGTGGTCTATGTAAAGTAGTACAAGTAACTAAGCACAAACATATTTTAGATAAAACAGTTTTTGATTTACAAGATATTTGTAACATTGCTGTAAAACATATATGCAAGATAAACTGTCAACATAGATGCCGTCAAGTTCCATTAAAGACAATACACCTATATAGTAGTGATGACATGTTTTATAGGTGCATTAAATTATTAATGCTTCACTCTATAATTAAATACATCATATATAGTTCAGCATCCTCAATAATTAACATACATCATACAGAGTTCAGCACACTCTATAATTAATAGACATTATATACAGTTAAGCACACTCTATAATTAACATATATCATACAGAGTTCAGCACACTCTATAATTAACAGACATCATGTTTAGTTCAGGACACTCTATGATTAACAGACATCATGTTTAGTTCAGGACACTCTATGATTAACAGACATCACATATGGTTAAGCATGCTCTATAATTAACAGGCATCATATATGGTTAAGCACGCTCTATAATTAACAGACATCATATACAGTTCAGCACACTCTATAATTAACAGACATCATATACAGTTCAGCACACTCTATAATTAACAGACATCATACATAGTTCAGCACACTCTATAATTAACAGACATCATACATAGTTCAGCACACTCTATGATTAACAGGCATCATATACAGTTCAGCACACTCTATAATTAACAGACATCATACATAGTTCAGCACACTCTATGATTAACAGGCATCATATACAGTTCAGCACACTCTATAATTAACAGACATCATACATAGTTCAGCACACTCTATGATTAACAGACATCATACATAGTTCAGCACGCTCTATGATTAACAGACATCATACATAGTTCAGCACCCTCTATAATTAACAGACATCATACATAGTTCAGCACGCTCTATGATTAACAGACATCATACATAGTTCAGCACGCTCTATAATTAACAGACATCATACATAGTTCAGCACCCTCTATAATTAACAGACATCATACATAGTTCAGCACACTCTATAATTAACAGACATCATACATAGTTCAGCACACTCTATGATTAACAGACATCATACATAGTTCAGCACGCTCTATAATTAACAGACATCATACATAGTTCAGCACGCCCTATAATTAACAGACATCACATACAGTTCAGCACGCTCTATGATTAACAGACATCATACATAGTTCAGCACGCTCTATGATTAACAGACATCATACATAGTTCAGCACGCTCTATAATTAACAGACATCATACATAGTTCAGCACGCTCTATGATTAACAGACATCATACATAGTTCAGCACGCCCTATAATTAACAGACATCATACATAGTTCAGCACGCTCTATAATTAACAGACATCATATACAGTTCAGCACGCTCTATGATTAACAGACATCATACATAGTTCAGCACGCCCTATAATTAACAGACATCATATACAGTTCAGCACACTCTATAATTAACAGACATCATACATAGTTCAGCACGCTCTATGATTAACAGACATCATACATAGTTCAGCACGCTCTATAATTAACAGACATCATACATAGTTCAGCACGCTCTATAATTAACAGACATCATACATAGTTCAGCACGCTCTATGATTAACAGACATCATACATAGTTAAGCACGCTTTATAATTAACAGACATCATACATAGTTAAGCACGCTCTATAATTAACAGACATCATACATAGTTCAGAACGCTCTATAATTAACAGACATCATACATAGTTCAGCACGCTCTATAATTAACAGACATCATACATAGTTCAGCACGCTCTATAATTAACAGACATCATACATAGTTCAGCACGCTTTATAATTAACAGACATCATACATAGTTAAGCACGCTCTATAATTAACAGACATCATACATAGTTCAGCACGCTCTATAATTAACAGACATCATACATAGTTCAGCACGCTCTATAATTAACAGACATCATACATAGTTCAGCACGCTCTATAATTAACAGACATCATATACAGTTCAGCACGCTCTATGATTAACAGACATCATACATAGTTCAGCACGCCCTATAATTAACAGACATCATATACAGTTCAGCACGCTCTATAATTAACAGACATCATACATAGTTCAGCACGCTCTATAATTAACAGACATCATACATAGTTCAGCACACTCTATAATTAACAGACATCATACATAGTTCAGCACACTCTATGATTAACAGACATCATACATAGTTCAGCACACTCTATAATTAACAGACATCATACATAGTTCAGCACACTCTATGATTAACAGACATCATACATAGTTCAGCACACTCTATAATTAACAGACATCATACATAGTTCAGCACACTCTATAATTAACAGACATCATACATAGTTCAGCACGCTCTATAATTAACAGACATCATACATAGTTCAGCACGCTCTATGATTAACAGACATCATACATAGTTAAGCACGCTTTATAATTAACAGACATCATACATAGTTAAGCACGCTCTATAATTAACAGACATCATACATAGTTCAGCACGCTCTATAATTAACAGACATCATACATAGTTCAGCACGCTCTATAATTAACAGACATCATACATAGTTCAGCACGCTCTATAATTAACAGACATCATACATAGTTCAGCACGCTTTATAATTAACAGACATCATATACAGTTCAGCACACTCTATAATTAACAGACATCATATACAGTTCAGCACACTCTATAATTAACAGACATCATACATAGTTCAGCACACTCTATAATTAACAGACATCATACATAGTTCAGCACACTCTATGATTAACAGGCATCATATACAGTTCAGCACACTCTATAATTAACAGACATCATACATAGTTCAGCACACTCTATGATTAACAGGCATCATATACAGTTCAGCACACTCTATAATTAACAGACATCATACATAGTTCAGCACACTCTATGATTAACAGACATCATACATAGTTCAGCACGCTCTATGATTAACAGACATCATACATAGTTCAGCACCCTCTATAATTAACAGACATCATACATAGTTCAGCACGCTCTATGATTAACAGACATCATACATAGTTCAGCACGCTCTATAATTAACAGACATCATACATAGTTCAGCACCCTCTATAATTAACAGACATCATACATAGTTCAGCACACTCTATAATTAACAGACATCATACATAGTTCAGCACACTCTATGATTAACAGACATCATACATAGTTCAGCACGCTCTATAATTAACAGACATCATACATAGTTCAGCACACTCTATAATTAACAGACATCATACATAGTTCAGCACACTCTATGATTAACAGACATCATACATAGTTCAGCACACTCTATAATTAACAGACATCATACATAGTTCAGCACACTCTATGATTAACAGACATCATACATAGTTCAGCACACTCTATAATTAACAGACATCATACATAGTTCAGCACACTCTATAATTAACAGACATCATACATAGTTCAGCACGCTCTATAATTAACAGACATCATACATAGTTCAGCACGCTCTATGATTAACAGACATCATACATAGTTAAGCACGCTTTATAATTAACAGACATCATACATAGTTAAGCACGCTCTATAATTAACAGACATCATACATAGTTCAGCACGCTCTATAATTAACAGACATCATACATAGTTCAGCACGCTCTATAATTAACAGACATCATACATAGTTCAGCACGCTCTATAATTAACAGACATCATACATAGTTCAGCACGCTTTATAATTAACAGACATCATATACAGTTCAGCACACTCTATAATTAACAGACATCATATACAGTTCAGCACACTCTATAATTAACAGACATCATACATAGTTCAGCACACTCTATAATTAACAGACATCATACATAGTTCAGCACACTCTATGATTAACAGGCATCATATACAGTTCAGCACACTCTATAATTAACAGACATCATACATAGTTCAGCACACTCTATGATTAACAGGCATCATATACAGTTCAGCACACTCTATAATTAACAGACATCATACATAGTTCAGCACACTCTATGATTAACAGACATCATACATAGTTCAGCACGCTCTATGATTAACAGACATCATACATAGTTCAGCACCCTCTATAATTAACAGACATCATACATAGTTCAGCACGCTCTATGATTAACAGACATCATACATAGTTCAGCACGCTCTATAATTAACAGACATCATACATAGTTCAGCACCCTCTATAATTAACAGACATCATACATAGTTCAGCACACTCTATAATTAACAGACATCATACATAGTTCAGCACACTCTATGATTAACAGACATCATACATAGTTCAGCACGCTCTATAATTAACAGACATCATACATAGTTCAGCACGCCCTATAATTAACAGACATCACATACAGTTCAGCACGCTCTATGATTAACAGACATCATACATAGTTCAGCACGCTCTATGATTAACAGACATCATACATAGTTCAGCACGCTCTATAATTAACAGACATCATACATAGTTCAGCACGCTCTATGATTAACAGACATCATACATAGTTCAGCACGCCCTATAATTAACAGACATCATACATAGTTCAGCACGCTCTATAATTAACAGACATCATATACAGTTCAGCACGCTCTATGATTAACAGACATCATACATAGTTCAGCACGCCCTATAATTAACAGACATCATATACAGTTCAGCACACTCTATAATTAACAGACATCATACATAGTTCAGCACGCTCTATGATTAACAGACATCATACATAGTTCAGCACGCTCTATAATTAACAGACATCATACATAGTTCAGCACACTCTATAATTAACAGACATCATACATAGTTCAGCACGCTCTATGATTAACAGACATCATACATAGTTCAGCACGCTCTATAATTAACAGACATCATACATAGTTCAGCACACTCTATAATTAACAGACATCATACATAGTTCAGCACACTCTATGATTAACAGACATCATACATAGTTCAGCACACTCTATAATTAACAGACATCATACATAGTTCAGCACGCTCTATAATTAACAGACATCATACATAGTTCAGCACGCTCTATAATTAACAGACATCATACATAGTTCAGCACGCTCTATGATTAACAGACATCATACATAGTTAAGCACGCTTTATAATTAACAGACATCATACATAGTTAAGCACGCTCTATAATTAACAGACATCATACATAGTTCAGAACGCTCTATAATTAACAGACATCATACATAGTTCAGCACGCTCTATAATTAACAGACATCATACATAGTTCAGCACGCTCTATAATTAACAGACATCATACATAGTTCAGCACGCTTTATAATTAACAGACATCATACATAGTTAAGCACGCTCTATAATTAACAGACATCATACATAGTTCAGCACGCTCTATAATTAACAGACATCATACATAGTTCAGCACGCTCTATAATTAACAGACATCATACATAGTTCAGCACGCTCTATAATTAACAGACATCATATACAGTTCAGCACGCTCTATGATTAACAGACATCATACATAGTTCAGCACGCCCTATAATTAACAGACATCATATACAGTTCAGCACGCTCTATAATTAACAGACATCATACATAGTTCAGCACGCTCTATAATTAACAGACATCATACATAGTTCAGCACACTCTATAATTAACAGACATCATACATAGTTCAGCACACTCTATGATTAACAGACATCATACATAGTTCAGCACACTCTATAATTAACAGACATCATACATAGTTCAGCACACTCTATGATTAACAGACATCATACATAGTTCAGCACACTCTATAATTAACAGACATCATACATAGTTCAGCACACTCTATGATTAACAGACATCATACATAGTTCAGCACGCTCTATAATTAACAGACATCATACATAGTTCAGCACGCTCTATGATTAACAGACATCATACATAGTTAAGCACGCTTTATAATTAACAGACATCATACATAGTTAAGCACGCTCTATAATTAACAGACATCATACATAGTTCAGCACGCTCTATAATTAACAGACATCATACATAGTTCAGCACGCTCTATAATTAACAGACATCATACATAGTTCAGCACGCTCTATAATTAACAGACATCATACATAGTTCAGCACGCTTTATAATTAACAGACATCATACATAGTTAAGCACGCTCTATAATTAACAGACATCATACATAGTTCAGCACGCTCTATTATTAACATGCATTATATATAGTTCAGCATTTAACATCAAGAACAGTATATTTTTGTCCTATAAAATGACATCTCTGTCTTTCAGTTTTAAAAAACCATGATGAGGACCAGAAACCATTGATAAAAAATGCACAGGGAAATATCAATTAGTATGACCATCACATTAGCAGTTAATGTTGCACTCTTTCTTCCGATTAAAACTCTTCTCTACCATTTACTACAATAATTTCAGCTTGAACTGATGTCTCCTAATAAAGTAACGCTGTAAAGTAAATAAAATAATAGATAACATGATACATGTATAAATACAAACAATTTGCAAGTAATTAGCAACTTGATCACTCCAAATTCTTACTTGGAAGCCTTTAACAGATCAAAATTATGGTTTTAGATAAGTTCATGTTATTTTTTCGTCATCAAACTGAAAACTTAGTCTATGAATAAGTTTTGCCTATAACAATTAATTTAAATATAAAACATGATTTGATAAGGTTAGCAAACTTAACTTTTTAATGTTGATGAAAAAATGATTATAATAAAGTTAACAAGATTTAAAAAGTGCCACAACTTGGCTCTGCCACACTGAAAGAGGGGTAGGCCTTGAGAAGCTGACACCATGAGGCTGAGACTGACATATTGACACAGAGAGACTGACACTAAGAAACTGAAAGAAAGATGTTGACACAGAGAAACTGATACAGAGATACTGACACATATAGATGCTGACACAGAGATGCTGACACATGAATACTGACACAGAGTAACTGACACAGAGATACTGACATTAAGATTCTAACACATAGATACAGACACAGAGATGTTGACACAGAGATACTGACATTAAGATTCTAACACATAGATACAGACACAGAGATGTTGACACAGAGATACTGACATTAAGATTCTAACACATAGATACAGACACAGAGATGTTGACACAGAGATACTGACATTAAGATTCTAACACATAGATACAGACACAGAGATGTTGACACAGAGATACTGACATTAAGATTCTAACACATAGATGCAGACACAGAGATGTTGACACAGAGATACTGACATTAAGATTCTAACACATAGATAGAGACACAGAGATGTTGACACAGAGATACTGACATTAAGATTCTAACACATAGATACAGACACAGAGATGTTGACACAGAGATACTGACATTAAGAATAGGGGTGTAACAATACGGTAGAAACCATATTGCAATAAATTGCAATACACGAAACCCGTATTGCAATATATCCCAATATATTGCAATACATATTATTCTTTGCGCATACATGCATGGCATAAATTAATGCACGTGCATCGTCTTAATTTTATCAACATTGTACATAGATATTTGTATTTTCAAATGATCAACACGTATTACGCAAATGTTTGAGTAAGATAGAAAAAAGGTTTTGAATGGACTTTCAAAGATAATTATTCTCTCACTTTACGAAAAATATTTCAAGTTTCCGAACACATTTTAACATTAATTCAAACACTTAAATTTCAGACTTTGATAAAAACAATCAGTATGGAACATAACTAGAAAAACCGGTTCAGAGAAAAACGAACCGGTTAAAAACCGTCAGAAGTCGTATTGCAATATTAACCGGTATATCGGTTAACCGTTACACCCCTAATTAAGATGCAGACACAAAGATGCTGACTCAGAGATACTGACACAATGATACTGACACACAGATGTTGACTCAGAGATACTGACACAGAGATACTGTGACACAGAGATTCTGACACAGAGATGCTGACACGGAGATGCTGAAACATAGATACTGACTCAGAAATACTGACACAGAGATACTGACACAGAGATGTTGACACAGAGATACTGACAAAGAGATACTGACACAGAGATGCTGACACAGAAATACTGACACATATATATGCAGAAACAGAGATACTGACTCAGATGCTGACACGGAGATACTGACACCGAGATGTGGACACAGAGATAATGACACAGAGATGATGGCACAGATATGCTGACACAGAGATACTGACTAAGAGATACCAATTCAGATTTTGACACAGACACTGACATGGTAAGGTATTTAAGTGAGGATGACACAGACATACTTACATAGTGAGGATGACATAGAGATATTGTCACAGATGTACTATCACAGTGAGGATGACAAAGAGATGCTGACACAATGAGGATGACAAAGAGATACTGACAAAGTGAAAAGACACATAGATACTGATGCAGTAAGGATGACACAGAGATACTGACACAGTGATGATGACACAGTGATACTGACCTAGTGGGGATGTCACAGAGATACTTTTAGAGAGGATGGCCAATGATATTGACACAGTGAAGCTGACACAGAGAAACTATATCACTGAGGATGACACAGAGATACTATCACAGTGAGGATGACACAGAGATACTGACACAGATATACTGACACAGAAATATTGACACAGAGATTCTGAGTGACACTGAAGGGTTGATGCAGAGATACTGACACAGAGATACCCATGAAAAGTCTGCCATGGAGACTGTCATGGTGGAACTGTGATAAAGAGACTGCTATGGAGAGACTGTAACATGGAAGCTAACAAGTAGAGACTGACATGGAGAGACTGTCATGGAAAGAATGCCATGTAGAGACTGTCATGGGGAAACTGACAAGTAGAGATTGACATGTACAGACTGTCATGGAGGCACTGACATGTAAAAAACTGTCATGGAGGGACAGTCTTGTAGAGACTGTCACGGATAGACTGACATGTAGAGACTGTCATGTAAAGACTCATATAAAGACTGACATTTAGGAACAGTAATGGAGAGGCTGTCATGGAGAGAGGGTCATGGAGAAATGTGTCATGTAGAAACTCACATGCAGAAACTGACATGTATAGACTTACAAGGAGATACTGTCTTGGAAAGACTGTCATAAAGAGACTGTCATTGAGAGACTTTCATGGAGAGACTGTCATCGAAAGACTGTCTTGGAAAGACCGTCATGGAGAGTCTGTCATGTAGAGACTGTCTTGGAAAGATCGTCATGGAGAGATCGTCATGGAGAGACTGCCATGGAGAGACTGTCATGGAGATACCATCATGGAGAGACTGTCATGGAAAGACCGTCATGGAGAGACTGTCATGGAGGGACTGTCATGGAGAAACTATCTTGGAAAGACCATTATGGAGAGACTGGCATGGAAAGACTGTCATGGAGAGATAGTCGTGGAGAGACTGTCATGGAAAGACTGGCATGGAGAGGCTGTCATGGAGAGACTGATATAAAGAGACTGTCTTGGAAAGCCGTCATGGAGAGACTGTCATGGAAAGACTGTCATGGAGAGACCGTCATGGAAACACTGTCATGGAGACACTGTCATGGAAAGACCGTCTTGGAGAGACTGTCTTGGAAAGATCGTCTTGGAGAGACTGTCATGGAAAGACCATCATGTAGAGACTGTCATGGATAGACAATCATGGAGAGACTGACATGGAGAGACTGTCTTGGAAAGACCATCGGAGAGAAACTGTCAAGGAGAGACTGTCATTGAAAGACTGTCATATAGAGACTGTCATGGAGAGATTGTCATGGAGAGACTGTCACGGAAAGACGATCATGGAGAGACCGACATGGAGAGACTGTCATGGAAAGACTGTATTGGAAAGACTGTCATGGAGAGACTGTCATGGAAAAACTGACCTAGAGAGACTGTCATGGTGAGACTGTCTAAAGAGAGACTTTTATGGAGAGACTGTCATGGAGGGACCATCGGAGAAAAACTGTCAAGGAGAGACCGTCATTGAAAGACCGTCATATAGAGACTGTCATGGAGAGATTGTCATGGAGAGACTGTCACGCAAAGACTGTCATGGAGAGACTGTCATGGAGAGACTGTCATGGAGAGACTGTCTTGGAAAGACCGTCATGGAGAGACTGTCATGGAAAAACTGTCATGGCGAGACTGTCATGGTGAGACTGACTAAAGAGAGACTTTTATGGAGAGACTGTCATGGAGGGACTGTCATGTAGAGACCGACATTGAGAGACTGTCATGAAAAGACTGTCATGGAGAGACTGTCATGGAAAGACTGTCATGGAGAGACTGTCTTGGAAAGACCGTCATCGAGAGACTGTCATGGAAAAACTGTCATAGAGAGACTGTCATGGTGAGACTGTCTAAAGAGAGACTTTTATGGAGAGACTGTCATGGAGGGACTGTCATGTAGAGACCGACATGGAGAGACTGTCATGAAAAGACTTTCATGGAGAGACTGTCATGGAAAGACTGTCATGGAGAGACCGTCTTGGAAAGACCGTCATGGAGAGACTGTCATGGAAAAACTGTCATGGAGAGACTGTCATGGAAAAACTGTCATGGAGGGACTGTCACGGAATTACTGTCGTGTAGAGACTTACTGACATTTAGAAACTGACATATAGAATCTGTCTAGTAGAAACTGACATGAAGAAACTTAAATGAAGAGACTGACATGTAGAGACTGTCTTTTAGAGACTGACATGCAGACATTGTCATTTT
The DNA here is from genome assembly GCA_025267735.1 of Mactra quadrangularis. Lineage (NCBI taxonomy): Eukaryota > Metazoa > Mollusca > Bivalvia > Venerida > Mactridae > Mactra > Mactra quadrangularis. The sequence continues at coordinate 48,134,258 of CM046301.1, read as the reverse complement.
GAGACTGTCATGGAGATACTGACAGTGAGAAGATCATAGCATGGACTGGCACATCAAGACTGTTACAGTGATACTGACACAGAGAGATTGACAAAGTGAGACTAATGCAAAAAGGCTAAAACACAAAGACTGTCATAGAGAGACTGACAGAGAGAGACTGTTGCACGGAAATAGAGATGATAATTACACAGAGGCTGCCACTGTTTAACAGTTATAGAGAGGCTGATGTGATAAGAGTACATTGTGAGAGTAAAAAAGAGCAACAAACAAACAGAAACTGTAACAATGAGACTGCGCAGAGAGACTGATACTGTGAGACTAACACAGAGAGGCTTACACAAAGAGACTGACACAGTGCCAATGACAGTGACACTGACACAGTAACACTGACACAGGGAGACTTACACAGTGAGACTAACACAGTGAGACTTACACAGTGAGACTGACACAGAGAAACTGACACAGTGAGACTTACACAGTGAGACTGACACAGAGAAACTGACACAGTGAGACTGATACAGAAAGACTGACACATTGAGACAGACACAGAGTGACTGCAATGTGGCCGACATAAAAAGACTAACACAGTGGAATGAAAAGAAAGAGACTTACACAGTGACACTTACACAGAGAGACTGACACTGTGAGATTACCACAAAGAGACTTACAGAGAGGCTGACACAGAGAGACTGACACAAAGATTGACTGACACCTAGGGAGACAGTTACAGAGAGACTAAACATAGTGACTGACACAGTGTGACTGACACAAAGAGAGAGACTGACACAGTGAGACTGACATGGTGAGACTGACACAGTGAGACAGACACAAAGTGACTGCAGAGTGACTGACACAAAAAGACTCACACAGTGAGACTGACAGATTGACTGACACATTGAACTGATGCAAAGTGACTGACACTGTGAGACAGACAAATGCGACTAACACAGTGAAACTGACACAATGAAACTGACACAAATAATTGACACAGTAAGAATCATACAGAGTGACTGAAACTGTGAGAATGACTCAGTGTAACTTACACAGTGAGACTGACACATTGACATCAACATAGAGGGACTGACACAGTAAGACTGACACAGTGAGGTTGACAGAGTGAGACTGACACAGTGAGACTGACACAGAGTGACTGACATGGAGTGACTGACACTGTGAGATTGACTAAAACAGTGAGACTGACACAGAGCAACTGACACCTTGACACCAACACAGAGTGACTTACACAGTGAGACTGACACAGGAGACTGATGCAGTGAGACTGACACTGTGAAACTGTTACAGAGATACTGACACAGTGAGACTGCCACTGAGAGACTGACACTGAGAGATTGACACAGTGAGACTGACACAGAGTGACTGACACTGAGAGACTGACACAGTGATATTGACACTGAGAGATTGACACAGTGAGACTGACACAGAGTGATTGACACTGAGAGACTGACACAGTGATATTGACACTGAGAGATTGACACAGTGAGACTGACACAGAGTGACTGACACAGTAAGAAAAACACAAAGTGACTGCAGAGTGACTGACACAAAAGGACTTACACAGTGTAACTTATACAAAGAGACTTATACATAGAGACTGACACAGTGAGACAAACACAGTGAGAATGACACAGAGTGACTGACACAGTGAGGCTGACACAGTGAGACGGACACAGAGACTGACACAGTGAGACTGACACAGAGAGACTGACACAGTGAGACTGACACTGAGAGACTGACATAGAGTGACTGACACAGTGAGACTGACACAATTAGACTCACACTGTGAGACTGACACTGAGAGACTGACACAGTGAGACTGACACTGAGTGATTGACATAGTAAGAAAGACACAAAGTGACTGCAGAGTGACTGACACAAAAGGACTTACACAGTGTAACTGAGACAAAGAGACTGATACAAAGAGACTGACACATTGAGACGGACACAGAGTGACTGACACAAAAGAACTTACATAGTGTAACTTATACAAAGAGACTTATACATAGAGACTGACACAGTGAGACAAACACAGTGAGAATGACACAGAGTGACTGACACAGTGAGGCTGACACAGTGAGAGGGACACAGAGAGACTGACAAAGTGAGACTGACACACAGAGACTGACACAGTGAGACTTACACAGTGAGACGGACACAGAGAGACTGACACAGTGAATCTGACACTGTGAGACTGACACAGAGAGACTGCCACAGTGAGACTGTCACAGAGAGACTGACACAGTGAGACTGCCACAGTGAGAAGGACACAGTGATATTACCACTGAGACACTGACACAGTGAGACTGCCACAGTGAGACAGACACAATGATATTGACACTGAGAGACTGACACAGTGACACTGACACAGAGTGACAGACACAGAGAGACTGACACAGTGACTGACACAGTGAGACAGACACAGTGAGAATGACAAAGAGTGACTGACACAGAGAACCTGACACAGTGAGTCTGACACTGAGAGACTTATACATAGAGACTGACAAAGTGAGACAAACACAGTGAGAATGACAAAGAGTGACTGACACAGTGAGACTGACACGGAGTGGCTGACACAGTGAGACAGACACAAAGTGACTGCAGAGTGACTGACACAAAGGACTAACACAGTGTAACTGACACAGAGAGACTGATACAGAGTGACTGACACAGTGAGACAGACACAAAGTGACTGCAGAGTGACTGACACAGTGAGACTTACACGGAGTGGCTGACATAGTGAGACAGACACAAAGTGACTGCAGAGTGACTGACACAAAGGACTTACACAGTGTAACTGACACAGAGAGACTGATACAAAGAGACTGACACAGTGAGACAAGCACTGTGAGAATGACACAGAGTGACTGACACAGTGAGACGGACACAGTGAGACAAACACTGCGAGAATGACACAGAGTGACTGACACAGTGAGACTTACACAATGAGACGGACACAGAGAGTCTGACACAGAGAGACTGACACAGTGACACTGACACAGTGAGACTGACACAGTGAGACAAACACTGTGAGAATGACACAGAGTGACTGCCACAGTGAGACGGACACAGAGAGACTGACACAGAGAGACTGACACATTGAGACTGACACTGAGAGACTGACACTGAGAGACTGACACAGTGAGACTCACACAATGAGACTCACACAGTGAAACTGACACAGTGACACTAACACAGAGTGACTCACACAGAGAATGACACAGTGAGACTGACACAGAGTGACTGACACTGTGAGACTGACACTAAGAGACTGACACAGTGAGACTGACACAGTGAGACTGACACAGAGTGACTGACACAGTGACACTGACACAGAGTGACAAACACAGTGAGAATGACAAAGAGTGACTGACACAGTGAGGCTGACACAGAGAGACTCACACAGAGAGACTGACACAGTGAGACTGACACAGTAAGACTGCCACAGTGAGACTGATACAGAGAGACTGACACAGTGAGACTGACACTGAGAGACTGACATAGAGTGACTGATACAGTGAGACTGACACAATGAGACTGACACTGTGAGACTGACACAGTGAGACTGACACTGAGAGACTGACACAGTGAGACTGATACTGAGTAACTGACACTGTGAGACTGATACAGAGAGACTAGCACTGTGAGACTGACACTGAGAGACTGACACAGTTACACTGACACAGACTGACTGACACTGAGAGACTGACACAGTGAGACTGACACTGAGAGACTAACACAGTGACACTGACACAGTGAGACTGATACTGAGTAACTGACACTGTGAGACTGACACAGAGTGACTGACACAGTGAGACTGACACTGAGAGACTGACACAGTGAGACAAACACTGTGAGAATGACACAGAGTGACTGACACTGTGAGACTTACACATTAAGATGGACACAGAGAGACTGACACAGTGAGTATGACACTGTGAGACTGACACAGAGAGACTGACACAGTGAAACTGCCACAGTGAGACTGCCACAGAGAGACTGACACAGTGAGACTGCCACAGTGAGACAGACACAGTGATATTGACACTGAGAGACTGACACAGAGTGACTGACACAGTGAGACTGACACAGTGAGACTGACACAGTGACACTAGCACAGAGTGACTGACACACAGAGACTGACACAGTAAGACTGCCACAGTGAGACTGATACAGTGAGACTGAGACTGAGAGACTGACACAGTGACACCGACACAAAGTGACTGACAAAGTGAGACTGACACAGTGAGACTGACACTGTGAGACTGACACTGTGAGACTGCCACAGTGAGACTGACACAGTGAGACTGATACTGGGTGACTGACACTGTGAGACTGACACTGAGAGACTGACACAGTGACACTGACACAGAGTGACTGACACTGAGAGACTGACACAGTGAGTCTGACACTAAGAGACTGACATAGTGAGACTGACACATAGTGACTGACACTGTGAGACTGACACATAGAGACTGACACAGTGAGACTGACACAGTGAGACTGACACTGAGAGACTGACACAGTGACACTGACACAAAGTGACTGCCATAAAAGGACTAACACAGTGTAACTGACACAGACAGACTGATACATAGAGACTGACATGGAGTGACTGACACAGTGAGACTGACACAGAGAGACTGACACAGTGAGACTGCCACAGTGAGACTGCCACTGTGAGACTGACACTGAGAGACTGACACAGTGAGACTGACACTGTGAGACTGACACAGTGACACTGACACTTAGTGACTGACCCAGTGAGACTTACACAGTGAGACTGACACAAAGAGACTGACACGGTGAGATTGTCACAGAGAGAATGTTACAGAGAGGCTGATACAGAGAGACTAGCACTGTGAGACTGTGTGACAAAGATATCTGACATAAAAGAGAACTCTAAGATGGATATCTGAGAGAAAAGAGAGACTAAAATATAGGATTAGATCTGACAGAGAAGATATGATTTACACAGAGATAGGTAAAAAAAGGGAGCACTAAGTCAGAGATCCAAGAAAAAGAGAGAATAAAACAGCAATATACTAGAAAAGATAGCACTTATAAAGTGATCTGAGAGAAAAAAGCTGAACATTTAAAGAGTGAGATCACTGTAAACAAGTTATGGGACAGACACAGAGATGACAGTGGGATTTATAAGAGCGATCTTGAGATTTGAGAAAGAACTGCTGTGTTTATTTCTATGTTAATAATAGAAGTAAGAAATGAGAGAGAAAATGGTGTGGCACAGCTCTGACAGCATGAACATGGGAATATGGAAGAATCAGCCAGCAGCAAAAGATATTTCTTTGCAAGTGAATGTTTGAGTACAGAGTATGAAAGCAAGAACAAAGAATGCTGAAAGAGTTTAAGTGAGATATGAGAGTGTGAGGACAATAACATTTAGTGAACTAAAAGCAAGAATAGAGAGAACAAAACAGTATATGAGAGATCTGGTAATAACTTGGTAAGCATTCAAGCAAATAATTTAAACAATACCTGTCTTCCTTAAAGGTAGAGCAACATTTGACATCATCCTAAAAATTGTGTCTTATATTCTTAGATAGATTTACAGTCTGAAAATATATTTAAAGTAAATAAAGCCAAATCATGTATAAAATTAGAAAGTCTGTCTAGATCTGTTTGTTTACCGGACCAACTGTCCGGCAAAGAATTTGATCTCATCCACACAATTATCAAAGTAAGGAAATACAAACTTTTTTCTATAAGATTTGATGAAAACATTGATTTTCCTCACCATGTCATACTGGAAAAATGACCACAATAATATATAGATTGTCTGTGGGACTATCTAAGGGTGCAATCACACAATTCCTAATGGGTTATTTATGGTGGGTGCAAAATGTAACCGGATAAAAATCCATGGTTCGAACTGAGATTAAAAACCCTCAACCTCTCAAGTCCTAAGCGGACACTCTTTCACATTGCCATAAAAGCTAGCTTGAATGCAGGAGTACAAGTGCTGTATTGTACCTTTGTTACAAATATAACATGTATGTAAATGTTTGACTATTTACCTGAGACCTACCCATACAGATATTAGGTGATTTTTTTATTCCTTGAATTACTTGGATCAACCATTGATCAGATTTCTCCATTTAATCAAATAAATACACCAATAATAATGCATATTCCCTTGCTACCATATAAGATAAACTGAAATTATAAACTAAGTCTATCAATTAAAAGTAATCTAGTACTGATGTAGTAATTCAAGATGATTTTTATCTCAAATATCTATAAATATATATTATGGGTTGAGTTGTCTGCGGATTGAGTATCTTTTCTGACCGGTTGACTCGTCCCTACTTCAGGTTGAGATGTGCACGGGTTGAGTTGTACCGTATAAGTCAAACTACTCACTGTTCCTGGAAAAGCTAAATCTCTGGATTTAGTTGTCAACCAGTTACTAGGAGCATATGTTCATCAGTGACTGGCAACTACTAACATAATTTAGAATCAGTGGTAGAAGTGAGAATGCTGTAGAAATTATTTCATGACCAAGCTTCACTAAAGTATGCTAAGCCTTGCAGTGCTCAACATTAAAAGTTTGTCCAATTGCCATCAATGACTTAAAATATTTGGGGTAACTGGGGTTACTGCCAGTTATCATTTGCTTTAGGCAAGCAAAATTGATTAAGATATGTCACAGGAAAGAAAAATATGCAGCTTGAACGAGACTTGAACCCAGGACCGCACGCTTACTGGGCAAGTGCTGTCCTGACTCAACTATCCGGCCACTTACATATCCTTCTTCCCATAATTTGAACAGGCATGCAAGTGCCATGACATACTCCCCCACTAACTGGAAATTCATCTCAAATTTCAAAATTCCAGGCCGTTTAAGGAGTATGTATTTTTATACAAGAGTTTCTCAACTGACCAAGTAGTTGTCACAGTCCACATTGGGCTCCAAATGTCACAGGGTAAGAAGACAATGCAGCCTGACCAGGAGTCAAACCCAGTACCTCTTGTTTACTGGGCAAGTGCTCTCCAGACTGAGCTATCCGGCCGCTTACATATGCTTCTTCCCATAATGTGAACAGGTAAGTGCTGTGACTTACAGGAGCAGGAGCAGTGGTCCAGTGGTAGGACGTGCGCTTAGGGATCGAGAGGTCCTGAATCCCACCAGGGGCACTGCTAATTTCCTTGAGCTAGAAATTTACCTGCGATTGCTTCACTCCATCCAGGTGTAAATGGGTACCTGCGAGGGTGGTATAATTCCTTTGCGCCAATTTGTCGGCTGCACTAATAAGCGGAGTAAAAAGACTACCCAGGGAAATTGATAGATATCAGTAGCCCGATGACCAGGGGTAATAGCTGTAAAGTCGGTGAACATGCTTCAGCATGAAAATTAGACTATAAAATGCGATTACTTATAGCTAGCTGTCAAACAGAGCAGTCTATCATGCCCTGACTGGGAAATGAACCTTACACCACTCAATCAGTCGACTTAACTGTGATACCAACCGAAATATAGAGAATCAATGTAAAAAAAGTTTGTACGATGGTGACAAGGAGAGCATGATGCCCAATTGTAAAGTGAAATGGGGACAAAAAATATCCACAAACTAGGTCATGAATCCAGTCACTGGCTCATTCCTGACCCCTCCAGAATCTATCACCAAAGTACAGTTTCGAACACTGGTTTTCAATGTCTCGATCCCGGGATCATCCTGGCAGCGCTGACCCTCTTGGACAGTCATTTGTAATCCAAATCACACCCTCGCAATGCAAGTAGAGGATTTAAAGGCAATCACGGTCACGCAAATACAAAAAAGTGGGTCGCGAAAATGAAAGAAATAAGTCAATTTAATAAAAATGCTTACCGTACTAAAGAAAATACCACGTCATTATTCAATACATATTTGCAGTGGAAGATTGCTAATAGTCGCCCCTTTTAAATTATCAATCATTCGGAGTTTGCTAGATGAACGTAAAGTTGGCAGACTCAGCAGACACAGCAGACACAGCAGAAGGAACGATCCTTCTGCTGTGTCTGCTGGCAGAAGGATAAATCTACAGCAGAAGGAACGATCCTTCTGCTGTGTCTGCTGACAGAAGGATACATTTACAGCAGAAGGATCAATCTTTCTGCTGGGTCTGCTGGCAGAAGGATTGAATTATAACAGAAAGATGTGTCTGTTGGCAGAAAGATTTTATAATAACAGAAAGATGTGTCTGCTGGCAGAAGGATTAAACAACAACAGAATCAATCTTTCTGCCACGTCTGTTGGCAGAATAATTGAATTATAATTTCAAGCCTCAATTTAAGCAAAACATGTGATATTATGCATCATTTTAAAGCTGATAGTTATGAAAATGTTTTGATGAGTACATTTTGAACAGTAAATAAAGAATAAGGGCCTGGTGAGTAAACAAAACAGGCCCATTTCGAATGTGAATTTTGTGTTCGACTGACATCCTTCTGCTGTTATTTAACACATGTTTTATTAATCATTTCATCTATCTGTTCACAAAATCAAATTTTATATAGAACAAGCTTTAATCTGGTATATAGATGTGCGATAAACTCTATTTAATTGCGACAAATTATACGTTAATATATCGAGTACGAAAATTCTCAGTGCGGAAGTTCGGTTCGATATTTTCATTAAAAAAGTGCCAATACATGCTATTTACCGAGTCTTATTTTAAGCCACATTTAAGACAAAATATGCGATATTATGCATCATTTTAAAGCTTATACATAGAAAAAGGTTTAGACAGATCGATTTTGAATTTTTGTAAAAGAATAACAACAAGACGAGTGTATAAAGTAGCCCTATTTTCGGACGTACATTTCGGTTTGAGTGACATCCTTCTGCTATAAATAAATACACGTATTCTTAATTAATTTAAAAACTAAATCACAAAATCAAACTGGCAATAGAATAAGCTTTCTTTTGATGTATATATGAGTGAATAACTCGACTTAATTTGGACAAAATATATGTTTATATGTCAAGTTCGTAAATTCACCCGACCACAGATTGGTTTGATTTTTTCATTGAAATGTGCGAAAACATGCTAATTACCGAGTCTTATTGTAAGCCTTGATTTAGGAAAAACATGTGATATTATGCATCATTTTAAAGCTGATTGTTGTAAAAATGTTTTGACGGGTACATTTTGAACAGCAAATAAATAATAAGGGCCTGGTGAGTAAACAAAACAGGCCCATTTTCGAATGTGAATTTTGTGTTCGACTGACATCCTTCTGCTGTTATTTAACACATGTTTTATTAATCATTTCATCTATCTGTTCACAAAATCAAATTTTATATAGAACAAGCTTTAATCTGGTATAATGTTGTGCGATAAACTCTATTTAATTGCGACAAATTATACGTTAATATATCGAGTACGAAAATTCTCAGTGCGGAAGTTCGGTTCGATATTTTCATTAGAAAAGTGCCAATACATGCTATATACCGAGTCTTATTTTTAGCCCCAATTAAGACAAAATATGCGATATTATGAATCATTTTAAAGCTTAAACATAGAAAAAGGTTTAGACAGGTCGATTTTGAATTTTTGTAAAAGAATAACTACAAGACGAGTGTAAAAAGTAGCCCAATTTTCGGACGTACATTTCGGTTAGAGTGACATCCTTCTGCTATAAATAAATACACGTATTCTTAATTAATTTAAAAACTAAATCACAAAATCAAACTGGCAATAGAATAAGCTTTCTTTTGATGTATATATGAGTGAATAACTCGACTTAATTTGGACAAAATATATGTTTATATGTCAAGTTCGTAAATTCACCCGACCACAGATTGGTTTGATTTTTTCATTGAAATGTGCGAAAACATGCTAATTACCGAGTCTTATTGTAAGCCTTGATTTAGGAAAAACATGTGATATTATGCATCATTTTAAAGCTGATTGTTGTAAAAATGTTTTGACGGGTACATTTTGAACAGCAAATAAATAATAAGGGCCTGGTGAGTAAACAAAACAGGCCCATTTTCGAATGTGAATTTTGTGTTCGACTGACATCCTTCTGCTGTTATTTAACACATGTTTTATTAATCATTTCATCTATCTGTTCACAAAATCAAATTTTATATAGAACAAGCTTTAATCTGGTATATAGATGTGCGATAAACTCTATTTAATTGCGACAAATTATACGTTAATATATCGAGTACGAAAATTCTCAGTGCGGAAGTTCGGTTCGATATTTTCATTAAAAATGTGCCAATACATGCTATTTACCGAGTCTTATTCTAAGCCACAATTAAGACAAAATATGCGATATTATGAATCATTTTAAAGCTTATACATAGAAAAAGGTTTAGACAGGTCGATTTTGAATTTTTGTAAAAGAATAACAACAAGACGAGTGTATAAAGTGGCCCTAATTTCGGACGTACATTTCGGTTTGAGTGACATCCTTCTGCTATAAATAAATACACGTATTCTTAATTAATTTAAAAACTAAATCACAAAATCAAACTGGCAATAGAATAAGCTTTCTTTTGATGTATATATGAGTGAATAACTCGACTTAATTTGGACAAAATATATGTTTATATGTCAAGTTCGTAAATTCACCCGACCACAGATTGGTTTGATTTTTTCATTGAAATGTGCAAAAACATGCTAATTACCGAGTCTTATTGTAAGCCTTGATTTAGGAAAAACATGTGATATTATGCATCATTTTAAAGCTGATTGTTGTAAAAATGTTTTGACGGGTACATTTTGAACAGCAAATAAATAATAAGGGCCTGGTGAGTAAACAAAACAGGCCCATTTTCGAATGTGAATTTTGTGTTCGACTGACATCCTTCTGCTGTTATTTAACACATGTTTTATTAATCATTTCATCTATCTGTTCACAAAATCAAATTTTATATAGAACAAGCTTTAATCTGGTATATAGATGTGCGATAAACTCTATTTAATTGCGACAAATTATACGTTAATATACCGAGTACGAAAATTCTCAGTGCGGAAGTTCGGTTCGATATTTTCATTAAAAATGTGCCAATACATGCTATTTACCGAGTCTTATTCTAAGCCACAATTAAGACAAAATATGCGATATTATGAATCATTTTAAAGCTTATACATAGAAAAAGGTTTAGACAGGTCGATTTTGAATTTTTGTAAAAGAATAACAACAAGACGAGTGTATAAAGTAGCCCTATTTTCGGACGTACATTTCGGTTTGAGTGACATCCTTCTGCTATAAATAAATACACGTATTCTAAATTAATTTAAAAACTAAATCACAAAATCAAACTGGCAATAGAATAAGCTTTCTTTTGATGTATATATGAGTGAATAACTCGACTTAATTTGGACAAAATATATGTTTATATGTCAAGTTCGTAAATTCACCCGACCACAGATTGGTTTGATTTTTTCATTGAAATGTGCGAAAACATGCTAATTACCGAGTCTTATTGTAAGCCTCAATTTAGGCAAAACATGTGATATAATGCATCATTTTAAAGCTGATTGTTGTAAAAATGTTTTGACGGGTACATTTTGAACAGCAAATAAATAATAAGGACCTGGTGAGTAAACAAAACAGGCCCATTTTCGAATGTTAATTTTGTGTTCGACTGACATCCTTCTGCTGTTATTTAACACATGTTTTATTAATCATTTCATCTATCTGTTCACAAAATCAAATTTTATATAGAACAAGCTTTAATTTGGTATATAGATGTGCGATAAACTCTATTTAATTGCTACAAATTATACGTTAATATATCGAGTACGAAAATTCTCAGTGCGGAAGTTCGGTTCGATATTTTCATTAAAAATGTGCCAATACATGCTATTTACCGAGTCTTATTCTAAGCCACAATTAAGACAAAATATGCGATATTATGCATCATTTTAAAGCTTATACATAGAAAAAGGTTTAGACAGGTCGATTTTGAATTTTTGTAAAAGAATAACAACAAGACGAGTGTATAAAGTAGCCCTATTTTCGGACGTACATTTCGGTTTGAGTGACATCCTTCTGCTATAAATAAATACACGTATTCTTAATTAATTTAAAAACTAAATCACAAAATCAAACTGGCAATAGAATAAGCTTTCTTTTGATGTATATATGAGTGAATAACTCGACTTAATTTGGACAAAATATATGTTTATATGTCAAGTTCCTAAATTCACCCGACCACAGATTGGTTTGATTTTTTCATTGAAATGTGCGAAAACATGCTAATTACCGAGTCTTATTGTAAGCCTCAATTTAGGCAAAACATGTGATATAATGCATCATTTTAAAGCTGATTGTTGTAAAAATGTTTTGACGGGTACATTTTGAACAGCAAATAAATAATAAGGGCCTGGTGAGTAAACAAAACAGGCCCATTTTCGAATGTGAATTTTGTGTTCGACTGACATCCTTCTGCTGTTATTTAACACATGTTTTATTAATCATTTCATCTATCTGTTCACAAAATCAAATTTTATATAGAACAAGCTTTAATCTGGTATATAGATGTGCGATAAACTCTATTTAATTGTGACAAATTATACGTTAATATATCGAGTACGAAAATTCTCAGTGCGGAAGTTCGGTTCGATATTTTCATTAAAAAAGTGCCAATACATGCTATTTACCGAGTCTTATTCTAAGCCACAATTAAGACAAAATATGCGATATTATGCATCATTTTAAAGCTTATACATAGAAAAAGGTTTAGATAGGTCGATTTTGAATTTTTGTAAAAGAATAACAACAAGACGAGTGTATAAATTAGCCCTATTTTCGGACGTACATTTCGGTTTGAGTGACATCCTTCTGCTATAAATAAATACACGTATTCTTAATTAATTTAAAAACTAAATCACAAAATCAAACTGGCAATAGAATAAGCTTTCTTTTAATGTATAAATGAGTGAATAACTCGACTTAATTTGGACAAAATATATGTTTTATGTCAAGTTCGTAAATTTACCCGACCATAGTTTGGTTTGATTTTTTCATTGAAATGTGCAAAAACGTGCTAATTACCTAGTCATATTGTAAGCCTAAATTTAGGCAAAACATGTGATATTATGCATCATTTTAAAGCTGATTGTTGTAAAAATGTTTTGACGGGTACATTTTGAACAGCAAATAAATAATAAGGGCCTGGTGAGTAAACAAAACAGGCCCATTTTCGAATGTGAATTTTGTGTTCGACTGACATCCTTCTGCTGTTATTTAACACATGTTTTATTAATCATTTCATCTATCTGTTCACAAAATCAAATTTTATATAGAACAAGCTTTAATCTGGTATAAAGATGTGCGATAAACTCTATTTAATTGCGACAATTTGAACGTTAATATATCGAGTACGAAAATTCTCAGTGCGGAAGTTCGGTTCGATATTTCCATTAGAAAAGTGCCAATACATGCTATTTACCGAGTCTTATTTTAAGCCCCAATTAAGACAAAATGTGCGATATTATGAATCATTTTAAAGCTTATATTTAGAAAAAGGTTTAGACAGGTCGATTTTGAATTTTTGTAAAAGAATAACAACAAGACGAGTGTATAAAGTAGCCCTATTTTCGGACGTACATTTCGGTTTGAGTGACATCCTTCTGCTATAAATAAATACACGTATTCTAAATTAATTTAAAAACTAAATCACAAAATCAAACTGGCAATAGAATAAGCTTTCTTTTGATGTATATATGAGTGAATAACTCGACTTAATTTGGACAAAATATATGTTTATATGTCAAGTTCGTAAATTCACCCGACCACAGATTGGTTTGATTTTTTCATTGAAATGTGCGAAAACATGCTAATTACCGAGTCTTATTGTAAGCCTCAATTTAGGCAAAACATGTGATATAATGCATCATTTTAAAGCTGATTGTTGTAAAAATGTTTTGACGGGTACATTTTGAACAGCAAATAAATAATAAGGGCCTGGTGAGTAAACAAAACAGGCCCATTTTCGAATGTGAATTTTGTGTTCGACTGACATCCTTCTGCTGTTATTTAACACATGTTTTATTAATCATTTCATCTATCTGTTCACAAAATCAAATTTTATATAGAACAAGCTTTAATCTGGTATATAGATGTGCGATAAACTCTATTTAATTGTGACAAATTATACGTTAATATATCGAGTACGAAAATTCTCAGTGCGGAAGTTCGGTTCGATATTTTCATTAAAAAAGTGCCAATACATGCTATTTACCGAGTCTTATTCTAAGCCACAATTAAGACAAAATATGCGATATTATGCATCATTTTAAAGCTTATACATAGAAAAAGGTTTAGATAGGTCGATTTTGAATTTTTGTAAAAGAATAACAACAAGACGAGTGTATAAATTAGCCCTATTTTCGGACGTACATTTCGGTTTGAGTGACATCCTTCTGCTATAAATAAATACACGTATTCTTAATTAATTTAAAAACTAAATCACAAAATCAAACTGGCAATAGAATAAGCTTTCTTTTAATGTATAAATGAGTGAATAACTCGACTTAATTTGGACAAAATATATGTTTTATGTCAAGTTCGTAAATTTACCCGACCATAGTTTGGTTTGATTTTTTCATTGAAATGTGCAAAAACGTGCTAATTACCTAGTCATATTGTAAGCCTAAATTTAGGCAAAACATGTGATATTATGCATCATTTTAAAGCTGATTGTTGTAAAAATGTTTTGACGGGTACATTTTGAACAGCAAATAAATAATAAGGGCCTGGTGTGTAAACAAAACAGGCCCATTTTCGAATGTGAATTTTGTGTTCGACTGACATCCTTCTGCTGTTATTTAACACATGTTTTATTAATCATTTCATCTATCTGTTCACAAAATCAAATTTTATATAGAACAAGCTTTAATTTGGTATATAGATGTGCGATAAACTCTATTTAATTGCGACAATTTGAACGTTAATATATCGAGTACGAAAATTCTCAGTGCGGAAGTTCGGTTCGATATTTTCATTAGAAAAGTGCCAATACATGCTATTTACCGAGTCTTATTTTTAGCCACAATTAAGACAAAATATGCGATATTATGCATCATTTTAAAGCTTATACATAGAAAAAGGTTTAGACAGGTCGATTTAGAATTTTTGTAAAAGAATAACAGCAAGACGAGTGTATAAATTAGCCCTCTTTTCGGACGTACATTTCGGTTTGAGTGACATCCTTCGGCTATAAATAAATACATTGCCGACCAGATATGTTCTAAGTTCTAACTAATGTATGTATTTATCTATGTCTTTTGCTATGTCTATGGCATTTGAATAAATGCCCCTTATCAATCAATCAACATTGTGTTTGTGTTATAACTTATCCCATACGAGTTCAACCCAGTCAGTGTTTTCTGTTTCAAATTTTGGACAATACATAAAAATAAATACACGTATTTTTAATTTATTTAAAAATTAAATCACAAAATCAAACTGGCAATAGAATAAGCTTTCTTTTAATGTATTAATGAGTGAATAACTCGACTTAATTTGGACAAAATATATGTTTATATGTCAAGTTCGTAAATTCACCCGACCACAGTTTGGTTTGATTTTTTCATTGAAATGGGCAAAACATGCTAATTACCGAGTCTTATTTTAAGCCTCAATTTAGGCAAAACATGTGATATTATGCATCATTTTAAAGCTGATTGTTGTGAAAATGTTTTGACGGGTACATTTTGAACAGTGAATAAATAATAAGGGCCTGGTAAGTAAACAAAACAGGCCCGTTTTCGAATGTGAATTTTGTGTTCGACTGACATCCTTCTGCTGTTAATAAACACATGTTTTTTTAATCGTTTCATCTATCTGTTCACAAAATCAAATTTAATATAGAACAAGCTTTAATTTGGTATATAGATGTGCGATAAACTCATTTTAATTGCGACAAAATAAATGTATTTAAATATGACAAGTACGAAAATTCTCAGTACGAAAGTTCGGTTCGATATTTTCAAAAAATGTGCAAATACATGCTGACTACCGAGTCTTATTTTAAACCACAACTAAGTTAAAACATGTGCTTTTATGCATCATTTTCAAGCTGATTGTTTGGAAAATGTTTTGACGGGTAAATTTAGAACTATAAATTAACAATAAGGGCCTGTCGAGTGTACAAAACAGGCCAATTTTTGAATGTGAATTTGTGTTCGACTGACATCCTTCTGCTGTAAACAAAAACATGTTTGACTATGTATTTTACAAATCCATACACATAATCAGACTGAAGATAAAACAAGCTTTCTTTTGATATATATTAACATACAAAACTCGATTTTTATAAGGCCGAACGATACTAACTGGATCGATGTTTGAGTTTTTTCTAAATGATATTTGGGTTCGGTCTTTTTTGTGAAATGACTAGTAACAGGTCTATTTTCGAGAGCAATTTTCGAGAATGTTTCGACTTAAACCTTACACATTATGCATCAAATTAAAAATGTTTTGAAATGTCTATTTGGGAAAAAAATAATAAAGAATAACAGCATGGCGAGTGTAGAAGTTAGCCCTGTTTTCGGATATAAATTTGGGTTTGACTGCCACCCTTCTGCTATTAATAAATACACGATTTTTTTATTAATTTACCAACCTATTCGCAAAATCAGACTAACAATAGAATAAGATTTATTTTGGTGTTATTTGGTGGTGATCCTAGCAAGGCAGTTAGAACCTCAGTCTATAGGGCTCTAGAGATCTACATAGTAATCTACAATGAAAGACAAAATCTAGATCCCACAAATTCAGTCTATTTCATTTATTCCACCCAATTAAGTGCAAATACCAAATGAGTTACATAAACACTGCATAAAAACACCAAAATGCAGTTAAAACATCTAATTAAACTTATTTGAAAGTACTGAAAAGACTTAAAATCAATTCTGAGGTACCCAAAACCTCTAATTTTAATGCTATTTACTAGCAAAATTAAAAATGCCTTAAATTCATTGTAATTAAATATATCCTAGGATGCAAATCCTACTTAAATATACATTATCAGGGTCTTTTTACCCAGATAAAACACTATTACCAGACTTACCGGGTTACTAAAACCCATAAATTTAACAAATATTCAACAAATCTGTTGAATCTTAAAATTATTTTACATTATTTAATTCCTACTATACAGGAATATATATATATTAATCATATAATGTGGAAATTTATGTTTTTTACTACAAAAAGACATTATTTTGTCTATTTTAATACAAATTTTATACAATTTAGCCTATTAAAAGGCTTTAAAACCTTTAATTTAACAATTTCTTAAACTAATTATGGGTTAGGAACCTGTAAAAGAAACAAAAGACCTGAAATTACCATCTTAAACACAGTAATATATACATCAAAAACTTCATTAATATACCTAATGACAAAATTCTTTTAAATTAGAGCTAAAATGTCTTAGGTTTTAGAATTTCACATTATATTTTTACTAAAAAATCAACAAAAAATCTATTGGAACACCTATTAAAGTTCATTTTCTGTTCCAATACTGAAAAAAATTATCAAAATGAATAACTCTTAAGAAAATATTATAGAGTTTTCAAAAATATGTCAACAACTGACATATGTATACTAATATATCAACAGGTTCTCCGGTCCATAAGATCCAATTACCCCGGATATGTTTAATAAACCGGGGTAGTTACTTGGTATTTGCACTATTTTGGGATCCCCGCAATTAATAATACAATACTATTGTTTAACTTTTTCTATAGTACTTATGGATTGAGTCTTTTGTGCTCTGTACAGAAGATTTCATTCAAAAAGTACACTACATTGTGTGTAACTTTTAATCTTTTGTTACAAAAATTAAAGGTACCAGTCAATGTGATTTTTTACAAGGAATCTTTTAACGTGCCCGGATTTTTTTGTAAAATTTTAAACTTTTTAGAATACTGATTAAAACAGTCTATTACTAATGTACAAATCTCTCACCAGATCAAAAAATGAATATGGAGCTGAAATTTATTCTGTAACTAGCCCCTCCCAACTCCAAAGACTAAATATTATACAGAATTAAGCATTGAGAATTGCTCTAAGGGCCTTACCAACCACCCCACAGCATCTTTTAGAAGCAGAGGCAGGAGTCATGCCACTCATTTTCAGGTCTGGGCAGGCTGTTAAATTCTGGGCCAGGGCTCAAACCAAAAAAATTAAAAAAAAACCTGAATGCCATCATTGGGACTGGTTCATTCTGCCACAGGAGCTTCCAAAATACTCCTACACCATTTGGAGCCAAAATTGAGCTCCTAAAGGCAACAATGGGTTTCAGTGATGTCCCCTTTGACATCCAGATCCTACTAGATCCAAGCAAGGCGGTCAGGAGTTCAGTCTATATGGCTCTAGAAACTTATATAGTTGATTGCCAAATGACCGATAAGATCTAGAGCCCCCATTCTCAGTCTATTTCATTTATATCACCCAATATAAGTGCAAGTACCTCAAAAGTTTCAATGAAATCTGTATACATAACACCATAATGCAGAAAATACCATTTAAATGGCTATTTTTCACATAATAAACTATAAAACTATAACATTGAGGTAATTTAAACCTCTTATATAAACTGTTATCCACTAGTTTTGTTTAAAATTCAAGTGATTTTTACTAAATAGCAAAATACATAGACCTAAAACCAAAAATTATTAAACAAAACGGTCAAATTCTTTAAAAACATCATTCTGAATAACTTTCCGGGTTAGGAAAACACCAATTTTATTATTTAAACAGTTCAAATTGTTGAATTTTACACCATTTTCAAATTATTTTAATTCTTCTATTTAATTACTGCCTTACATATACTAAATACTGAAAAGTATGATATTTTAGACAAAAAGGACAATTTTTTGCCCATCTCCTTCAATAAAAGACTGCATATTAGGGTTAAAAACCTTAAATTTTTACAAAAAAATCACTCTTTATGGATTGGAGACATATAAAGATGTCATTAAACATAATAGTATCAATGCAACCATTGTAATATAAACCAAATGACATTAACAATATTAAAAACATAAGAATTTCAAATTTCAGAACTAAAATTCTCAATATTTTAGATTTTTCACACTTTGTTAACATTATATTCCACTCTAGAAATGAAAATAGCTGGAATATTAATCTTAAAAAACCTTTATAAGTATATATAGTTTATACAATTTCATCAATTAAAGTTTATTTCCCTAAATAGTTTTGATTTCTACATCAATATGTCAAAATTTGGCTTTAAACTTAATAAATAGAAAAGGATCTCCAATCCTAAAGATCCAATTACCCCGTTAAAAATAACCGGGGTAATTACTCGGTACTTGCACTCTGTTTGGATCCCCGCAACCATAGAAATAAATGTATTTCATGTACAAATATTGTTTTGCTTTTTGATTGAGGTTTCTGCACTATGTGCTTCAACCTTTGATCAAGAAGTAAATAACTTTGTACTCATTTGTATCTAAAACCAAAAGTAACAATCACTGTGATTTTTAAGGAGAATCTTTTAAGGTCCTCAGTTTTCTAGTGAACATTTTTCAATTTAAAAAAAATAAGTGTCATTTAGTGCATGTATGTGAAGACAGCAGTAACGGCAGTACAGCAGTACAGCAGTAAAGCCTTACTGTCAGAATTTCATCATTTTCAGGCTGATTGTTTGGAAAATGTTTCACGGGTACATTTTGAAAAATAAGTCAACAATAAGGGCACTGCGAGTGGACAAAACAGGCCCATTTTCAAATGTAAACTTTTGTTCGACAGATCGACATCCTTCTGCTATTAATAAATACATCTTTTATAAAATTACTTCACCAATCTATTCAATCTATAATAAAATTATATATATAACAAGCTTTCTTTTGGTATACAAATGTGAGAAAAATTCGAACCGAACTTTCGTACTGAGAATTTTCGTACTTGATATATTTAAATACATATATTTTGTCGCGATTAAAATGAGTAAATCTCACATTTATACACCAAAACAAACCTTGTTCTATATAAAATTTGATTTTGTGAATACATTGGTGAAATAATTAATAAAACATGTTTTTATTAACAGCAGAAGGATGTCAATCGAACACAAAATTCATATTCAAAAATGGGCCTGTTTTGTTCACTCACCAGGCCCTTATTATTTATTTATTGTTCAAAATGTACCCGTCAAAACATTTTTACAACAATCAGCTTTAAAATGATGCATAATATCACATGTTTTGCCTAAATTTAGGCTTACAATATGACTCGGTAATTAGCACGTTTTTGCACATTTCAATGAAAAAATCAAACCAAACTGTGGTCGGGTAAATTTACGAACTTGACATAAAAACATATATTTTGTCCAAATTAAGTCGAGTTATTCACTCATTTATACATTAAAAGAAAGCTTATTCTATTGCCAGTCTGATTTTGTGATTCAAATTTTAAATAAATTAAAAATACGTGTATTTATCTATAGCAGAAGGATGTCACTCAAACCGAAATGTACGTCCGAAAATAGGGCTACTTTATACACTCGTCTTGCTGTTATTCTTTTACAAAAATTCTAAATCGACCTGTCTAAACCTTTTTCTATGTATAAGCTTTACAATGATGCATAATATCGCATATTTTGTCTTAATTGTGGCTAAAAATAAGACTCGGTAAATAGCATGTATTGGCACTTTTCTAATGAAAATATCGAACCGAACTTCCGCACTGAGAATTTTCGTACTCGATATATTAACGTTCAAATTGTCGCAATTAAATAGAGTTTATCGCACATCTATATACCAAATTAAAGCTTGTTCTATATAAAATTTGATTTTGTGAACAGATAGATGAAATGATTAATAAAACATGTGTTAAATAACAGCAGAAGGATGTCAGTCGAACACAAAATTCACATTCGAAAATGGGCCTGTTTTGTTTACTCACCAGGCCCTTATTATTTATTTGCTGTTCAAAATGTACCCGTCAAAACATTTTTACAACAATCAGCTTTAAAATGATGCATAATATCACATGTTTTGCCTAAATTTAGGCTTACAATATGACTCGGTAATTAGCACGTTTTTGCACATTTCAATGAAAAAATCAAACCAAACTGTGGTCGGGTAATTTTACGAACTTGACATAAAAACATATATTTTGTCCAAATTAAGTCGAGTTATTCACTCATTTATACATTAAAAGAAAGCTTATTCTATTGCCAGTTTGATTTTGTGATTCAAATTTTAAATAAATTAAAAATACGTGTATTTATTTAAAGCAGAAGGATGTCACTCAAACCGAAATGTACGTCCGAAAATAGGGCTACTTTATACACTCGTCTTGCTGTTATTCTTTTACAAAAATTCTAAATCGACCTGTCTAAACCTTTTTCTATGTATAAGCTTTACAATGATGCATAATATCGCATATTTTGTCTTAATTGTGGCTTAAAATAAGACTCGGTAAATAGCATGTATTGGCACTTTTCTAATGAAAATATCGAACCGAACTTCCGCACTGAGAATTTTCGTACTCGATATATTAACGTTCAAATTGTCGCAATTAAATAGAGTTTATCGCACATCTATATACCAGATTAAAGCTTGTTCTATATAAAATTTGATTTTGTGAACAGATAGATGAAATGATTAATAAAACATGTGTTAAAAAACAGCAGAAGGATGTCAGTCGAACACAAAATTCACATTCGAAAATGGGCCTGTTTTGTTTACTCACCAGGCCCTTATTATTTATTTGCTGTTCAAAATGTACCCGTCAAAACATTTTTACAACAATCAGCTTTAAAATGATGCATAATATCACATGTTTTGCCTAAATTTAGGCTTACAATAAGACTCGGTAATTAGCACGTTTTTGCACATTTCAATGAAAAAATCAAACCAAACTGTGGTCGGGTAAATTTACGAACTTGACATAAAAACATATATTTTGTCCAAATTAAGTCGAGTTATTCACTCATTTATACATTAAAAGAAAGCTTATTCTATTGCCAGTTTGATTTTGTGATTCAAATTTTAAATAAATTAAAAATACGTGTATTTATTTATAGCAGAAGGATGTCACTCAAACCGAACTGTACGTCCGAAAATAGCGCTACTTTATACACTCGTCTTGCTGTTATTCTTTTACAAAAATTCTAAATCGACCTGTCTAAACCTTTTTCTATGTATAAGCTTTAAAATGATGTATAATATTGCATATTTTGTCTTAATTGTGGCTTAAAATAAGACTCGGTAAATAGCATGTATTGGCACTTTTCTAATGTAAATATCGAACCGAACTTCCGCACTGAGAATTTTCGTACTCGATATTTTAACGTTCAAATTGTCGCAATTAAATAGAGTTTATCGCACATCAATATACCAAATTAAAGCTTGTTCTATATAAAATTTGATTTTGTGAACAGATAGATGAAATGATTAATAAAACATGTGTTAAATAACAGCTAGCAGAAGGATGTCAGTCGAACACAAAATTCACATACGAAAATGGGCCTGTTTTGTTTACTCACCAGGCCCTTATTATTTATTTACTGTTCCAAATGTACCCGTCAAAACATTTTTACAACAATCAGCTTTAAAATGATGCATAATATCACATGTTTTGCCTAAATTTAAGCTTACAATATGACTCGGTAATTAGCACGTTTTTGCACATTTCAATGAAAAAATCAAACCAAACTGTGGTCGGGTAAATTTACGAACTTGACATAAAAACATATATTTTGTCCAAATTAAGTCGAGTTATTCACTCATTTATACATTAAAAGAAAGCTTATTCTATTGCCAGTTTGATTTTGTGATTTGTTTGTTAAATCAATTAAAAATACGTGTATTTATTTGTAGCAGAAGGATGTCACTCAAACCGAAATGTACGTCCGAAAATAGGGCTACTTTATACACTCGTCTTGCTGTTATTCTTTTACAAAAATTCTAAATCGACCTGTCTAAACCTTTTTCTATGTATAAGCTTTAAAATGATGCATAATATTGCATATTATGTCTTAATTGTGGCTTAAAATAAGACTCGGTAAATAGCATGTATAGGCACTTTTCTATAGAAAATATCGAACCGAACTTCCGCACTGAGAATTTTCGTACTCGATATATAAACGTATAATTTGTCGCAATTATATAGAGTTTATCGCACATCTATATACCAAATTAAAGCTTGTTCTATATAATATTTGCTTTTGTGAACAGTCAGATGAAATGATTAATAAAACATGTGTTAAATAACAGCAGAAGGATGTCAGTCGAACACAAAATTCACATTCGAAAATGGGCCTGTTTTGTTTACTCACCAGGCCCTTATTATTTATTTGCTGTTCCAAATGTACCCGTCAAAACATTTTTACAACAATCAGCTTTAAAATGATGCATAATATCACATGTTTTGCCTAAATTTAAGCTTACAATATGACTCGGTAATTAGCACGTTTTTGCACATTTCAATGAAAAAATCAAACCAAACTGTGGTCGGGTAAATTTACGAACTTGACATAAAAACATATATTTTGTCCAAATTAAGTCGAGTTATTCACTCATTTATACATTAAAAGAAAGCTTATTCTATTGCCAGTTTGATTTTGTGATTTGTTTGTTAAATCAATTAAAAATACGTGTATTTATTTGTAGCAGAAGGATGTCACTCAAACCGAAATGTACGTCCGAAAATAGGGCTACTTTATACACTCGTCTTGCTGTTATTCCTTTACAAGAATTCAAAATCGACCTGTCTAAACAATTTTCTATGTATAAGCTTTAAAATGATGCATAATATCGCATATTTTGTCTTAATTGTGGATTAAAATAAGACTCGGTAAATAGCATGTATTTGCACTATTTTACTGAATTTATCGAACCGAACTTCCGCACTGAGAATTTTCGTACTCGATATATTAACGTTCAAATTGTCGCAATTAAATAGAGTTTATCGCACATCTATATACCAAATTAAAGCTTGTTCTATATAAATTTTGATTTTGTGAACAGATAGATGAAATGATTAATAAAACATGTGTTAAATAACAGCAGAAGGATGTCAGTCGAACACAAAATTCACATTCGAAAATGGGCCTGTTTTGTTTACTCACCAGGCCCTTATTATTTATTTGCTGTTCAAAATGTACCCGTCAAAACATTTTTACAACAATTAGCTTTAACATGATGCATAATATCACATGTTTTGCCTAAATTTAGGCTTACAATATGACTCGGTAATTAGCACGTTTTTGCACATTTCAATGAAAAAATCAAACCAAACTGTGGTCGCGTAAATTTTGGAACTTTACATAAAAACATATATTTTGTCCAAATTAAGTCGAGTTATTCACTCATTTATACATTAAAAGAAAGCTTATTCTATTGCCAGTTTGATTTTGTGATTCAAATTTTAAATAAAATAAAAATACGTGTATTTATTTATAGAAGAATGATGTCACTCAAACCGAAATGTACGTCCGAAAATAGCGCTACTTTATACACTCGTCTTGCTGTTATTTTTTTACTAAAAATCTAAATCGACCTGTCTAAACCTTTTTCTATGAATATGCTTTAAAATGATGCATAATATCGCATATTTTGTCTTAATTGTGGCTTAGAATAAGACTCGGTAAATAGCATGTATTGGCACTTTTTTAATGAAAATATCGAACCGAACTTCCGCACTGAGAATTTTCGTACTCGATATATTAACGTATAATTTGTCGCAATTAAATAGAGTTTATCGCACATCTATATACCAGATTAAAGCTTGTTCTATATAAAATTTGATTTTGTGAACAGATAGATGAAATGATTAATAAAACATGTGTTAAATAACAGCAGAAGGATGTCAGTCGAACACAAAATTCACATTCGAAAATGGGCCTGTTTTGTTTACTCACCAGGCCCTTATTATTTATTTGCTGTTCAAAATGTACCCGTCAAAACATTTTTACAACAATCAGCTTTAAAATGATGCATTATATCACATGTTTTGCCTAAATTAAGGCTTACAATAAGACTCGGTAATTAGCATGTTTTCGCACATTTCAATGAAAAAATCAAACCAATCTGTGGTCGGGTGAATTTACGAACTTGATATATAAACATATATTTTGTCCAAATTAAGTCGAGTTATTCGCTCTTATATACATCAAAAGAAAGCTTATTCTATTGCCAGTTTGATTTTGTGATTTAGTTTTTAAATTAATTAAGAATACGTGTATTTATTTATAGCAGAAGGATGTCACTCAAACCGAAATGTACGTCCGAAAATAGGGCTACTTTATACACTCGTCTTGTTGTTATTCTTATACAAAAATTCAAAATCGACCTGTCTAAACCTTTTTCTATGTATAAGCTTTAAAATGATGCATAATATCGCATATTTTGTCTTAATTGTGGCTTAGAATAAGAATCGGTAAATATATCTATAGCATGTATTGGCACTTTTTTAATGAAAATATCGAACCGAACTTCCGCACTGAGAATTTTCGTACTCGATATATTAACGTTCAAATTGTCGCAATTAAATAGAGTTTATCGCACATCTATATACCAGATTAAAGCTTGTTCTATATAAAATTTGATTTTGTGAACAGATAGATGAAATGATTAATAAAACATGTGTTAAATAACAGCAGAATGATGTCAGTCGAACACAAAATTCACATTCGAAATGGGCCTGTTTTGTTTACTCACTAGGCCCTTATTCTTTATTTACTGTTCAAAATGTACTCATCAAAACATTTTCATAACTATCAGCTTTAAAATGATGCATAATATCACATGTTTTGCTTAAATTGAGGCTTGAAATTATAGTTCAATTATTCTGCCAACAGACGTGGCAGAAAGATTGATTCTGTTGTTGTTTAATCCTTCTGCCAGCAGACACATCTTTCTGTTATTATAAAATCTTTCTGCCAACAGACACATCTTTCTGTTATAATTCAATCCTTCTGCCAGCAGACCCAGCAGAAAGATTGATCCTTCTGTTGTAAATGTATCCTTCTGCCAGCAGACACAGCAGAAGGATCATTCCTTCTGCTGTAGATTTATCCTTCTGCCAGCAGACACAGCAGAAGGATCGTTCCTTCTGCTGTGTCTGCTGTGTCTGCTGAGTCTGCCAACTTTACGTTCATGTTTGCTAGACGTTTATTCTTCCAACGTGCAGACGAAATTACACGTCCGCCATCATGCTGTGATATGAAGAGACCGAAGTTATCCGCATTTTCCGATATACTCCGATCGTTTCCGAACCCGCCTCATCTTCGTAAATTTCCGTACTTTTCTATGCCCATATTTGGATTTCAGAATTTAGACCAACAGGCCTCTCCCAATATTAATCGATCACTGATGTTCAGTAATCATCAGTATATTTATTTTATTATTTGTATTTGTTTTGGTTTCTTTAAAAATATATTAATCATTTTTTACTATTTATTCACAAATTATGCATATAATTGTGAAGCGCTTTTGAACATACTTTCAATATTAAAAGAGCGCTATACAAATGTGGTATATAATAATGATAACAATATACTAATCAAATATAGCGCAACCAATTTTGAGCGAAATTTGTCAGAACTTGAAGTGTTGCTTTGTGCGACCTGCAATTTTGATGCCTCGTTTAGAAAACTACTTTAATAACAGGAAATCATATATACAACACATATATGTATGAATATACAAATAAATATAACAATAATAAGTGAAGAATTACAGCTTTTATTTCATTTTCAACATAACCGTCTGCAGCGTCATGTTAGAGGTTCAAGGAGGGTTTCCACATGTGCTGAAAATGCGCGGTGCACAAATCACGTTAATTAATGTTTTAATACTTAGCGCAGCTCATTTTTGATGGTAATTTAGCTGATTTTTTTTCATTTTTTGTAGCAATAGATCGCGATCAGACGATTTCGGAAGTGCCTCATATTCGTACTCGGTTTTTTAGTCGGGATCGCGAATATCCGAGTTCTCGGATACTCGCAGCAGCCTTAATTTTCATTGTGATTTATGCAATTGCATTTAAACAATGACGTATGTATAAAACATGCATCTCAGTGACAGCTTTACCATATGTAACATACCTTGAAATTAATTGCATTGTTCTACCATTAATTTCATTTATATTGCAGGTGCGGATCCAGGATTTTTTTCTAGGGGGGGTCCGAACTTTTTATAGGGGGTCCAAACTTTCGGACAACAACTACATTATACACATTTTGCAGAATAATGCTACATATTTATAATACAAACTAAAAAACCATTAAATCTATGTTAAGCACCGAGAAAATTTGCTTCGTGTTACTTAAAAATACATTACAGTCAAGAAATACACTATTTGACAGGTACATTTTAGAAATTCTACGGGGGTCCGGACCCCCCTGACCCCCCCCCCCCCCGCTGGATCTGCCTATGTAGTGTGGCAAAATGATGATGACGATATCATTTCGCAACCCGAGAAAGGTAAGTTTGCGTAACAATTCAAATAATGTTAGAACAAAGTGCTTAATCAAACTTGTATTTTCAAACCACGTACACCTTCTATTAAATATTACAAGCCTATAAAAATAAACTGTCTTGCAGTAATGGTGGCACTGATACAATACACAGGACTAAGCATTACAATATTGCGATTCTACACATCTCTTTTGATAAAATGAACTTATTCGTTGAATATACAGTATGCACTAATGTACTTGTATGAAGTTATCATTTACTCAAGTGCGACTTATGGACCGAGAATAAATTCGAAACACGGCTAAGCTTCATGCTTGTGGAGTTATATGATGAATTCTGGAAAAAATCAGGCGCGTAGGAGCTGGGGCCCCAATATTCTGGCAAGCAGCAGCAATGGGAGCGCGAGTTAATTTTTCATGACACATATTGAAAATCTTGAGGTCTAATACAAAGATTTGTTCTTAAACAGGGGGTACTGAAAGTGCTGGAAATCGTGTTTCAGAAGTTTATATTCATAAAATATTTCGACAGTCGAGTACCGACCCAATCTGCGGCCCAAATATTCAGGTCATTCCTACGCGCCTGAAAATACTGACCATGCATTAAATTCCTAAGGTTGCTAAAAAGCTAAATCGACAAAAGAAACGATGGCTACATACTTAATTGTTAAATTCCAGGTTAAAATTGAGAACAGACTTGAAAATAGGTTTCATGCAACAATAATTATACTATGAATACAACAGATGTTTATTAATAGCATTGTTATGAAATTAATTATGTTAAAGTTTGAATGTTAAAGAGCTGCGTTAAAGCTTAATGAAGTTAGTTTATGTAAGAAAAGCATGTTCTAGATACAAAATCATGTTAATTGTATCGTAAATCTACGGATACTTCCCTAACATCTACATAACCTGTCAACTGTCTGACAGTGCCACAGCCGTGGATGCACTAAGACAGAAAGTCTAAAACAAATATGGTTCACGTAAATTATAAATTAGAATGATCATAATTAAATCAAAGCGCTGTAAGCACTGTAACACCTTATTCACTTCTTGATTTTTTTAACGTCGCATTCAACACATATATAGGTCATATACACGACGGCCAGCTCTTCCTACTATAGGTTTCCTGGACACTTTTTTCTATCACCAGTACTAACTTACCCTACCACGAGACCGACAACTCATGTATAGGGTATGACTTGCCGCGAACGGGTTTCGAACCCGCGATCTCCAGATTCGTCAGACATGCTAACCACTACGCCATGGCCACGGCTTCACTTCTTGATAGGTGCACAAAACGATTTATGTGTATAAATCTTGACTTGTTTTCTTTCTATGGTTAGTATAAAGCGTCATTTTTCTTAGATTTATTTGAATTCTATCTGTAGTTTGTGTTGCACTTTCTTCCTTTGTTCGAGTTACTTTTCATTTGAATTCTGTAAGAGTAACTTCCCTTAAACTTAGAATTTCGTCCTTTTGATTTTTGTTAATGTGCATCCCTTTAATTTTTGTAGCAGGAATGTGTTTTGGATATTCGTTAGAGTAGATAATTGATAGAATATTTTCCCATTAGATTTTGTAGTAGTTTTCCCAGTAAAAATTATTTCCTTGTAATTTTTAGAAGGATCTTTTTTCAACTCAGTAGAAAACAATGAGTTAATGCGACCAAGAAAATAGTGCAGCAGAAAAATATGTTTACTATCAAACGTAGATTAGTTGGAAAAAACTAATTTAAACAAATGCTTAAAACTATGATAATTAATGTTGTTGTTTTTTCACATTAATCAAACATTATTCAACTGTGTACGGAGAATAGTTATTTTGTATTATTGCTCATTAGTATCTGCCACATGCTTGTATATAAATGTATATATACAACTTTAGCAAACAATTTACACAGCTAGAGTTTACTGTGAGAACGTTGAGCGATGGGCAGGTATCATAGCTAAGCAACGAAGTGTAAGGTTAGTGGTTGGATGGGTGACCATTGTAGATTAATGTAAGCTCAATGCGCTTGACACTAATGGTTGTTTTTTCCGGTTTAACGCCATAGCAACACATTGTATAGGTTATATCAAGGTGATCAGTCCACCTAATCTCTGTTCTTAAAATGCTAAATCTCTGGATCTAGCTGTTAACTAACTACTAGGCGCAATTCAGTGATTTACTACTGCCCTACATGATTTATAATCTGTGGTAGTAGGGAAAATGACCGTATAAGTTATTTTATGACTAAGCTCCACGAAAGTATGCCCCGCCGAGAATCAAACCAACGACCTTTAGATCGGTAAAATAATGTGCATGTAAAATGAAATATGAAACACAGTTGACTATAAATGATAAGAGATAATAATGGATATCAAAAAAGTAACTTTGAACTCATAAAATCGTTCAACGATTCCTTCTAACTCTACTTTCAGTACTTTGATTTTAGAATTTGGTTTGAGTAAATTCCCTCAATGCTTCGCAATAAATAAATGTTTTTGAGTTATACATTTTGTAACTAAGGATATCATCCAGATAACAAAGTGCATGTATTTACAAAAAAAATCCAGCCTTTATAGTGATACATAATGTCGATTATATCATCATGGTTTAACTATATTACACCAGATTTTGAAAATAGCTTATTAACCGTTTAAGACAAGAACTTTCTTCATAGGTTCCATAATGCAATAATATTTAAAACGATTTCCCTCCTCATTAACATATTGTGAGCCTCCGCATTATACTTGTTTTCATTTCTTCGGGACGTCAGTCCTTAACAAATATATATACCGTATTTCAGACCCTTTCCCACTTTGAAAGTATAGAGCAATTCAGAATGATCGTCTGCTATGACAGGCGCAATAATTCCTGAAATACACTTGTTAATCGGTTTATACTGAAGCGCATGTATTATAGCTTATGAGTTAAGCGTCTCAGTTGAGCTCTTTACGTCGTATTACGTAATAGAATGGTATCAACTATTCAGTCACGACCCGTCGTTTGTGCCAGTTGTCAGTAGAGATGTTGCATCATCTTATGTAATAGAATAGTTCTATAGGAAAAGTTAAAAGATCGTAGTAAATGACTTTGAATGATGTCTGAATAGTGGACATCATTTATTTTACATACAGATGCAGTAGAATGAATGTGCATGAATGAGAACTCATAAGCGGCAGTTATTGAATTTAAGAATGACCCCTTTGACTTGTGACGATTGTGTGAAAAAAAACCAGTAGTGTGTTCGCCTGTCCGGTTTACCTGTTGTATTTATAGGTCGATTGTATTTTTTATAAAGTGTTTTGAACTGAAACAGTGCTGGTCTACCTATCAAACTAATATCACTGAACTGTTCTTTGTGCACGAATGTTTTGTTGGTGTCGGAAATTGAATTCCACTTTTCAAACCCAAACAAATTCAGTGCCTTCAGCGCTTTGATTGTTGTTGTTGTTCTTCTTCTTCCGTGTGTATAGACATGTTCATTCTACAAAAAAAACGTTCAACAAAAGTTTGCATTTTATTATGCTTCTCTCAGCACATTTATACAAATAAGTCATTTGGGAATATAGTACATTTATAGCGCATACATGGTGGTTATTGTATATTTATTGTTTTTACCATTGTTATTATATATTCACATGTACATACTTGTAATATGAAACATTAAATAAATATAGATAAATTATAAATACATCGAAATATTTTGTCTTATTTCAGATAACAAGACGTTTGAAAAAATATATCACGAACAGCAACAGTCAAAAAGCGTGGACTCTTACACAGCAAAAAGGGAGATGAGTTTAGATTTTTAAACTTTTTGATATGAAAAATACGCTACGGCAAATGACGAAAACAAGATCCTTAGAAGTTTTTTGCAAAGGAAAGGATAGTAACATAACAATTGTCATTGGATGTTTAAACCAGCCTCTAGGGTGCACCGCCCTTATACTCGCCCACAACAGGTTCATGTAATACCAAACATGAACAATATGATTTGGTGAAAAACTTTAATACACCATGTACTTGATAATGTTGCATGAAAAACACACACAAACACACACACCCCCGCCCACACCCACACGCCCTCCCCCCACACACAAAACAAGAACTAGTATACTTTTACTTTTATGTAAATATGCTCAATATGGGATACCCATTAAGTTACCGAACATTACAATTATTATCTAGTAAAATAGTGAGGGATTCTGTTATCATGATAGTGAACCTCTAGTGACTTTCTACAAGTTTATACAAATTATCGACGGAATACGAGTAGAGCAAACACATTTAATGAGATACTTGGAAGATGTGTTCATATTGTGTCTCTGTATCTCCTTTTGTCTAACTGTTGTTCCCTTGCATACTACTCGTATGTCCTTTTTAATGACAATGTATGGCATGTCCTCCATTCTATCGTGAAATGGCACTACATAATAAAATGCATTTCTGCTTTTTGACTTACCGTCCAATTATCGTTGCACTGCATAATACTCATGCGTCAATTTTTGCCTAATTAAATCACGTCCTCCTTTGTTATTGTTTAACATTACCGTTTGACAAAAATGCATATTTTCTCTTTTTCTTATCGCTAGACTATTGCATAATGCTCGCGCGTTCCTTTGCAATGTAATGTCCTCCATTTTATTTTCGAATATTACTGCTTGATAAAAATGAATTTTTTATCGCCCAACTATTTTTGCATTGCATAATACTCGTGCGTTTTTTTATAACAAAGCCATGTTCTCTTTTTTATCGACGATTTTCCTTCTCTTAAACTTATCACTCAACTATTTGTCGCATTGCATCATACTCGTGAGTCCTTTTTTATGTCAATGGCATGTTCTCTTTTTTATCAACGAATATAACTGCTTGACATAAAATGCATTCCTTCTCTTTAACTTATCGCCCAACTATTGCATGTAATGTTATTTAATATTAAATCAATGAACACTACAGTAATCGGCAAGAAATGTTCTTCCATTTCATATATAACATTTCGGAAAATTAATATCGTGCAAAAAATATTATACGGCGAATGGTTGAAAACGCGCGAAAAAGTCAATAGTCGAACATCGTGCGCAACGTCATTGCATATTACTTGTGCGTCTTTTTCATAACAAAGCCATTTCCTCTTTTTTATCGATGAATATTACTGCTTAAAAAAATGCATTCCATTTCTTTTACTTGTCGACCAACTTTTGTTGTATTGCGTAATACTCATACGCCTTTTTTAACAAAGCCATTTCCTCTTTTTTATCGACAAATATTCCTGCTTGATAAAAATGCATTCCTTCTTTTTTTCTCGGCCAGCTATTGTCGATTGCACAATACTCGTGCGTCTTTTTTTCATAACAAAGCAATTTCCTCTTTTTTTATCGCCGAATATTACTGCTTTAGAAAAATGCATTCCTTCTTTATTTTAATCGACCAACATTTTTTTTCATTCCATAATACTCGTGCGCCTTTTTTTAACCAAGTCATTTCCTCTTTTTTATCGACAAATATTACTGCTTGATAAAATGCATTCCTTCTCTTTTACTTATTGACCAGCTATTGTCGATTGCACAATACTCGTGCGTCTTTTTTCATAACAAAGCAATTTCCTCTTTTTTATCGATGAATATTACTGCTTTAGAAAAATGCATTCTTTTTATCTAATCGACCAACTTTTGTTGCATTGCATAATACTCGTGCGCCTTTTTTTAACAAAGCCATTCCTCTTTAATATCGACAAATATTACTGCTTGACAAAAAATGCCTTCTTTCTTTTTTTATCGACCAACTATTGTTGTACTGTTTAATACTCGTGAGTCCTCTTTTGATGTCAATGGCATTTTCTCTTTTTATAGACGAATATTTCTGGTTGACAAAAAATGCAATCCTTTTCTTTTTCTTATCGCCCAACTATTGTCGCATTGCATAATATTCGTGAGTCTTTTTTATGTCAATGGCATGTTCTCCTTTTTATCGACGAATATTACTGCTTTACAAAACACCTGACTTCCATAGACATCCGTTATGATGTAAATTATGAATTTGTTGATCTGCCGCAAAATCTCCTGACAGTAACGTCAGCTATACAGTCATGTTTTCTAAATCGAACAACTCCATTGCTTTCAGATCTTTGATTTTTATCTGAACTTTGTGTGCTTTCCGTGATATAGATCTATAGATCTGACTTTGTCTTTAGTAACAGAACAGTCAAAATTGTTATTCACTGATTACACTCTTTCCAATATTTGAGCTCAAGCTGCAACAGATGACATATTATAAAATAGTATTATCAATTCCGAGTCCATTTCATCTTGTGTTTTAGAATTTCACATAAGTCAATGCGTCAATGCAATACTAAACAAACTGCATGAAGGTAATGAAAGACGTAGAGTAGTTTAATAGTGACCCATCGAAAAAGAGTGGCTACATGCACATTATAATAAACCAAAATAATGCGTTATCATTTACAAATATGGTACATTAGTTCCGACTTTATGTGTACTCGCGTACCTATACATAATGATTCTATATTTTATGAATATACTATTGATAACTTGATCACACGGTGGATATTTCTCACGCCACATAATTTACATACGGTGTCAGAGTGTGAAACATGTCAAAAATGTAAGAATCCTGGTTTCAACTGACATCTAATTTTAATTAGCGACTAAATGTGCAGGTGCGAAAATCATAGGGTGCGAAAGTCAAAGACTATCTCCAGTGGAAGTAAACAGGCGGTTATGAAGCGTAGTTTGCACTACACATTCGAAGACGAACTGCCGACGTATTGAAACTACATGTAATTGATATCATGACGTCATCAGATAGGACTCCACTTTTGGAAAAGGTAGAAGTTAAACGACTAAAACCATCAAAACGACGACAGACTGTTATTTTAATGGCGTGTGCTTATTTACATTTTATTTCGCTTGGCTATACATCAGTGTTGGGTGTTGCTTATGTGGAACTTCTTCGATATTTTCAATGTAGTAGATCAGAAGCAGCAGTTGTACAAAGTATATTTTCAGGACTAGTTAACATAGGCGGAATTATATTTTCAAGAGTCGTTACAAAGTATGGCGTAGGAATACCCGTAATGGCGGCATCTCTTATTGGAGGTGCATCCATGTTTTTCAGCACATTTTCTATAAATATATATATGGTTATTGCACTCGTTGGAGTGATATGTGGACTGTCTATGAGTGTTAACTACCTAAGTGGCTTTGTTGCTGTTGGTTGGACATTCTTGTCAAGTAGAAGAGCTGCGATATCGTTTTTGACCATGGCAACGGCTGTTGGACAAACTTTTTTACCAAATATTGCAGACGCATTGATAAGCGAATATTCATGGACAGGCTTATTTATTATTTCAGCTGGAATAATTTTGAATGGTATTCCATGTGGACTTGTTCTGTATCTTTCTCAGGAATATTTTTACAAAGGACAAACATCTTCAACCTCACATACGAAAATTTGTCAGTTTCAAAGCAAACAAGACATAGCCTTCATTTTACTGGCTTTTTTATGTGCGATATTTTCTGGAACGGCTGCTGTGGAAAGTTGGTTTATCGTTGACCTCAGTGTGCTTAGAGGTTACACACGTCAAGCTGGAACATTGCTGTTGTCTCTGGTAGGCGCATTTGGCTTGGGTGGTCGTCTGATTGGGACAATTATTCTTAAACTATACCCAAGGATTCGAATAGCTGTTCCTATGACAGTTGCATTCATAGTGCTTGCTGCTGCTCATATGGTTGTCATTCTGTTTACAAACTATTATGGGATGATGACGGGTGTAGTGATGCGTGGCCTGTCAATTGGTTTGGTGATGGCGTCTATTCAACCTATACAACTTGAGCTGCGCGGCTTGGTAGCATTTCCAAAGACTGTCGCCTTGTGCAATTTTTTAAATGGTTGTGGGCTTGCTCTATGCGGATACATTTGGGGCTCCATTGCAGATTGGACAGGAGGATATGAATTGTCATTTTACATTGCTGCAGGATTTGGTTTGTTTGACGCCATTACAGTAGCAACCATTCGATGTTTGCAATAAATTTGATTATAAATATTGTATACGTTTCGTATTTTGTTGTTTATTATGTGTGACAATAAAATAAGATATCGCTTATGTAAACTATGATAAAAATGCCGTAAAAATTTACCGTAATTCAGGATGAATTAGTACATGGCCACGAAGGTAAAACCTTGTTACAATAAGAAATAGCTACAACCTAAGCAGTATTCACAATACTATTGGACGGAACCCATTTTTATATACTATACAATGTAGTATAAAACCATCCAGAAGAATGATCATCATTTTGTGCTACCTTCATACAACAATCCCTATAGCAGCCAGTCTACGAAATTAATGGGTGTCCGATTGCCCAAGACAACCACTTTTTAGTTCGGGCAATTTCTTCTAGGCAACTAAAATCTGCACATGAGATAGAGTGCTTGCTTTAAAGGTACTAGTTTACAGATTTTGTTTATTTTTTCTATAATTTCAAAACACTATTCAGTGTGTAATTGTGTCAACAAAATAATTCTTAATATTTTAGGACTAACTTACCTATTGATCGCTAGAAATATGCAACGAAAGTCACAAAAATGCACTAAAAGTGTCTATACCATGACACAGGTGTAGGTACATTGTATTTACTACATGAAACACCGTAATTTGTAGTTGTATGTCAATTTGGACTAAAATTGTCATTACCAGAACACCACTTTCCTGCTTCCAAAAATATATACATACAAGTTTGATAGTTTTAGAAAAAGTTGATATTTAAGTTGAAATCTGTGAATGAGTACCTTTAAAATTGATCTGTTCGGACAACCATGTGCATTTTCATATCCTAATTTCGTAGACTGCTGTAGTTATATAATATGATGGAAATTATTGTCCGTGTTTTTCTCGTTTTCCACAATAAACATTTTTTACAAAAAGCCAACACTTCACAGCATTATTGTTTTTCTGACTTCTAATGAAAGGCGGTGACTTGCTGCAACCAGAGATCGAACCGCCAGCCATATGATTCGAGTGTCCGAAAGATTACTACTGGGTTATGACAATGACTGGGAACTTGGTAGAAAGTGAAAAATAAATGAATAAAATACACTTTATTAAGCAGACTATGTGCTCCTCTTCAACGTCAAACAGCATTTAACCTGTCGTATATTCTCGAAACGATACCTTATTAAAGTATTATAACTACTTTACTTTACTTTACTCGGTCTTATACCCCGGCATTGGCCCTCGGACCAACGACTAATGGCTTGCTTGTCCTGCTTATTAACATCTACTATCGAACCACCATTGTGTTATATATGTCAGCAACCAGTGATCCTGGTGTTTTTAGACGTTTGGGCGAATTTCGCCCCTATTTGTTCTAAGTATCAACCACAAATTAGAAACTATCGAAGAAAAAAGCTTGACCACTTGAACGAATGTATATATAGTGGTTTTCTAACGCTGACAAGCACACGGGTATCACACCTATCTACAATGTTTATCATTGTCAACATATGTCATAAGGCAAAAACTTCTCGTAAATTAAGGCTTCATATTAATATCCATTCCTATAATAAAAACTTGGTTATAACCTACTCGATTATAACATACACTCGGCTACAACATAATTGTTCTATTGGTCCGTTTTTCATTAGAGTATGTCATAAAGAATGTAAGTAAGAATGAAAGTAAGTTGGGACAAAAAAACTGTATATTATAATCGAGTGTATGCTATATTCGAATATGTTATAACCGAGCTGATTTTATTTTGAATACATATGCCTATATAGAGAGAAATGAAGAACGGGCCAGGAAAAAGGTATGTTGTAGCCGAGAGTATTTTATAACCGAGTATGTTTTAACCAAGTTTTACTGTATTGTGTTTGAATATATCAGAAATATCTGTTTCGATATGGAATCAGATCACATACCTACTTAACCCTACTCGGTAAGAATATTCACAGGAGCTTTAAATTTAATATCATACTACGAAAATTCTCCTCCTACATATAAAAAAATGTCAAGCTCCTGTGGTATAATATTCGTACATCAATGTTTTTGAATGAATAATTAGAACTGTCTTAATATGTAAATTACTCCAACCAAAACGCTTTACAAAATATCAGCATTAGTAGTCACCCTTTGTTTAAGCAGGAGATATTCAATCAACTTATACAATGCATTCATCATAGGCGGATCCAGTTACGGGGGACGGATAATTCAAGTTACGGGGGGTAGAAAATAAACTAGCAGACTGGGGGTCCGGGACCGTATTTAAGGGCCAACTATGGGTCCTGGACAAAGCCCTGACCAGGGGTTCAGGGTTGCTGCCATCCCTAAAGCTCATTTCTAAGGGATTCAGGCACATTTAAAGTACCAAAACTATCCTTATATCAACCAAGATCCTTATGTCAACAGAGATCTTACCAACAACACCAAAAGAATGTGGGCATATATTAAGAGTAAGAAACAAGATCAACAAGGCATATCACCACTCCTAGATAATGATGGTTTCCTTCACAGTCGCAGTAAAGAAAAAGCAGAGATACTGAACAAACAATTTCACTCCGTCTA
This sequence comes from Mactra quadrangularis, assembly GCA_025267735.1. NCBI lineage: Eukaryota > Metazoa > Mollusca > Bivalvia > Venerida > Mactridae > Mactra > Mactra quadrangularis. The sequence goes on along the minus strand of CM046301.1, from coordinate 48,096,245 downwards.
TACTAGAGAAGACCTTAGTCATATTCCGAATCTTGGTCAAAGTAACATCCCATCAATGGAAAACATAAAAGTCTCAACTCCAGGAATCATCAAACTAATGAAAAAACTGAAAGCCCATAAAGCTACTGGACCAGATGGTATCCCCAATAGAATATTGTCCCTAGCTACAAATGAACTTGCACCCATGCTTGAACGTATATTCCAAACATCACTTGACACTAGCACTGCTCCTGAGGACTGGAAAGAAGCCAGGATTACTCCTATCAACAAGAAGGGCCCACGTAACATCGCCTCTAATTACCGCCCGATTTCACTTACATCAGTCGTCTGCAAAATGTTGGAACATATAATCTTCAGTCATTCAATGAAACACCTCACTCTCCATAACATCCTTGCACCTAGTCAACATGGTTTTCGCTCAAAAAGATCCTGTGAAACTCAACTCATCTCTACCATACAAACCATCGTCAAAGACTTAACATCTAAAGACCAAGTGGACATCATTCTTCTAGACTTGCTAAAGCATTCGACAAGGTGCCTTTCCAGCGAGTCCTACTAAAACTTGACCACTATGGCATCCGTGGTAACACACTTGGATGGATCAGTTCTTTTCTTCAAGGTAGAACTCAGCAGGTCCTTGTGGAGGGAAACGTCTCGGAGAAGCTTGAGGTTCTTTCAGGGGTACCCCAAGGGACTGTCCTGGGGCCCCTCCTTTTCCTTATCTACATAAACGACCTTCCATCTGCCTGTAAACACTCAGTTGCAAATTTATTTGCCGACGACACACTACTAGGCAAACATATCCGCAATGACAGTGATGCCATAAAGCTTCAAGAGGACCTCACTTCCCTTGAAGATTGGGAAACCAAGTGGCAAATGAGCTTCCACCCTGAAAAATGCACTGTACTAAGGATCACGTCAAGCAAGAAAAACCTGCGGGAGACTTCCTACTTTCTCCATGGGCACCACCTTGAAGTTGCAGACAGCTCCAAATACCTAGGCGTGACTCTCAGTAACGACCTGCAGTGGAGTAAGCACATCCAAGCGACAGCTGCCAAGGCCTCAAAGACACTTGGTTTCCTAAGACGTAATTTTCGTGATTGCAGCAAAAAGTACGTGAGACAACTTACAAGACCATGGTTCGACCAACAATGGAGTATGCCTCTACAGTCTGGGACCCTTACAAGGCATCGGACATAAACTGCCTTGACAAAGTCAACCGTCGCGCAGCCCGCTATGTGTGTAACAACTACACCGACAAGTCACCTGGTTGCGTCCAACGAATGCTATACACTCTTTGCTGGGAAACCCTTACTGATAGACGTCAAATCCTCCGTCTCACGATGCTATATAAGATCATTCATCATCTTGTAGAGATACCGGAGCCAGCTACATCATCCGCACAAGCGACAGCCAGACCAGAGGAACCAAGAGATTTTATGTACCTTACACCAACTACACACTCTATAAGACATCATTCTTTCCAAGAACAATCCAGGACTGGAATCATCTCCCAACATCAATCACAAATGTCCAATCTTTAGAGGCCTTCAAGTCTGCACTCCACGCCAGGATTGCAGCCCTGCCTCCATCTCTCGCGTAGACAGTTCACGGGTGTAAATAGTTTTAATCTGTAAATACCATGCTATTTTTAAATGTAAATAAATACCTCGAGTAACTGTCTTGCTCAACCTCCCGTGGGACTAATTACAATCCAGTTTGGATTCCTGTCCCTAACCAGGAAGATGATGAAGATGAGATGCTTTTATCGTATACCCTAGATAAGGCATATCCAGGGTTTACAATAAAAGCATCTAGATATATATCATATATATATTTTTTACAGCCGTTGGATCATGTTAGAGTCTTACTAATACTTAGAAGGGATTGTCCCTGAATTATTGTACGTTATGTCATTGTATAAGTGTAGTTCCAGTATTGTTACTAATGCACATGTAGCGTGTGAATTTTTTTTACATTTATAATTATATATTTTCCTATAAATATCATATTTTAGCATGGAAAAAACTTTGCTCGGACAATTTTACAGGGGGGCATACGCCGGGTCCGCCCCCCCCCCCTCCTTGGAACTGCCTATATACCGTATAGTGCGTACAAAAAAACAAAACACTGTTTATAATAACAATACAGTGAACTAACCCTTGTCGAGGGATGCCCAGGATGACTTAAAAATAAACAACTGTGATATGTTTTACTTGTGTCTTAGTTGTTGGTGTAATGGAAAGCGTTCTACCATAACAAGCATGATTTACAGTGGTGGTGGTTTATCAACCATGCTAATTTTGTTAAAATGAATTACACAAATTTTATTTTCAATACTGCCTACCCCTGAAATGAATTGTCTCAATTTTAATGTTTACCAAAACACGTTTTGTTTTTTTGTACGCACTATACATGTTTTAATTTACCTATTATCCCAAGCTGAATTCGTTATGTTTCGAAAACGGTTTTTAGCCCGTACTCAATTTTGTCAAGCTACATCGCCGATGCAGTCCGATTATTTAGTAAATTACACAGTTTTCTCCCTTTTTAAACGCGTAAGTGCGGGAAATGTGATGGATAACACACGAGATGTCTTTGCAAAGTTACCACAAACGTTGGTTAACAAATTGATGCCATTCCAAAAGGAAGGTCTGGAGTTCGCCATTAAAAAGAATGGAAGGTAAAAATCACGTGATTTGAGAATTTGATTGTGATTAGATGAGAAAAGTGCTTGGTTATTGTGATCATGTTTACCAACATTGGCAACAAACAATGTATTCATTATCAGCCTCATAGTCATATCAGTAGGGCTGCAACGGTTCACCGAACTACCGTGAAACCGTAACCGAAGGTGGCCGGTACGAGTGTACCGTACCGTGACCTAAAAATCCGAGTGAACCGCAGTCTTTTTAAATATTGTCTAACATATATTCCTATTGGTCATTAACAACAAATTTTAAATCAAAATCTCATTTCAAGACGACGACAAACGCAAGTTAATCAAATTAACACAAATTAGTCGTTGTAATCAGTTACTATAGGCCCTTCGTATAAGTGTGTATATCATATTAATTTTCTGTAGTAATCCTAAATTATTACGTAACAAACTGCCATGTACACCCGGTATATTAATCTTTTGTTTGATGAAGAACGTGTGTTTGCAATTTTGAATTGAAACTGATGTAAACAATTTAATATATGTGTCGGCATTTTTCACAGTTTGTTGATGTTTGATAGCCTAATAATACAATGTCATAATTGCTATGTCTCATCGTGTTATCATAGACTCTTCTATAATTTAATTGTCAGGGCTTTTTCAGCCTATCTCACGGGGCCGATATTCGGCCCCGTTCCCAATGCCAAATAACGACCATTTTTCCCAATTTCAAGAAAAAAATTCCCAATCTCGTTGAATAATTCCCCTTTGAATAAGATGCCTTTGGACTTAACAAAAGAAATCACGAAACTTCAACTTTCGCGGATCGTTTGTTTACTTTTGATCGGTGACCCGTGAAATCCGCTGTCCGTGAAAATCATAAGTAAAATTTATCAAACTCCCCGCAGCGGTTATCTCCCTTTATCAAATCGATAACAAGTAGCAAAGCGTGACGTAAGCACTGTGAGGAGTTTGGAAATTTATTCGTCGCACTGCGGGTTATTCAACGTAAAATAACAGTTAAAACTAACAATTTTGTCATCAATTTACCTTTTAATAGCCTTTATTAAGTTTATTACGCACAAACTTATGTTCTATTGTTTGAAACGAAATCACACGAACCATTACGATGTATTGTCATATATTTTCGCGACCACCGCAAGATCGCAAATTCGTTTGAAACATTTTTGATCCGCGTTTGTTATAAAATAAATATTTGTTTATATTTTTCATCTTGATTAAACAATAGTTGCCTCAGGGAGCGACACAAACAAAAAATTGATTCTGTTTTCGTACGTGTGCTCTCAAAATAAACCCTAAATAACAGTGATTTTCTTCTTTGTCAACAATATCTTAACTGGTTTAGTTTTAAGAATTTTCGTCTGACATATCTGCTTGTGTTTTAAAACAAACAGTTACAAAATTATTTGATTTAACACCTATACACCTTGGCAGAACCCATTGTGAAGTGTAGTTCAATACTGTAACTTTCATTGGTTACCAACTTACCAGGGATGCACAAAAATGTTTTTGATAATTCAAGGTCTCAGACATATTTCATTATGTTTGAAAATAAAAATAACTTATCATTTTTTTCATATTATTTTACTTGTATAGAGAGCATGGAATTTAAGAAATAAGGAAGTAATCAAGTACAATCAAAATAAGAATCATAAAAATTATGGATACATGAGAATTTGCAATGAATACTTTACTGAATTGTCAGAACAAACTCTTGAATGGCACTGCAACACCTTCAGAGACACCAAAGCAATTGTTTATGCATACTGTATAAAGATTTATTGCAGAAAAATTAAATTATGAAATATCCAACTTGGTTTGATTTGTCAATATTTTTCCCAAATCTGACTATTTACCGCGTTAAAAATTCCCAATTTGGGCAGGGGCCTTTTTCCCAACACCCCCTGAAAAAGCCCTGCAAATTGTTACTTTAAAGAATTTTTAAAACAAGTGTGACCTAGTTTTTTAATTGTTGACTTTATACGCTAAATTATTGGCAGGTTTTGAAAAGATACAAAATCAACGATCGCAGAAAATTTTTTTAGACTAACGTAAAATTAACTATGACTCCCGTTATTTTATCATTTTATTTTTCAAAATTCAAAAATTACTTTCTTCCGTTCGCATTAATTTTTTCCGTTCGTATTTTTCTGGGAAAAAAAAACAAACTATTTTTCAACTAATTTTCGTATTTTACCGATGCAAGTGCAATCAAAATGTCGTTTGCTAATCGTGAAAGGAATAAACGCGTTCTGTTGTGTATTGATATTGATGGATTAAAATGCAATGGTGGTTTTAAGACGTGCAATTGTACGATTAACGCTTACAATTTCAAATCGCACTTATTTTCGGCACATACGCCCAAAACTCCCAACAAGTGAATCTTATTAAATCATAAACAAAACTTTAAAACTCAACAAAAGTAATTGTCTAAACAAACTTCATTGTCGTCATTTTACAACTGAATTATGTTTTAATTAGAAATAGTTTTTGTTAAAATGAATCACTATGGTCATATGGAATTAATCTAAATGTAATATATTTTCGCGACCCATGCTATCGCATATTAAATTGAAACATTTTTAAATTTACATAAGTAATGTAAAAAGCTTATTAATTGTTCTTCCTAATATAACAAAAATGCTTTAGGATCCAACAAATTCAAACAAAAGTCACTGTTTTCGGGCACACAAAGTTGAAACAAATCTTCAAACAACAGACGTTTTTTGTCGATATTGACATTTGTAATGGTAAAATTTTATGCATATTCATGTAATTTATGAATTCAGTTAAAATTCTTATGATGCTATCATAGCTACACTGTTTTTATCAAAGCTATTGTATTATTATGGTAATCATTGACAAACAGTTAAGATAACTAACACCTGCTAGTATGCATGACTTTATAAAAATGTTCAGTTTGTTGTTCACTGAGTATTTCAAATAGGCAAAGAACAGGCAAGATGTTTGTATAAACTTGTTAGCAAATTAAAATACTGGTATGGTTACTTGTTGATTTATTAAGCACAATTATACAAAAGAATCTTTATTATAAATAACATAACCAAATTGAACCCAGGTACGTATTGTGAACCTTAACTGCCGTACCTAGGTACGTACGGTACCGCTACTTGGCTCAAGGTACGCAGCCCTACATATCAGACTATCAGTGCCAGACAACAGCCCGAACAGATCGACCTATCAATACATAATAAATCATTGGGCCGTGAAATTAGCTTAACACAATGTGGCCCCTCCAGTGAAAGTAACGCAATCAAAATATCCACTTTCATTTAGCTGAAGGTTATATAGTTAAGTATAATACTTTTTACTGTAGTTCTTTCTCAATACCATGAATGAGAAATCGTCAATTGACAAAATAATTCTGCTGACATATTGTGGGTAACTGTTGGTATCCTGTCTATCAAATATCTTTGACAGCTCTGTTGCCAGACTGGTAATTACTCAGAGATTGTTGACATCATACAAACTTAATGAGATACGCACGCAGCCATACAAAAAGGGAATAAAAATCGGACAATATTAAAAACTGGATAGACAATATGAATATCCATGTAGATTTTCTTCTTACAATTAAGCAATGTGATAGACTAATTATTATCATTTATGTATAAGTATATAGTGATTTATCTTTTTTGTTTATTTCAGATGTTTGATAGCTGATGAGGTAAATTCTCCTTAAATTTTCATTTTGATAAAACACCTTTCACATTATGGTACATAGTCACATGATCATGATGTGAACAAATACTTGATTTCTGTCAAATTTTTGCAACAGCCTAAATAAAGAATCAAACTTTTTCTTCTTCCAGTTACTGCGCAAGATCTCTTTCTGGGGTATTGTCGTACAGGTGTAAGGTCAAAGACTTGGTGTGGCACCAAAAGTTAAAAAAACCTTTTAAACTATACACTGATATCCTCGTTGTTATATCTCGCATGAAATACAAGTTATTGTTACTTTTTTTCAGAAAATGTCCATATTAGCCTTTGAAATGTAAATGTTTATACCAAATCCTCACAAAATATATTTGAAAATGACTAACACTGAAAACAAGTTGTGCAGAGGTCAACACGACCACTGCACAACTTTTTTTCAGAGGAATCGAGTTATTGATTTAAATTAACTAGACCAAACTAAGGAAATAAGCCCTAAGTTTGGGACTTGGGGAAATTAATTTGAGCTAGTTAAAACAACTTATTTTATATAGTCAAGGTAGTTGATTATTTGCTTTTTAATATATCACAATCAGGGCTTTTTCAGCCTATCTCACGGGGGCGATATTCGGCCCCGTTCCCAATGCCAAATAACGACCATTTTTCCCAATTTCAAGAAAAAAATTCCCAATCTCGTTGAATAATTCCCCTTTGAATAAGATGCCTTTGGACTTAACAAAAGAAATCACGAAACTTCAACTTTCGCGGATCGTTTGTTTACTTTTGATCGGTGACCCGTGAAATCCGCTGTCCGTGAAAATCATAAGTAAAATTTATCAAACTCCCCGCAGCGGTTATCTCCCTTTATCAAATCGATAACAAGTAGCAAAGCGTGACGTAAGCACTGTGAGGAGTTTGGAAATTTATTCGTCGCACTGCGGGTTATTCAACGTAAAATAACAGTTAAAACTAACAATTTTGTCATCAATTTACCTTTTAATAGCCTTTATTAAGTTTATTACGCACAAACTTATGTTCTATTGTTTGAAACGAAATCACACGAACCATTACGATGTATTGTCATATATTTTCGCGACCACCGCAAGATCGCAAATTCGTTTGAAACATTTTTGATCCGCGTTTGTTATAAAATAAATATTTGTTTATATTTTTCATCTTGATTAAACAATAGTTGCCTCAGGGAGCGACACAAACAAAAAATTGATTCTGTTTTCGTACGTGTGCTCTCAAAATAAACCCTAAATAACAGTGATTTTCTTCTTTGTCAACAATATCTTAACTGGTTTAGTTTTAAGAATTTTCGTCTGACATATCTGCTTGTGTTTTAAAACAAACAGTTACAAAATTATTTGATTTAACACCTATACACCTTGGCAGAACCCATTGTGAAGTGTAGTTCAATACTGTAACTTTCATTGGTTACCAACTTACCAGGGATGCACAAAAATGTTTTTGATAATTCAAGGTCTCAGACATATTTCATTATGTTTGAAAATAAAAATAACTTATCATTTTTTTCATATTATTTTACTTGTATAGAGAGCATGGAATTTAAGAAATAAGGAAGTAATCAAGTACAATCAAAATAAGAATCATAAAAATTATGGATACATGAGAATTTGCAATGAATACTTTACTGAATTGTCAGAACAAACTCTTGAATGGCACTGCAACACCTTCAGAGACACCAAAGCAATTGTTTATGCATACTGTATAAAGATTTATTGCAGAAAAATTAAATTATGAAATATCCAACTTGGTTTGATTTGTCAATATTTTTCCCAAATCTGACTATTTACCGCGTTAAAAATTCCCAATTTGGGCAGGGGCCTTTTTCCCAACACCCCCTGAAAAAGCCCTGCACAATAAATCTTATTATAAAACTTTATGCCACATAGTGCGTTCTAATATTTGACCATACATCTGTATTTTTCTCTTATTTTAGATGGGTTTAGGAAAGACTATTCAAGCTATATCTATAGCATGTTATTACAGAGAAGAATGGCCATTACTTATCATTGTGCCATCATCTTTAAGATATTCATGGATTGAAGAATTTGAGAAATGGCTTCCGGATATCAATCCAGGGGAGATAAATCTTGTACAATCTGGAAATGACATCAGGTTTGGTAAATTTTATATTTGTCTGGGAATCACTTGGCTAGCTCAATGAGTAGTACACAAGTCTACTGATAAGAGTTATAGGTTTGATTCCCGTTCAGGACATACTTTTGTTTGGTCATGAAATAATTTCTATGGCCATTCTCCCCCTACCACTGCATCCAGAGATTTAGCCTTTCCGAGAAAGTTGATTGACTGACCTCCATGATATAACCTATACAGTGTGTTGCTATAGCCTTTAACCCAATCTAAAATAAGAAAACATTTGTCTAGTCAAGAAATAAACTATTCAACTGTAATGAAGACCCCAAATCTATACTGTCCTTGTTTCTTGGGACAATTCACTGTTAGTTGTTCTAAATTCCATGCTATTTTACTATCAGAGTTGTATTACATAACCTATTAAACTTGTTGTAAAGGAAATAAACATTTCAAGCATGATTTGTTCATGAATATAATAACATTCTACTAAAATACAGACTTCATATTGATTAGTACACTGAATGATGTCACATTAAAATAATGCTAATGAAGGACATGGCTTCAATCCCAATCTCAAACTTTGGCTGCCTATGACGTCAAAACTTATGTAAAAGAAATAGATTAAGACCAATTCATTTATCACCAGATTTTTTTGCCAAATTTTCTAAATTAGTGCCAGAAATTCAAAACTGTCATATTTGGTGGCAATGCAATCAATAACAAACCTTGTTATAAATGTTTAAATCTTATTTTTCAGTGACATAGGTAAATCACAGATCACAGTAACAACATTTGGTCTATTAAGTAAAAGTACAAGTAATATACTACGTGAAGCTTTACAAGCCCAAAGTTTTAATGTAGTTATAGTTGACGAGTCCCATTATATACGTAATAATAAAACTGTGTCATGTAAAACTGTAGTACCATTAATAAAGAATGCTAATAGAAGAATATTATTATCTGGTACTCCTGCATTAGCTAGACCAGTAGAGGTAGGTATTATCTATTAGAATTAACCTGTCCTTGTGAATGCATCTGTACCTGTCCTGTTTGCTTAGGTTGTAGAGTGACTGACTACAAAGTTAGAGGTTGTTGGTTCCATTCATGACTTGGGACCTACATGTACATAGCTTTGTACAGTAGAGTTTTGTTCTGAAATATTTGTGATTGTTAAGTAAGGGTATGTGCTTAGTATTGGGCGAAAATTTTAGATCCAGTGTTCTAGACAGATTAACTGTTAATTATCATTTCATATTGTGACAGCGCACCTGTTTCTGCCATGATAGAATGTTAGTCTTGCAGATTTTGACACTTTAATTTATTTATCTATATAGGCTTTATTATTGATATTTTAAAGTGCATATTGATTATTCTATCAGAAAAAAATATAGACGATACATCAATATCGTTGGAATTGATGACAGATGTAAAACACCAGTTTTCCCAGTAAAATTTTGTTGAAAAGGCTCAAATAGAAAATTAATAGGCTTTCTAGGGTAGTCCGGAAGCAATTTCTTTCTTTCTTTATTTTAGTTTTTTAGTTTTTCTGACTGGCTTTTTAGGTCGGCAGCCGGTTCCTAATGAAAACACTGAAACCCAGGTTTTATTTTTTTTTATAATACTAGTACATGTGTTGTTGATAGATATTTTATATAATTGTTATATTGTTTATTATTTCAGTTATATCCTCAGATAGATGCTGTATGTCCTAATATGTTTGGTTCTTGGTGGACTTATACATCTAAATATTGTGATGCTAAAGTTGAATGGATTGGAAAATTTAAAAAGAGAAATGTTAAGTTAGTAGATTTAGTTTGATGTTATATTAATGATAATGAGGCTGGGAACGTTGGACTACCCTTTACTTTATCAGGGCTTTTCTCAGTATTTTAGGAAGAGGCCAGAGGGGCTTACTTTTTATACAACTTTTTCACATTTTCGTTGATAGGAGAAAAGAAAGAAAAATCCAAGGTAAGCTCTAAATTTGGGTTTACTGCATGATTTTAAAAGAAACTTCAAAAGAGGTAGGGGGTCTGTAATAAACCCCATTTATATAAGGAAAAAGCTGTGTAACATGTTGACTAAATTAGGTTTTTCACCTGTAATGTTATGATTGATGAAATGTTTATTTTATTTTTGTATATAGTGGCGCCAGTAACCTGGTAGAATTACAACAAAAACTATGTGATTTATTGATGATACGTAGAGAAAAACATCAAGTACTAACTCAATTACCTCCTAAACAAAGACAGAGAGTTCTGTTTGAACTCAAAGATTCTCATCTTAAAAAGGTGAGTTTTTTTACTTTGCCATTATATGTTTGGTTATAACAAGGTTTGCACTGTCTAAATATACTAGGACGAAAAAGAAACGCCGGGTAACCTATAATGATTGTTTTAAGGGATAAATTGTATTATTGGATTATTATATTTATTTTTGTATGAAATGTCATCTGTATGGAACCAGCTGTTGAAGTTTCAATCGATTTCCGATGCTGATTATGTGAAAAAATACCCCCTTTTAACGATGACCCTTCTTGTTTTGCGAAACATGGCCGGACATGTGTTGCATATTTTATGTACCCGGCGTTTCTTTTTCGTCCTAGTATAAGTCCTGAAACTCAACATTGCCTACCTTAAATCACATTTTCTTTACCAGAAAAGTAAACTAAATAATGAAATTGATAGGTAAGTCTTAAAAAGTGATGATAATGCTGTCACTGAATTTAAAATGTTAATCTTGACTGTAAACCCTTATTGAGAAAACAGTTCTTACCATTAGTATGTTACAGAATGGTTTCAATGAAACATTCGAATTGGAAAAGTTTGTATCCTGTACTATAAAATTCTGTGTCATAGTTGATGACTTCCAATGGCTTCTAAATAGTGGTGTATTGTTATTTTATGCCAGCATCCTGGTGAAGTAGAGTGAAATAATGTTCATGAATGGTAACTTTGAAAAAAAAAATATTCTAGTCCTATAAAATAGCTAACACAGTAACCTGAACAAATTTAACGCTTTAATTACATTATGTTTTAAACAAATGTCCAAATAATCAACTGGTCATGTTGTATGCTTACAATATGTACTTTTCTATAGCCCCTATCAATCAGGGGACTGTGAGCTAGGTAGTAAAGGCAAAGTTATTAAATGAAAGAATTAATCTTTTTTTTCAGGAAATACGAGATAGGTTTGATGAATTAAGACCCTTATTAAGACAAGGTAGAGGAGTGGATCAATATGAAGTATTAACTGGTACAGGGGAACATGATATCAAAAATACTAATACTTTATCATTGATACAAACATTGTATAGACTGAGTGGTGAGGCTAAGGTTAGTATGGCTTTGTTAAGTGGGACAACAATTCTTAGTAAGTTAGTCTTGTACCTGATGGTTGCAAATTCAGGTCGTCCAATTGACTCTCACAACCCATATTTACTGCTTGTAAACACATGGTTTGGGCAAATAAAACATAAAGCTGATTGTCCAGCTGGGCAACCTAGGTTAAACATCAATGTCAAGCCCAGAAATTAAATCATACTGTACAACCTCTCTTGAACAACACCCACTGGGAGGTACTAGAGTGTGTTGGTGTTCAGTGGTTGTTACTCTGCATAAGTTAAATTTAATTAAAATTACACCTAAGTGAAATATCAAAAGCTGTTGTTGTGCAGAAGATTTGTTCTGTAGAGGACCGCTCTGCAGAGGTTATACTGTAGTACTTTTGGAATGGTGCATTTTCTTCTGGAGTCTGTGGTAATTTTAGGCAACACTCATTGCCAATCATTGATTTTAGATTAATAGTCTGCTACTGTCTGTCATTTAAGGAGTATAATTACACTTAGGGTGGAGGTCTGCTGCATACAGTATATTACTGAGCTTAAACTACAGTCAAATTGATATATGAAACACACTTAGGGTGCTCATTTTCTTAGACTGTGATTATAAGGATACCGCCTAAGTAATCCTTATGAAATTTTGCAGGATTTTGAATTGGACTGGCTTGGTTTTGTTCATAAGAGTCCATGTACTTCTAATTGTTTACAGTGTTTGGTACCCTGATAAGTCACTATCCAAAAAAGAGAAAAAAACATGCATGTACATGTACTTCAACATATTTTGCTTACTTATTATTTTTCACGACAGTATAGTGCGGACATATTGACCCCGACCTGACCTTTATGCAAGAATATTCATTACATTGAATACGAAGGTAGTATTAATGCTCGAAAACAATCGGATTATACCGTCAAGGCTCGAATGTAATTATAACACAGGGATTAATTTTAAGTACATTCAAAGTGTACAATGAGTGCCTATTACACATAGGCCAGACCAGAATATTATACGATGAGGCTAGCTACCAATTCAAAGGTTGTAGGTTTTAGCCCCACAACCGCAATCCCCCGCCCATTTTATTATTATTTGCATTTAAAAAGGTAAGAACACGAGTTTCACATTTGAATGCACATATATACTCTATACATGTCTTGTTAAACTTATAATGTAAGCCATAGCCGACATTACACCCTCAAAACCTTTGAATTCCAAGGATCCTATATAACATATTAATAAATATAGAGCCCTTGGCTTGACTGACAGGACCATTGGGACGATGTTTTTATTGAGTGAAATACTGTGTTGTATTATTATTGATATAATTTCCTAAAGTGAATTTCACTAAATCCAGTTATAAATACCAATTTCAAAGCCCATGGCAGCCATTTTCAAGGGGATACAGACACATAAAAATGCAGGATTGAACATGCATTTTAATAGTTAATCTGTGCTATTATGCATGCAACAAAAACGGCCAAAAATGTACCAGAATGCACGATTTTAGACCTTCTTTTTTAGATTTCCGGGGGAGGCCCCCGAACCCCCCTAAGGGAGGGGACACCCCTCCCATACCTACCGAAATTGGTTCTACCAGCCCCATGCAACCCTACTCTGTATCTGCCGATGCTATTTACAATCGATGTAAATCGACTGCTTATTTTTAATACGTAATGAGCCGAAGTGTAGATTAGGCGTGGTATTGATTTTCGCCGGGATATGTGTAGCTGATAATAAGATGCAAATGTGAAAGGTAAGGTCGGGGTCAATATGTCCTCACTATATTATGTCCTCATAAGGTGTAATCATAAAATTAATTGTTTTATGTTGATAGTGTCAAATTTCACCCTAGAGCAGACTGAGTATCAAGGGTAATTTACTGGTTGTTACTTATCATTGGGACGGATAGGTTTGAATATATTGTTGAGGAAAAACTGGTTTGGTGAACCTGTCACCTTGATAAATAAAAGCAACTGTTGAGGGTTTTATGTTTATTAGAGAATGAATCATTTCCATAACCATTATCATTGTTAGCCGGATTTTTCAACAAAAAAATTTGGCTAATAGTTTGGCGAACACGGGCGGGCGGATGGGCGGGGGGGGCGTCCGGTGTCGTTAAAGTTGCGTTAAAGTTTTTAATGTACCATATATTTCTGCCATTTAAAGTCAGATCTCTACAAAACTTTATACAATGATAACATACCATGTGATGAACAGAATTAGACAGTAACCGTAACTCTACCTTGCTTAATTATGGATTATTGCCCTTTGTAATTTCGGGTGTCTTGTGTCGTTAACAATTGCGTTAAAGTTTTTAATTTAGCATATATTTCTGCCATTTATTGTCAGATTTTTACGAAACTTCATACAATGATAACATACCATGTGATGAACAGATTAAGACAGTAAGCACAACTCTACCTGGCTTAAAAATGGATTATTTCCCTTTGGGTTTTTTTTGCGTTAAAGTTTTCAAATTGTTGGATATCTCTGCCATTTATGGTTAGATTATTATGAAATTTCATACAATGATTACATACCATCTGTTGAAAAGAATTAGATAGTAAAGGCAACTCTACCTGGCTTAATAATGGATTATTTCCCTTTGTTATTTTTGTGTTAAAGTTTTCAAATTGTTGGATATCTCTGCCATTAATGGTTTGATGTTTACGAAATTCATACAATGATTACATATCATCTGTTGAAAAGAATTAGACAGTAACCGCTACTCTACCTGGCATAATTATGGATTATTTCCCTTTGTTATTTTTTGTGTTAAAGTTTTCAAATTGTTGGATTTCTCTGCCATTTATGGTTAGATGTTTATGAAATTTCATACAATGATTACATACGATCTGTTGAAAAGAATTAGACTGTAACCACAACTCTACCTGGCTTAAAAATGGATTATTTCCCTTTGGGTTTTTTTTTGCGTTAAAGTTTTCAAATTGTTGGATATCTCTGCCATTTATGGTTAGATTATTATGAAATTTCATACAATGATTACATACCATCTGTTGCAAAGAATTAGACAGAAACCACAACTCTACCTGTCTTAAAAATGGATTATTTCCCTTTGTTATTTTTGTGTTAAAGCTTTCAAATTGTTGGGTATCTCTGCCATTTATGGTTAGATTATTATGAAATTTCATACAATGATTACATACGATCTGTTGGAAAGAATTAGACAGTAACCACAACTCTACCTGGCTTAAAAATGGATTATTTCCCTTTGTTATATTTGTGTTAAAGCTTTCAGTATGTTGGATCTCTCCAATAGCAAGTATTCTGGCATTTTCCAGTCATATTTTCTCGCCATTTTGTTTCAACAATTTCACCATTTGCCATACAAGGTTTTTTTTAACAAAATTCTCTCACCAACTTCATATCATTAGCTTTGCATTATTTTCATCCATACTTTTCATGTCTTATGCCATCTTAGTCAAATACCAACAAAATACTCAGAAAAGATACAACGGAACATATATATAGTTAATGAAACCCTTTAAGATTAATTAGTGCCCTTTGTATTCCTTCTGATAAGCAATATATCAAATGACTTTCTTTTGTAACAACGTAAACTTGTTCTCAATGTTTCCATATGCAGAAAAATCCGGCTTTAATGTGGCTCCCACATTATCTTTCTTGTTATTTATATATTTACAGATTGGTCCATGTAAGGAGTATATAGAAATGTTATGTGATAACTCAAAGTTAAAGTTTCTTGTATTTGCCTATCATCACAACATGATGAATGCTATATCAGAATCTCTACATGATAAAAATGTCAAGTTTATAAGAATTGATGGAGAAACTCCACCCTCAGAAAGACCTGTAAGTCAAATGTCATTCAGTCTATTATAACTTCTAGAGGTATTTCCTATCAAGCACTTTTTCAGCCTGTTTTCTTTAATTTATTTGTCTTTTGATATTAATTTTGATGTAAATTAACTTTAACAGCGAAAAGGGGCCTGTTCCGTGCTAGCTCACCTTTTTTGAAAGCATTTTTTTGCAGCATAAGAGGTCAACGTAATGGTTTGCTTCTAGCTAGCAAATCCAAGAGGGTGACTTTCTCAAACAAAAGTTCATAATTGTAACAAATAAAAAAATTTCAAATCAATTATCCCCATGATCATTTTATTTAACAGCTCTGATGAAATATATACATTAAATAAAAAGTTAGTCAGTATTCTTGAAAAGAAACACGCTTCCATAGGGGGTAGCCATTTTGAAAGAGCAGAAGCGTTCTGAATTATACGGCTAGCAAGAAAAAACTTGCTATGTATCGCTAACTAGCATTTCAATTTGCCCATCAGTAGCAGAGGGTTTCGTAGGAAATTGCAATGGCAATACAAAGGGCTTGCCTTGGGGAATGGCTCGAACATCAACTACTTATTTTGACCTTGACCGTGTTGCCATGGAAACTAGTTTGTAACTGTTGTTTATATTGGCTGTGATTGTTTTATTTTCAGCACCTCGTACATAAATTTCAATCAGATCCAGACACAAGAGTTGCTGTTCTCAGTATTCTAGCAGCCGGTGTGGTTAGTATAAGGATTGTTTAACTTTATTACTTTACCAATATACATGTAGTTGGGGTTGTGGTAAAGGCTGCATTCTTTCAAGCAAGTTGCCATACAATCAGAGCTCGAATTTAACAAAAAATTAGGCTTACAAAATTATGCGAGTTGACTTCATTTCAACTAGCAATGATAGAAGCACATTTTTCCAAATTTTGTCAGTTAAATAGTTCATATATGCAACATAAAAACAACATAGTGCTATATTTGATTATAGATAGAATAAGGGTGTTATTGTGAGATAGACAAGGAATATAGAACATGTATATTTCCGATGCTCATTGTAACATGTAGCGATACAGATAAGTAAAGCCAAATACCATACTATCAATCCATCTGGCCGTTTCCATGCCGATTTGAGCCTAAGTAACTTAGACAGTAATATTTTTGCCATGATTTCAACTTGCAAAAAAGTTACTTGCAGTTTTCAAAATTCTCTAGCATTTTGCGAGTATGCTAGCTTAAATTCGAGCCCTGCATACAATATAAGTTACAATAACAATTTAGATTGTTTGAACTTGTTTTTCAATCAAGTTAAAATAAATTTGTATAATCCTAATGACCATCATTTTTATCCATGGGTGAATTTTTTCAGTATTTTGAAAATAAATTACTCAATACTGACAGTATGAGATTATACTGAAATCTGTATTTTATTGTTTTTTAAAAATAGATTTTAAGTATTTTTACAACTTTCCACCTATCTTTCCACCTATGTTTATCTTATTGTTTTGATACATAAATAATCAGGATAACCTCCCTTGAATCTCTCTTTGATTTCTCAGAAACAATCATGGTTACAACCCTTTAATCTCCTTAAACAATCATGGTTACCTCCCTTTAATCTCCTTAAATAATCATGGTTACCTCCCTTTAATCTCTCTAAAACTATCATGATAACCTCCCTTTAATCTCTCTAAAACAATCATGATAACATCCCTTTAATCTCTCTTAAATAATCATGGTTACCTCCCTTTAATCTCTCTTAAATAATCATGGTTACCTCCCTTTGATCTCTCTAAAACAATTATGATTACCTCCCTTGAATCTCTCTTTGATTTCTCAGAAACAATCATGGTTACACCTCTTTAATCTCTCCAAAACAATCATGGTTACCTCCCTTTAATCTCTCTTAAATAATCATGGTTACCTCCCTTTGATATCTCTAAAACAATTATAATTACCTTCCTTGAATCTCTGTTGGTAATCATGATTGCTTCCCTTGAATCCATCTCAAACCATGATGTATGTATATTTTCCATGTAGGGTCTAACATTTACTGCTGCTACAGTTGTTGTATTTGCTGAGATGTATTGGACACCAGGTACAATGATACAATGTGAAGATAGAGCTCATAGAATAGGACAAACTAGTTGTGTTGCTATACATTATCTTGTTGCTAGAGATACAATGGATGAATGGGTCTGGTCTGCTGTGTGTAAAAAGGTATGTTCTACAATATAACAAGTACAGTCAGCATATTGACCTACGTTATTTGGTCTTAAAAAGGAGTCAGTCTTAATAAGGAAACATGGGTTTTGACTTAATGTTATTCGTTATCTAGAGGGTATTTTATTATTTGATGATGTAGTTTTAATTCTTATTGAAATTGCCGATATGTTATAGTCCTGATATGTGGTGAAATGTGTACTTAAGGTTTTTTTTGCAGTTTCTATAATTTTGAATGATACTGAATAAGAATTCCAGTGATGACACCCTTTCATTCTTGAGCAATTACTGAATTAGCATAATATGAAAATTAAGTCCACCATTATAATATGTGTTTTTTCCATGTAAGTCAATATCCTTGATTTTACATTGATACTCTTGAATCTTTATACAGGGACTTTTTTCATCTCAAATTAAGCATTTTGGACTTATATCTCATTAAACATCACAATATTTTGCAATAACCAAGGTGGTCAATATAGCAGAACTTTACTTAAAAGGTATTGGTTTACAGATTTGATTAATTTTTTCTGTAATTTTAGAATATGTTTCAGTGTCTGTAATTGTTTTAAAACATTAATTCTTAATATCTGAAGAAAAACTGACCTAAAGATTGCAAGAAATAAACAATAAAAGTCACAAAAATGCACTAAAAGTTACATACAGGGTAGATTTTTACTACATGAAACATCATCATTTGTAGTTATATGCCACTTTGCACTAAACTTGTCATTATCAGAACACTACTTTCCTGCTTCCAAAAAATGTTCCCATACAAGTTTGATAGTTTTAAAAAAAAGTTGATATTTAAGTCGAAATCTGTGAATGAGTACCTGTTATGTTAATATGATTGTTTACAGACAATAGTAACCTCTACAACATTAAATGGTAAGAAGAGAAAGTTAGAAGCTAGAGAAGGTGATAGTTATCAACTAGATGTATTGTCTAATGCTGATGTATGGATACCAGCTGATAAACCGGAACAAGAAAATATTGTTAAATACTTTCAAACATCATTGGTAAGTATGTTTGTGATTTAGGTTTTATACTTTAATTGGAATGGCCACAGATGGTTGTTGGGTTACTTGTTTATATCTGTACCTGAGGTATATACAGGGCTCAACAAATGTTTTGGTAGCAACTCGTTCTGCAGGACGAGTAGCTTGGAATTTTCAATCGTCCTGCAGCGATTCGAACCCGTCCTGTACTTAACTAAAGGAAAATACAATTAATTGTGAACTTGTATGAAACAGTAACAAACATATTATTTGTTGTATATGATGGCCATTTCTAGAAACAAAAACAATCAATGTTTTCAGATTGCAAGTGATAAAATATGCATTATTTCTTGTGTTTTCCTTATGGCTATATTTTTGAAACTTGAAATTTGATTATTTTGGCTAGTAATTTCACTTGTCCTGCAGGACCAGCACTGCCAGAATGCCAACTCGTCCTGAGTCAATTTCTACTCCCTATTACGATAAGATGAGTGGATTTGTCGAGCTTATGGCCACTTACTTTACAGTTTCCAGGTCATTCGGTCACCTATTTATATCCTAAGCATAGGTATAAAATGGCAATTTAACTATATTGCCTTCATGCTAGCTTTTATGGCTACTAGGTAGAATGTCCACTTTTGACTCAGAATGTCCTTTCAGAACATGGATATTTATTGGGTTGCATATAATTAATCTGTTTAGGAAGTCTTTTCTCTGTTGATTTACATAGGTAGTCATCAAATGGCAGACATGTTATATCATTCGTATTCTATATATAACTGCTGACTTAAACTGTTGCATATGTCAGCCTCTGACAAAAGCATGCTCTTAACAAGATAGTACTTGATTAAATCTTATGTTCAAAGATCTAGATTTGTGTGGGAACATTTAGTAGGTCAAGTGACTTGTGAAATATGACTAAAAAATTGTTGAAAAAGTGATATGAAGAAAAAATGATCAAATATTATTTACAGCATGTTGTTGTTGTTGGTTTTTTTCAGGAGACAGGTCAAAAATCCATTCTATCATTTTTCTCTCCATCTTCAAAGTCAAAAAGTTCTAAAAATGTCAGTAATATAAGCAAATCATGTAAAACTACAAGATTGGATGAAAAATTGAATGAAACCATCGAAAGTCGTTCATCTGATCCTGTTAGTACACCTCCAAATAAAAGACAGAAACTGGATAGTGTATTAGAGAAAAAGGAAAAGGAGGTATCTGTGAAACAATCTAGCAAAACTGATCAGATTATCATCATAGATAGTGATGGTGATGACTTCATTGATGATGTCATAACCAAGTCAGGTCGGAAAAAGTTTGGTTCAAATAAAAAATCTAATGATATGGCTAAGAACTCACATAAATCACCTAAGAGCTGCATACACTCCTTGTTTGAAAATTCTCAAAACAAATCAGAAAAAGAACATAGTAAAGATATAATCAAGGACAGCTCTAACTGTTGGAGCTGTGTTGCTTGTACATACTTAAATCACTCTGATCTAGCTTATTGTGAAATTTGTGAAACTCCTAAGAAAAGTAAATCTTCATCAAAATCATTGAAATCAAGACCTGATAGATCAGGTAAGATAAGTAATGATCTCAAGGCTGACAGTGGTGAAGACTTGAATGTTTCTAGTGATGAAAAGGTTTCTGTGTTAAAAGGTGGTAGAAAATATCAACATGATAAATTTGATAAAAGAAACAATGAGCCATCTAATGTGGTAAATATCTCTGAAGATAATTTAGCAGATAAACTTACTGATACAGATATTGAAATGTCTGGTGTGTTTGATGACTCTGAAGAAATCAAAGCTGATAATGATAAACTTGATACTATCACTGATGGAGGGTCTAATGTTGTTAATGACTCTGACTCTAACATAGATGACAATGACAGTAAAGACATTGGTGAGAGTGTTAATGCTGAAACATTGGTTGATGAACAAGTTGATTCTAATATGAAGGATAAGTCTAGTGTTGATAGTAAAGCTTCATCTACCTGTAGCACACCTGGTAGTAGTAAGAAATATCGCTTTAAGTCAATTAAAAGATGTAAAAATGAAAGTGGTACAGATATACTCCCAGTTTGTAGTGATAGTCCAGTAGATATAACTAGAGAAAGATTAGACGTGAATTCTGATATAGATAACCATGAAGAAAATAAACATATTGATACATTGAATGAAGCTGATAGATCAGATAAAAATGTTGATAATGATGATGATGTTGATGACGATGATGATAATACTTGCCCTAATATTGATAATGCAGGTGAGTTTTTGTCATAGTATTCAAATTATATGTTAAATAGTTTATGATAATGATGATGATGGTTGTGATGATAATAAATATGGTGGTGATAGTAATGAACATGTTGGTAATGATACTGATAATGACAGTTGTATTGTTGATTATAATGATAATGAAAATTCTTTATTGAAATACTTTAAAGAAAGGCATTTTGATGGGAGGGGGAAAACAACATAAGAGCTAAATTTGAAGAGCTTGTGAGTCGTGACAGTATGTTGTGGTGAGAGGCTGCTGCTGATGGGTGCTAGCTTTTGTTACCTGGTCCTCTTACTTTCTGGTAACCTAGAGAAATGGTGGCCATAAATGTCTTTCTGTGAAATCAATTTACAAAATTGATGTTATATGCTATTCACAGCTTAGCCATCATGTTTCACCCATTAAAAATATCATTCACCTTGAGCGATAGGTAGGCTGTTTATTTAGGGCCCTAGCTGTAGTTCTAGTTGATTGTCTGCTATTATGAGAGGTTACTCTATATCATTCTTCATGTACTGATATTTTCAGTGAGTACAACAGATAAAGACATAGAAAATATACCAGTATATAATGTATTAAAATATCAATGTAGTAAATATACTGATAGAATTTATATATTTAACGAGGTAAGATTTTGTCTATATGTTTTAATATACCCAATAGGTTAAAGATTTTTAGCCTGATTTTTCAACGAAAACATTCTGCTAATAGTTTTGCCAAAATCAGGCGGGGGGTCGAGCGCCCAGTGTTGTTAATAATTGTGTTAAAGTTTTCAATTTAGCATATATTTCTGCCATTTATTGTCAGATCTTTATGGAACTTTATACAATGATAACATACCATGTGATGAACAGAATTAGAAAGTAACCACAACTCTACCTGACTTTATAATGGATTATTCCCCTTTGTAATTTTTGCGTTAAAGATTTAAAATCTGGCTTTAATGTGGTTTCCACATTACATTTCTTGTTTTTATTACATAATTGTTAACATTATCAATCAATGGCTTAACATGGTAGCTTTACATTGTAATTATAGTTTTAGGAAACCCATCTGTACTTGTTGTATTAACTATTGTTTGGTTACTTGGGTGATATTATAACTGCAGTCCAAGAGAATGAGCACTCTCAATTAAGGCTGCCACGATATATACCGGTATATTGCAATATGCAGCTGCGGCAATACATACCTCGTTACGAATTTAACATACCATTATTTAGCGATATTTACTTATTTTCATTGAAAAATTCTTCCCTTCGCTAAATGATAGTAGCGAAATGTCAATTTTCCATGGTTCAATCGATTAAAGCTTAAGTTCAAAGAATTTAACCGATTTGGGTGTGTTTGGAATATTCCAATAACTCTAAAAATGCCCAGTTTTTCTCCAGCCTGCTACAGACTCTTTCCCTACAATAGCCTGTAACATATTTCAATACTGAACAGTTAAATTTTTTTTAAGACAAAAGTATTATGCAGCCGTGTCTATGGTTTGCAAAGCAATATATCGTGATACGTATTCCCATACGGTTCTAGCGCATCGCAATATACCGCGATACGCTTCTGGCGTATCGTGATAGCCCTACTCTCAATGTAATTTTTTTTTTAAATAGACTGTTACAGACTATAAAGCTATAATCAACAGTTTAAAATATGGGTTGCACAATTTACTATCTATTTCTGTACAAACCTTATGCTTATTTTACTAGGGTGCAGTATCATAATGAGTGTTTTACTAATTCAGTGGCATTGTTCTATCCAATCTCTGTAAACAGATATCCTGTAGACTGCTGTTGTATAGGATCTCATATGGTGGCTCCGAGGGTCACGTGGAGATGACCTTCATGTCAACCTAGCTCTTTTTGGACAACTGTTTTCTAAGTGCATGATGAAGACCATGTAAACAAGTTACTAAACATAATATATAAGTCATGAATATTATAATGTGATAAAGTCACCTAAATAGCCAAATCTAACATAAGCTAGTATGCAAGCAGATAATTTTAAATAGGATTTTAATCAGAATGTTTTCCATCAGTACTATCAGTACTTTGATTTATGTATATCTTGCAGGATGATGAAGCATTAAATGTAAATTTTATACCATCAGATGTACAGTTTAGAAATGATGTAGATTTACCATACATATTATTACATCCTGATAATTTTAGACTGGTACAAAGATTTGTTAGAGAATGGTTCAGGTAATATCTTACATGTTACAGTCTACTATAACAGTGGTGCTCAGTTACACATGTCAAAGTGAAACCAATTTAACTAATGTGCATGCAGACCTTTTTTCCTTATATAACAAGGGCTGTTAACAGACACCTTCCCCTCTTGAAATTTCTTTAAAATCATGCTGTTTCGCAAAATTTGGATTTTACCTTGGATGTTTTGTTCCCTTATCTATAAAAAATGTGATAAAATTTCCCTAAATGTTCTATATTAAGAAAGTCCCAGGCCCCTTCCTCAAATACTGAAAAAAGCCCTGACATGTAAAATTGAGAAGAATGGAAACTAGTTTAGTGCTGAGTAACTGACCCATTGTTGTGCACTTAAATTCAAGTAACATTTAGAAAAATATTTTTAAAAAGAATTCCAATGAAAGTCTATCGAATTAAATTTCTGACACTTAATTTTTTTAAAATTAAAAAGAAAACTGAGATTTGTGTTTTTTATGTGTGAAAAATGGATTTAATTCATTAATAGTCAATGATATGTATGATTGAAGTTACTGGAAACCATGTAAGATGATTGTTATGGAACACAAAAATAGGACAAGGAGAAGGAAAAAAGAGTCAGGTGGGATTCAGATCTCAGTTTATCTTTTATAAACAGTTTGAGGAAAAGGTATAGGGTACAGTGTGGAAAATGGGAAATCCAGTGCCCTTTTATTCTGCTTTAGAACAAGCTCACATCTCATTTTAATTACTGTAGATTAAAAAAAATTGTAATTGTAAATTGATTTTAAAAATATGAACACTTATATTAATTTACTGTTTTATTCTCTTTTTGTATATATTTATTTTTGTACAGTTTAACAGAAACTAAAAGAAGATTAATCATAAAATCTGGACAGCCATTTATTAGTCCTATACATGAATATGATAGATTACGTACTGGTAAATCTGTAAATACACAAAGATATAAAACAAAGGTAATGTATCTTGTATAGGGTTTTTTATTGTTGTTTTTGTTTTTGTTTGGTTTAATGCCATAGCAACACATTATATAGGTCATATCACTGTCATCAGTCAACCTTCTCACAGTTTTGGGAATGGCTGAATCTCTGGAATTAGCTGTAAAGCAGTTATTGTGCACATATTTCTGTCAGTGACTGACATTTGGCTGAGAGATTATAACGTGACTAAACTCCATGAAGGTATGCCCCTCAGGGAATTAAACCTACAACCCCTAAACCTCATGACTTGTGTGATACTGAGTGAGCTAGCTCGGAGCTCATATAGTATAGTTATAGTGGCATAGGAAGCATTGCCACATTAGGGGACTTGACTTTTTTGTATGGCAGATTTTCTGGTGGTAAAAATACCAGTGATTATCCCAGTCTGGTTTAGTGTAAACATTGTGTTGATATTTTTAATGGCATTTGTACTCCTTTAATAAAATGAAGTATTAAAAATTGGTCAGTTCTATTTATAAGAATTTGTTTAATTTCTTGTATATTTGAATACTTGATTAATTTTTTTGAATACTTGATGTTTTTATGATATCAGAATGATACACTAACAAAAGCATTTGAAAAAGCTGCTGAAATCAATGGTACAGTCAGAACTATATCAAACAAGACCAATGTATCTAATAACCAAGGTATAACACAGGTAAATATCATTTCTTTCTTTTTTTCATACTGGGTTTTAATCCATCTCAACACAATTTAGGTCATTTTACAGCATCCGGCCCACCTAACTTAACTTTCCTGAACCCTTGTCTATAACCAGTACTCGCCTTCTGTTCTACAAAGCCAGAAATTTTCACATATACCTTATTAATGGTGGAAATTGACAATAGTGTCAAATTTTTATGGAATGGTGTATCCTTCTCTGGTATTGTTTTATGTAACAGTATTATAATTTTCAGCTCTACCAAGCACACATATTTGACTTGTAGTATCACTGTAAGGTCCTTTACAAAAATTGTTCAAATTATACTCCAGGGGTCAAATTTAGCCCCACCCTATCAAAAGTTCTACATAGATATATACAAGGAAATTTTAAAAATCTTACCCAAAACTGAGAGGCCTAGAGCTTATATATTTATTAAGCATCGTCTTAAAGTCCTTTACACGTAATGTTGGAATTATGCCTCTTTGATAAAAAAGAAACTTGACAGTAGTGATCCATTTATTAATCAAGGGAGATCACTGTGTGGGAGTCTTTACATGTAAGTTTTAGTCTCTTCACCTTTAAACTATTATTTCATCATTACATTTCAGACTGTTGGAGAAGATGGTGTACCACTATGTATACAATGCTTTCAACCTTATACAAGTAAACTGTTAGATATATCTTCTATAAAACAAGATGAGAATGCATGGAATACAAGATTCTGTTCTAAACAATGTTCACAAGATTACTGGGTATAGTTTTTAGCTCGACTTTTCGAAGAAAATGAGAGCTATTGCTATCACTTTGGCGTCGGCGTCGGCGCTGGCATTGGCATTTGCGTTGGCGTTGGCGTTGGTTTTCAGGTTAAAGTTTTTTGAAACACTTATAACTTCAACACTATCCAAGTTATTTTATTGAAAGTTGGTATACTTGGGGACTATAAGTGGGACTATATTAACCATTCTGTGAAAGGGGATAACTCTGGATGAATTATTATACCCCCGCTTCGAAGAAGAGGGGGTATACTGTTTTACCCTTGTCCGTGCGTGTGTGCGTCCGTCCGTCCGTCCGTCCGTTACAAAATTTCCGTCACAGTTTTCTCAGCAACTATACCATGCAGCAGCCTGAAACTTTGCATATTGCTTCATCCTATAGTCCCATGTGGTGTAAAGCGATTTCATGCTCCTTGCTCATCTACTTCCTGTTTGTCGCATATTTTTAGATTTTGGCGGGGGTATCACTAGTGAGCATTAGCTCACAGATTTACTTGTTTTATGAGTTATTGCCCTTTTATAATTAAATAATTGCAAAATATGAGGTTAAAGTTTTTCCTATTTAGAATATCTTCAATACTGATCAATTCATTTGACTTAAAGTTTGTATACTTATTTGTCAGTACAATATCTACACGACTGTGAAGGCACGTAACTGTGGATGAATTATTTTTGGAGTGATTGCCCTTTTATACTTAAGAAAAATGCAAAATATAATGTTAAAATCATTTCTATATGTAATATCTTTAATACTAATCAAGATATTTGACTTTAAGTTTGTATACTTAGTTATGGGTACTATATCTACACAACTATAAAGGGAAGTTACTTTGGATGAATTATTGTTGGAGTTATGCCCCTTTATACTTAAACATTTAAGATTAAAATTTGTTCTCATGGGATATATTTAGAACTTATAAATATATTTGAATGAAAGTTGGAATGCTTATTCGTCAGTTCTTCATCTATCGGACTATAAAGGGACATAACTCTAGATGAATTACTTCAGAGTTATTCCCCTTTATACTTTAATATTTAAGGGTTATGTTTGCTCAAATTTAATATATTTTGTTTGATAGAAAGTTAGTATACTTTTTCATCAGTACTACATCTAGTTGAATACAATGGGATGTAATAATTGATGAATTATTGTTGGAGTTGTGACCCTTTTCAACTTTTTAATTCGGGAGAAAGTATTATGAAGTGAAATATTTTCGATACTTAAGCAGATATTTAAATGACAATTAGTATGCTTATTCATCAGTACTACATCTACGCGACTACAAAGGGACATAACTCATGATGTTATTTTTTGAAGTTATGCCCCTTACTTTAATTTTGAATTTTGTTCAAATTGAAATACAATGTATTTATAGTTCGTCATATAGATATTTAAATGAAAGTAGGTATGCTTATTCGTTGATACTATGTCTACTTTACTCTGAAGGGGCGTTACTATGGATGAATGTTCTAGGAATAATGCCCCTTTTATATTTTACAAATATGAATTGGTAATTATTGTTTGACTGAATTATATACTTTCAAAAATTATGTCCTGTCTTGAAATTACTTTTGTTTAAAGATAAGCCTTGCCATGAACAAAACACCTGAAAAGTCGAGCGCGCTGTCCTTGGACTGCTCTTGTTATAACAGTGATTTCCTAAACAGGGTTAGGTAGAGGTCAGATGTAAAAAGATATAGCCGTCTTCTGCCTACCCCAGTTCCTGGGGCACCAGCACTAAATGACAATTAAACTATCAACATTTGATTGATTGATTTATTGATTTATATGTGTTGATATTTTTGGTCTTATTACAATGACTGCGTTTTTTGTATAAAAGAAAAAAATAATTGCATTTTATAGTTCAGGTTTTATGCTTATGCAGGTTTAGCTACTTTACAGCTAATACAGCTATTTTTAAAGTGTAAAACCCTATATCTATAATTTTACAATACATAGTCATACAGTTATAGAACATGTAGCAGGGGTATAATACGACACTTGTACTCACTTGCCTTGAAGCTAGTTGTTATGACACATGGTAGAGAGAATGTTTACTACTGGAGAGGTCATAAGTTCGAATCTCAGTTAAGACCATGGATTTTTTATCACGTTTGGTGCCCAATGTAAATAACCCAATCAGAATTGGTGATTGCACCCTTAGATAGTCCTACAGACAATCAAGCTCCAAGAATTTGAGGTCAAATTCTGTTAAGGAGGGGGTTCATGTAGCAGAGGTATAATATTGCATTTGTACTCTCTTGCCTATGTCGACACAGTAGAGTGTTTTCTTTCTACTCGATAGGTCTCGGGTTCGAATCTCAGTTTGGACCATGGATTTTTATTGGGATACAATAAGAATTAAGTTAAGGCTAACTCAATTGAATATTCTGTGTTCTTGGATATTACCACAAGAAAATTTTAACATGTAGCATGTTTTATTCTAGTAATAAGTATGTTGAAGTATATAAAAAATCCTTGTACACATGTATTACAGATGGTCAGCAATACTGATTATATAAGAGATAAAATGTATGAAATAGAACATGGTATATGTCAACTATGTAAATATGATGCTCATACATTATATACAAATATTAGGTAGGTATCTCAGTCGATAGTGGCGCTTTTCTCAAAAAATCTTACGATAAAAATTGTCGTAAGTCAAAAGCAAGAAACAATAATACGGCCATTTTTTAGCCATTAAATTCCAAGTATTATTGAATTATGCAGAATATTGTATGCCTTTTGAATATCATATTATAGTCATTTTTAGCTCGACTTTACGAAGTTAACGGAGAGCTCTCCTACTCGCCCTAGCGTCCGCGTCCGCATTTCTGATTAAAGTTTTTGTGCAGTAAAATAGTTTTTACTATAACTTTTTTATTTCTTGTGGTATCAACTTCAAACTTTACATATATGTTCCTTATTATCAACCACATCTCATGTGACATAACTCTAAATACTTTTTTTAGAATTATCCCCCCTTGAACTTAGAATTTTCTTTGAAAAATGCTTGTTTTTACTGCAACTGTTTTGTTTCTTTAGGTATTGACTTCAAACTTTAAATATATGTTCCTTATTATCAACCACATTATGTGATAAGGTTCATAACTCCAAATACATTTTTTTTTTCAAAAATTGTCTCCCATGAACTTAAAATTTTAAAGAATTTTTTTTTTATTATTACTTAAAATTTGTCAAGGTTATGTTTCCAAATTTTAAATTGTATGTTCCTTATCATCAACCACATGTCCTGTGACAAATACTTAGTCGAGCATGCTGTCTCCTCTGACAGCTCTTGTTATTATCCTTCTGACTTTGAACTGCAAAATTGACTTCAAACTTTTTGTAAAAAATTTTGTGAAAAGATGCACTGCTTGTTATGTTTATATCATTTGACTTGTACTTTAAGATGATATGATGATAAAAGCTACATTTATTGTCCAGTGTTCAACTTTAACTTTGTGTTCTGGGACTCCAAAGATTGAGAAACGAAACTTGGGACGTCATATGGGCAATTTTGCAAAATCTTGGCAAAGATTTTCTCTCAAAAACTAAATACTTGTACATAGGCAACCCTGACAAAAAGGTCAAATTTTCACACACAAAAATATTTTTTCCGCTTTTTGCCCTATAATGATCCAAGTCATGCACATATATGGTTTCTCCCCTTCCTTTCATTGATACAATAACCGTAAAATTTCTATAAGATCATTTGGCTATAAAGACCATTGATTTTGTTTACTTGAATAGTGTAAAGTATGTTATATATCATGATTTTACTGTATTTTATTTACATTATTCAGAAATTGTCAAGATCAAATGAAAAGAGCTGAGATGATATCTAACAGCAAATTTAGATCTCTTACAGTTAAAGTTAAACAACAAATGGTTACAAAACCAACACCTGGGCAGGTAATATTGTGTTCTTATACTCTAAAAGTTTTTCAAGAAGAACTTAATCTGGCTGAAGGAAGAGAGATTTTTAATTGGAAATTCCATAATCTACTGAAATATTTCATGCGCTGTGATCTCCAATTGCAAAGTAAAATCTTCAATGACAGACACATCTGCTTAAAGGTGTATGATTGTAGAAAATAGTTCATGACCAAACTCCATGATAAGTTGTGTCTCTTGGGGAAAGAACCCTTATTCAAGGAAGACACACTACTGACTAAACTACGTAGTGCTATAAGATTAATACTAGGTTTAAAGTTTGGGTGCAAGTATTCAGGTGTATTGTGTGTAAAGTTTGACCCCAACCTGACCTTTTTGCAAAAATATTCATTACATTGAATACGAATGTAGTATTACTGCTATACCAGGGACAATTAGTAGTATAGACCAATATGATGTCGCAGGGTAAGACAAAAATGCAGCCTGACCGGGACTCGAACCCAGGACCTCTCGCTCACAGGGCATGACTCATAGCTCTCCTGACAGAGCTATCCGGCCACTTACCTTCTTCCAATTATGTGAACTGGTAAGTACGGGGATATGATATCTCTGAAAATTATTTCAACATAGCCAAGAGCACTGTGAATTTTATTACTGTGAAGTTTCACCATATAGACCCAGCATGTTTATTGAAAATTCAATGCAATTTTTGATGATATGTATTTTCTGCCGGTTAAGCGAAGTGCATTAGGCGGAAAATATTTTCCTTTGATATGTTAAGATCTTTGATTGGTCTATTCAAACGTGTTATGACGATGTTCAACCAATGAAACATTGTGTTTCATTGCACAAGTTATCGTGCGATTTTGATGTTATTGAAAGGACATTCAGCTTTGGGCGGCTATACTGACCAGTCACAAAATTTTTATTTAAAAACAATATGTATCAAATTTTGTTAAGAAACATCTTTAAGAGTTAATATTTTATTTGAACGGTTTACCATATGTATTATCATTGTAAGTTAATATGTATGAATACTAAATACACTTATTGAATATGTATTGCCATGGAATTGTTAGCTTACATTATAGTTTGTCATACGAATGTACATGTATGTTAATACATGTAGTATAGCCACTTGCCCAAGTGCTAAAATACTCGTTATACAAAAGTGTTGTTTTGTTGTTTATAGATCATTATTCAATGATCTGGTTAGTTCAAAGGAGTAATAAGTCCTTAATGTTTAATTTGAGAAGAACAATGTCTCCATATTAAGACCATTCCGCTATCAACACAATCCATTTAATGTTCATTATACAGTATCCACCGAAAGTTTGGAGACATTTTCACTTTGTAAGCCTACTGCATAGGTTTTATAAAAAGTTGTATACTATTCATTTGAAATGTTTTTAGTTTTGCTTAATTTTTTTGTGATGGTATTATCTGTAGTTGAGACTACCAAAGTAGCTTAAAATTTGTGCAATAAAAAAGAATTACATTGAATTTGGTTTGGAGGCTTTGAGATATCAGATGCTGAATCCTATAAATGTGACGCATTCAAGAAATTTGTTTTCATTTAATCATCAACCATATTAAATATACATGTAGTTAAAAATAATGGTTCTACCGAAAACAATCGATAAAATTCATTTTTTATGGAATTTCTTTTGTCTCTTAACTTTTGGTGGGTACTGTACAGTATAACCTCTACAGAAGCAGCCCTCAAAAGACAAACACAACAACAGCTTTCGATATTTTCCTTAGACATTATTTTTACTGATTTTTACCTCTGCAGAGCAACAACCTCTGAGCAGCAACACATTTTAATACCTCCCAGTGGGTGTTGTTATAGAGAAGTTGTACTGTAGGGTTGTTTGTTGTTGTTGTTTTTAAACTACTATGAGCACTTTATTGATCACTAATTCTTAGTTTTATATTAGTCTTCAGTTTATGTTTTTATATTTTATCATCTCTTAATCTTTTTCATTTTCGTTTTTATTTAAGCTCGTATTTCTTATTATGCATATGATTGTGAAGCGCTTTGAACATACATTGTATATTCTATATGAAAAGAGCGCTATACAAATGCGGTATATAATAATAATAGTAATAATAATAATTTAACTCTACTTTTACTCTACTTTCAGTTTTGGCATGTAGATCATATACAAGCAGTGTATGAAGGTGGAGGACAATGTGATTTAGATAACCTACGTACATTATGTGTTATATGTCATCATAAAGTTACTGCTAGTCAATCTAAGAGTAGAGCTAATATAAGAAGACTTGGTGCTTCTAGAAATAATGGCGATATAACTACATTTTTTCAGAAAAATTCATAATATTATCATTGATTTCTATGAAATTTAATTATTAATATGATCATTGATTACTATGTAATTTGCATGTTCATGAATGCATTTTTTGTTTTTTTTCTTTCATGCTTTACAGTGAAATGTAGTGTTATTCCATTTTTCAATGAAAATATAAAGTCTAAAAGTGACTATGATTTTGAGTTTTTAGCTTTTGATTTCAGTTATACTTTATTATGGAAATTTTGTTGTAAAGTGATCACTAGACCTGTTCATGTTATTAAACCATGTTTCTGTTACAAATAAAGGTTTTAAGAGGAATCAGTGTTGTTGAATTGTCTTGTAATAACTTATATTATAGAAATCCTGTAAATAAATTTTTACTGATATATCTATACCATCAAGGATAGCCAGCACCGTCCACATAAGCATTTTATTAATGTTAAAAAGTAATGTTTTTTTATCTAACATTTTTATCTAAGTTTTACGCTTATGCTCATTCACTGACTTAACAGCTATTACCCCTGGTCACCGGGCTACTGCTATCTATCTATCAAACTCCCTAGGGTGTCTTTTACTCCGCTTAATGCAGCCGACAAATTGGTGCAACAGAATTTTACCACCCTCTCAGGTACACATTTACACCTGGGTGGACTGAAACAATCTTAGGTGAAATTTTTGCTTAAAGAAATTAAGCAGTGCCCCTAGTGGGGTTTGAACCCAATACCTCTCGATCTCTCAGTGAGTGTCCTACCACTGGATCATTATAGTCAATACCCAAGGTATATTCACTTTATTGTTTTCAATGATTCAGGATCGTGACAGGCCCCTGAAGTACAATAACTCCAGAATTGTGAAGCTTAGCAGCTTAAACTTGAGATTTTAACGGCTCTATTTCAAGACATTTCTGCTATTTATTATCATGATATTGACCTGTTAAAATAGACCTAATTCGGAACTCTAATTTGTGGGTTTTTCCATACATGCGCAGGCAGTACTAACAGAGTTTGTGACGCATTATGGCTGAAAAAGATGAAATACGGTACACAATAAATCCAATTGTTCTTTGAACACAAGTTTAGTCATTTTCATTGTGACGGTGAAAGTATCTTTGTATTTGAATTAAATAAACCTCGAATACATTTGTATTTGAATTCTTGATAAAGTCAATTATTAAGTTATATAGATAACAATTTTGTCTTATCAGATAAAGATTTACATTTAATGATTTTGTGTATCATGTTTATTCAATCAAAGTAAAAGATAACTGTTGTAATGAATGTTCAGTAAATTTAAGTTTAAAAATTGTAAGAGTTGTTTCCCTTCAATTGTTCTTTTTGTTACTGATAAAACCTGTCGTCTGCTATTCAGTACTATTAGTGTATATTTGTGTTTGTAATAAAGTATAGGCTCTTTATGAGTGTATAAATGTTTTAATTTAGGTTATTTCAAATAGTTCAACAACAGTATTTGTGATTTTACATGTGTATGCTAAAATTTCTGCATATTTTGGTTTTATATGTAGTATACATGTATTTGACCTGAGTTTATATGTAGGCTTTCTAGTAGTAACTGATTAAGATAATTTTATATTACTAACTAGAAGTTTTCAGACATGTCTAGTAATATTATTACTGATAATCTGACTTCTAAGAAGCACTTCACTTGTAAACATTTTGAAAGAGAATAGCTTTAAATATTAGCTAATGTTACAATTCCTTATACATAAATATATTACCAAACTTTACATAAAGTTTCCTGTATCTTATAAATTTGGTCTCTCAAACCTATCTACTTTGTATGGATGAAAGTTTTCAGGACAAGTTTTAAAGATCAGGAATTTTTGGACCTGAAAAAGGGTTTATTTCTTATGTAAAAATTCTGAAATCAGAAAAATCATGAATTTTAGGGTTTTGAAAGTTTTGACCTCTCACTCCTTTATTTGTCAAGGGTTTGTACTTATGATTTCTAAGTCAGTAATTTGAGTTTGGGGCTGTAACAGAATTACTTCCGAAAAAGTTTGATATACAAGTGTACATGTAACAAATTTATTTCATTTGGCACTGACATCAATGCAAACAGTTTTATTGGTCTTAAGACATGTTAACAAATAAATATTCATGCATACGATTACTGTACATAATTATTATGTTATTAATCATAACATAAATCAATATGCATGTATATGAATAACAATGACTTTAAAGACAAATGTGATAGTGTTGATTGTTCCGCTGCTTGTGGTAAAGCTTGCCCATCCTGTAAGAAGGGTTGCAGGCCCTGCTAGCTCAATCAGTAGTTTGCAAGTCTTCTGAACAAGGAGTTATGGGTATGATTCTCAGACGGGGCATACTTTCATGAATTTTATCATGAATTCATTTCGACAGCCATCCTTCCTCCTACCACTAAATCTAAACAGGAATGAGCAGTCAGTTGACAGCTAATGGCAAAGGTTTGAATCTAGTAACTGGTTAACAGCTAAATCTATAAATTTTGATGAAATGGTTAATTTGACCTACCGGGTACCAGTGTGGCATAGGACTGAAAATATGTTGATATTAAATACAAAAACAAGTACAAAAAAATGTTTTAAATATTCTGGGATGAAGAAATTAACATAATTAAAAATGTTAGTTGTCAAGTGAGCTTTAGACAGAACTTAGTTTACAATTGTACATGATATGCGCTTTTGAACATATATTCAATATGAAAAGAGCACTATACAAATTTGGTATATAATAATATTAATAATATGTAAATGTTAGTGACTGATTATGTCAGCTTTAAAAATAATGTTGAATAAAAACTCATATCTGAATATGTTTTATTTTTAGAGAGTTGATTATAAACAATATGTCAAGTAATAATGATATTTTGAACTTTGTTTGAACTATTTAGTGTTTTATAATCATTACTTTGTGATATGAACATCTGTGTACTTAGGCCTACTATTAGATGCTAGAAAAAAAATATTTTGCCAATTTTTCAGTCATACCAGAGTGGTCTTTAATTCCCATTGTTGCTGGGTTGGCCTAGATTTTTATACCTACGCTTTTAACCATAACTAAGCACAGACCTAAGCTTTAAACCCTAACTGAGCTCAGACCTAAGCTTAAAACCATAACTAAGCACAGACCTAAGCTTTAAACCATAACTAAGCACAGACCTATGCTTTAAATCATAACTAAGCACAGACCTATGCTTTAAACCATAACTAAGCACAGACCTATGCTTTAAACCATAACTAAGCACAGACCTATGCTTTAAACCATAACTAAGCACAGACCTAAGCTTTAAACCATAACTAAGCACAGACCTAAGCTTTAAACCATAGCTAAGCACAGACCTAAGCTTTAAACCATAACTAAGCACAGACCTACGCTTTAAACCATAACTAAGCACAGACCTAAGCTTTAGACCATAACCACGCACAGACCTAAGCTTTAAACCATAACTAAGCACAGACCTAAGCTTTAAACCATAACTAAGCATTGACTTAAGCTTTAAACCATAACTAAGCACAGACCTATGCTTTAAACCATAACTAAGCACAGACCTAAGTTTTAAACCATAACTAAGCACAGACCTATGCTTTAAACCATAACTAAGCACTGACTTAAGCTTTAAACCATAACTAAGCACTGACTTAAGCTTTAAACCATAACTAAGCACAGACCTAAGC
The DNA here is from genome assembly GCA_025267735.1 of Mactra quadrangularis. Classification (NCBI taxonomy): domain Eukaryota; kingdom Metazoa; phylum Mollusca; class Bivalvia; order Venerida; family Mactridae; genus Mactra; species Mactra quadrangularis. Next base: position 48,060,602 of record CM046301.1, on the reverse strand, counting down.
TTTAAACCATAACTAAGCACCGACCTATATAATCAGTATTTTGTGCTTTTCAGCATAAAATAAAAAAGTCACAACAATAATGTGTAAAATAATGTGTAACAAACTTTGTTTGCACCATTTGCGCATGGCAAAAATTTGAATTCAGAATTACATGTAGATCTATTCAAGCACATGCAAAGTATTTTGGTGGTTCTAACACCCAGACTAACATAGAGAAAGTTTCCAACTAAGTATTGTTTCAACCCCTTAACCTCCTCCACCCCAGCTTGAAATAAAACATCTATATCAGGCCATGCATCTCTATGCTTGTTTTACTTCAAGTTTAATCATGTTTAAATCTACATAGAAAAAGTGGACTATACATGTTACTATACCAGTATATACATGTGTTATGTGTTTTATATGATAACAATTTTGTGGTAGTTTTAAGCCTACACGAATATACATGTAGTTAAAGTAGTAAAATTATGCGTTTAAAACATAGATGATTAAATCTTTAAAAATTAAAATTAACATAACTATGAAAACTAGTTTTTGTTTGTTTGTTTGAACATTATGATTTATTTTTTGCTTTTTATGGTCAAAATACAGAAAATTGGCTGTATAAAGAACAGACAAGTTCTGCTACAAAGACCACCTTGGTTATTGCAATTTCATGCGATTTTTGACAAATTTTAAGTCATAAATGCTTAATTTGAAAAGAACACATGTAATCAGTAAATGGTTAAATTAAATGTCCATGGTATTGGTTAGTATGTAGTAAGTTCTAGTGGATGAGCATCAGATTCATCAGCAAAAGATCACTTGTCTGAGCCCTTTATCAGAGTCAGAACTTTACTTCCTGCTAAATTACATTATATTTACCTTTCAGTGTAGTAAGTTCAAATCGTTCCGGACATGTTCCGGACATTTTCAGTACTGTAGTTCCAGTGTGACAGCTGGAATATGTTGGCCTGGGAAGAATTGGGAACATCTTAAGCTCTGCATTGATTTCTAAGTATATTCAGCTTTGATGTTTCCATGTACAAGAAGCTACCATAATGGTTGGTTATGATGGGTTCCAAGAGACAGTTTTGAGAGTTATTGATATACATCGTAATACATGTAATAATTATTATTTATTAAATACATATACGAGTACATGGTATTTCTTTCTGCTGTACGTTGCAAGTTATCTCTGGTTTCAACATTTTCAATCATGGTAGACTTCGTATGACAGTAAGCTTATCAAGTAAGATGCCATGATCTGTATTTTAACCATTACCAATAATTTACTCTTTCTTTGAAGATGGTGACATTTCCACTAGTTGTGGAAAGTCGAAGGTTCTATTATTCAAAAGAGAGTCAACATAGAATTCATTCTTTTTCGAGGAAGGGATACAGCCTACTCGTGGTACACCAATCCGGACCAGAGAGCAAATCGCGAGTTTAGCGCAAAGCGGTCGTAACTCGCTCTTTTCTACAATTGAATTACGACCGTTTTGTGCTATACCCGCGAAACGACAGGACGTACACCACTACTTTCACCATGGTGTATACTGCAAGAACAATGATTGATCAAATCAGGACCAACTGCACGACTTTCTCCATGGTGTAGTGTACACTGCAATAACAATAATTGATCAAAAACGAGCTATCCTTGCCCTTTGAGACACTCAGTCAATCATATCTTCCAACTAAGTCACCAGGCATCAGAATCTAGTAAATTTAAACAGACAGACATACATTAGTTAGAGCAAGTTATATTTATATATACATGTATTTGTATTGATTTTAACGCTGTTGAACAATGTAAGCAAAGTCTCTATTGATTATAGGTCCAACTTCACCAGTTGTTTGAACTCTGCGACTTAAGATCACTTGGCAGACGATTGTTTGTCGTTTGGTAATATATTCAACTAACGATAACTCATGTACAATATGGGTTGGAATCAATTCACGTTCACACAAATAGCGTTGACTAGGATTTATCGTTTTCGATTTAGCAACCATATTCAAATTTAAATTAGTTTCATTGTTGCTGTTTTTTTATTTTAAAAGAAAAGTGAAGTCAATGAAAGACTAGTGTGGTATAACGTCATGACTTCGCATAGTTACATAGCCAAAGTCGTGACCGTGCGTGCTAAGAGCTATATACTTTTTGTCCTTGCAGTTGGAGATCGAAATAGAAAATCGATTCAAAAGGAGTTAGCGAAAAAAGACCAATTTGTATTAAAATTAACTGCATTTTTATTCTTTAAAAAGTGTACTTTTCTCTTTGTTTAGATTTATGCAATTTTTCATTCTTCATTTCTTCGTCAGAGCCGAATTTAACATCTTTAATAGGTATCTTGGTCGTACAAGCAACACAACCAGTCGCAAACTGGCCGCCTTGACCGAAACTTTCCACTCTGTCTTTTACACCTTGTCTTATTCCAGCAGCAATACGATCCCTGTAGGACTGTTCGTCTGCTGCAGCGTTCTCTTTACAAGAAGTCACGTGTTCAATGCCATCATACAAAGAATCGACCGGATGTCTGTAATAACTAGCATGGTTTTCTTCCCATTTCAAGAATTCCTTTTCCATCTTTCTCTTCCGTTTATTTTTCAGTTCTATCCGTTGTTTCTTAAGAGCTTTATCATCTTTTTTGTGGTGCAGACGAACATGTTTGTTAAGTTCATCAGTTAGGAGTAACTCGTCTTTAACTTCTTCATCACGGGTTCTCTCCCTTTGTATGGCTGGTAAACGCAATGGAGATCTTTGTGGTTGAAAAGGTTTGAAAATATCGGCACGTCGCGCATCTGGCTTTACACCATAATCACTTAAATGGACGCCTCCGTATTTGCCCCCACCGACGGTGTCTCTCTTTTTCTGCAGAAATGGGTCGTCTCTTGGCGCTCCAGGAATGGCTGCGCGAGGACTTTTATTGCACTTTTCTGGCCGTGGAATTTGAACATTATTACTTTTCTGCCATCCTGTGAAAACTTCATGAGCACCAAAAGGCCGAACTCCTCGTGTCGGTTGTGGTGGGCCTAGATTTACTAACGGTGGTTCTACACCTCTGTCCGGAGGAAGAGCAGACGGCTTACCACAAGCGAAATAACCAAATCTTTTTAAGATCCTTTCCAGACGAATTTGTTGAAGGATTGCCTCAGCGGCCGGGGCGCTTATATCTGGCGTGTTATAGATCCTGTCTTGAGGTGAAAACATTATTTTAACTATTCCTATACATACCCATACTTGTGCCTGTCCATTGTCTAACCACAACCGACGTCATTGTTATAGTAACCAGCGTTTGACGTAATTAACGTCACGTATTCGTTGTAACCGGAAACGTCGGCTGTAAAACCAAAGTCATATTATACGTTGTTTGAACGTTACTATCACACTTAAGTGATATAGAATGACATTTTTGAATATGGTTTGTCTAACATGTACATAAAATGCCTTGCAAATTAAACCCGAATTTACAATATCTGACTTAAAACTCACGGTTCACTTTGACGAATGAACAAGGACTTATTTCTATTCCTTATATCAAATTATTAGGTTTGATTAAATCGAGAAAATTGGTGTGCATAATAATTCCATGTACATTTTATTAGTTCAAGATCATCATCGTAAGTATTATAGCATATCCCTCATCTGGTTGTGACATGCGCGAAAACTGGACCATTTTCGCTTAAATAGAACTATTTCAGTATGTTCTTTTTTTCTTTTCTTTTTTGTTGCTAGGTCGGGGCAAAAGGGGGAAATGCATTTTTCATTATATTTTAACCACAGATTTGCGTTTCATTCAGTTACATTTTCGTAAAATAAGGCCTAAAGTGATATGCTTTTGTACTGTTTTCCTGTATCCACGCATAGGCGGATCCAAGGGGGGGGGGGCGGACCCGGCGTACGCCCCCCTAAAATTGCCCAAGCAAAGGGTTTTTTATAATGTATAAATATAAATGTCAAAAAAAATTGCAATAAATAACAAGACTGGAACTACGCTAATACAATGACAAAGTATAATAATTCAAGGACAATACCTTCTAAGTATTTGTAACATTTTAACATGATCCAACGGCTGTAAAAATTATACGATATACAAGTATATCTAGATGTTTTTATTGTATACCCTGGAAACGGATAGGTTCTGTAAATGTGCATGAATCCCTTAGAAATGAGCTTTAGGGGTCGCAGCAATCTGAACCCCAGGTCAAGGCTTTGTCTAGAACCCATAGTGGGCCCTTGAATACGACCTAGACACCCAGTCTGCTTGTTCATTTTCCGCCCCCCGTAACTTGAAATTTCCGCCCCCCCCCCCGTAACTGGAAATCCTGGATCCGCCTATGCCAAGGACTCTGATACTTTGGGTGAGAGTGTAAAACATCGGATTGACCAGTTTGTGCGTTTAAAAGATGATTACGAATTAGTTTAAGAATTACATTTTATGGTAAGGAGTCTTACAACCGAGCAATTTTGCATCTTTGCTCGAACTCTGTTTTTTTTCGCAAGTAATTGTATAAAATATTCATGGCTGTACATCGGGTAATTTGCGGACATTGCATTTTATGCAAAGTATAAAAATAGACGATTGTAACAAAAGGTTATTTTTGTGAGTTCTTATTTCGAAGATGTTAAACTTAAAATCAAATTTAATCATTCAAATTATTCTCGTGTTAATCTCAGACATATGGCTGTCAATGGACTGAGTCTGTTTTATGAAAGTATGTCTTCCGCTGCTTCAAAAACCATTTTCATTGGACATCAGTACCGTAACATATTAAGGGCTATCTATAATTACCTTTAAGCTACCGTGAATGTATGAATCTCCTATTTTATCAAATTTGAAGAATTTAAAAACATTGTTCTATAAACGTATAGCAATTCTTAGTAAAATCATATAATATCTAATCTACAATGTAACGATCTATTATAACTATCACAATGCGTAAATATATCTGAAAAAATAATAATTAGCTATATCAACCAAAAGCAGTTAGTTTTGGTATGTGCAAGAACTCTACTAGGGTAGAGTTTTTTGTTTTTTGTTTTTTTTTTTTGTTGGGTTTTACGCCGTAGCAACACATTGTATAGGTTATATCACGGCGGTCAGTTCACCTACTCACTGTTACTGGAAAGGTTAAATATCTGGATTTAGCTGTTAACCAAGTACTTGGCACATCCTTCCGTCAGTGACTGACTTCTGCCCAACATTATTTAGAATCAGTGGTAGGGGGGAGAATTGCAGTAGAAAACTATTTCATGACCAAGCTCCGCGAAAGTAAGCTCCGCCCGGGAATCGAACTTGCGACCCCTCGATCAGTTTACTGGTTAGTGTAAAGGTAATTTTGAATAGCAATGTACAAATGAACTAAATTATAGATGTATGAAATGTTTTCTAAAGTGGTTTACCATAAATATTTTTGTATTAAATAACTGTATCACCAAACTTATAGTATTATAATATCAACACATATTTACTTCACTCGGAAAAAATACTACTAATTTGAGGCATGATAATAAGTATAATTTTATAACATGTAAACTTTTATAAATATGTCCATATTGGTATGGCAAAGTTCAAATTTGTGAGACTTACATTTCTGTACAAGCGTGTAAGAATGAATTGAGTCGAAAATGGGTATGAAAACTTCTTACAGTTGAAACCTCGTGTGTTTTAGATCGTGTATCAGTTGTGCATGGGACTTTCCTGTCCAAAATAGTAAAAAAAAACAGAACTGAATAGAACATATATTTATTCGCAAGGTGTTAACAATGAATAACCAAGAATTGCACCTCATGTAGTAGTTTATGCTATGACCGAATCATAATTTAAGCATGGTTATTAAATACAGTCATTATAAATAGTTTTTCAAATGCATGTGTGCAAAGTTACAAACGTTGAAAAATAAATGAAGCATTTTTCTGTCTTTTCTTGACTAGAGTCTAGATCAGTTGTTGACTAAATGTCGTGTTATTCACGGTTATTGGTACCATTTTTGTTGATGATTTAAGTGGAAAATGCTTGTTTAACAAGTCCTAGTATAGACAAGAATCAATCTCTAACAGACAAGCTAAATTAAGTTAAAATTACATATTTTAGAATGTAGTTTAATTTTCAATAAAAAAAGATCTACTCTCAAAATCGCAGACAAAATCTTGCAGTCAGACAAAATGCACAGCGCTAGTTTCAAAATTGTCTTATGTGGAGAAACGTCCTGTTTGCATTCTTACCAGATGATTTTTTGTCAAATTACCAATATCGGTTACCATGGCAACCGTGATTTTGCTGATTCCCGTTTTAAACTTAGAGCATACTCGCTCTATCTTTTCTTTTATCAATGTCATTTACAACTCGGATTATGTTTATACGATAAACCCCCGGTCTATAGAACTAAATCAATAATATAAGTTATCTGTAACATTGGAAGAAAATTTATATAACACCATTATTTGTAGCTCATGTTTGTATGTAAAATAACTTGGATTAACTTCATACATTTAATTATGTCAATGTCTTAAAACAAATCATAAAATTACTAAAGTTGATATGAACTACAAGATACGATGTCAATTTAAACTATGTTACATATGATTAGTTTATTTTGGTCCGCTCTCAGGTAAGTAGCGTACAAGTAACAAAGATGTCTATACGATAGTCAATACGGACGAAATGAGGTACCTAAGGGGTGACGCTGCAAGAAATAAAGCGTTTTGTAGTTACTGGGGGTCATGCGGGAATCGTCGCATGAGAACTATTTTCTTTCGTGCGCAGGCAGGTTTGTTAGGCCTAGGCCTAGTCTGTATTTTCGATTTGAATATTAATTACTGTACTAAAGAAGGGCTGTTACAAAAGTTAATCTTGTTTATATGTAAATATAGTCTTTGTTAAGAATTTCATATTTTAAAAAAAAATGTATGATTCTTATCACAACATAAAATTGATAAATAACTTAAATTGCAAAGTTTTTAAAATATTGATTTAGTATTGATCATGATGTATTCTGATAATGATGATGATAATGGTGACGACGCTGATGATGATGATGATGTTGGAGCTACAAAAACGATTTTGTCAAAATAGTGTTAATACATTTTGTTGGTTACTCGTTAGTCAATTTTGACTTCTGCAGTGTAAATTTTAGAAATGTACGTCCCAAGTGGAGTGAGTGTGCACGGCACAGAAAAACTAAGCTGTCGTTCTTCATTCGTGGAAATCCCAATTTTAACTTACAGCTAGCGTATTACTTTCCAAATAGCTCAAAGCATCTTCCCCATACATTATATACTGTTCGATCTGTGTTGAATTTAATGTTAAGCTTGAGGTATTGAGATCGACTTCTGATAAGAAACCTAAGTCCGAGTCTTAATCAAGCCGTGGTCTTATATTTAACACTGTTTGCATATCCAGAAAATACTATACTGGTCACCACACCAAGCTTCCTAGGTATCTAGATAATGACGATGATGATGATGATGATGATGATGATGGTGATGGTGATAATATGGTGATGGTAGATACAACTAGTTGCAATGGTGTTGTTAAAGGTTAATGTTGATAGTTGGGATAATGATGATAATAGTCAATAGGTGATGATGATGGTAATGTTAGTTAGATGATGACGATGATGATTGATAAATCAAGATGATGATGATAATGATGATGGTGATGATGATGATGACAATAGTGGTTTTGGTGACAATGATGATGGTTATACATTGGATTTGCGTGTAAATATAATGATAGCAGATATGATTATGATGATGATACTAGCGCTGGTGGTGTGATAATGATGATGATTGTGAAAATGACGATGATGATAGTTTGGATCATACGAATTAAGGTCAGAAAGCTGATATCGAACGATTTCAAGGTCAGAACCGTTCAAACGTATCTGTGTTAGCCATGCTGATCACTTATTACGTACGTTGGGATGTTCCTGAATGCTGCTTTTCATGCTCAGCATGGTGATAATGGTGTTTTATGCTAACTCAAGATTAAACATGTATACATGAAGTGAGTTCTGAAACACGTGGTGTAAGACATTTATTACAGTACAGGTCATAGTGAACTATGTTACATGTATACATGTAGTAAGTTCTGAAACACGTGGTGTAAGACATTTATTACAGTACAGGTCATAGTGAACTATGTTACATGTATACATGTAGTAAGTTCTGAAACACGTGGTGTAAGACATTTATTACAGTACAGGTCATAGTGAACTATGTTACATGTATACATGTTTTGTATTCTAGATTACGTCCATAAAAATATTAGGCATAAGGAAAAGAACTGCGTGTTATCTCGACAGAATCCCCTACTTATAAGGGGGAAGTGAAACTCATGACCATTTTCTAGCTTCTTATCGCGTTGGTTGCAACTTACAAATTTAAAACAAAAATTTCCTGTTGAACAAAGTAAATAATTTTGATGATTAAAGAGTTTTATATAATTTGATAAGTACAATTAGCCTGGGGATATATTTATACATCCTTCATACTAAGGCTTGTGGTGTATGCATATAATATACATGTATATATATTCACAGTATATAATATTATAACTAAGTACACGAGTTAAGAATGCATAAACTATTGATTTGTTTCACTTCGTGTGAAGACGTGCGATCTACCAAGTTTATACATCGGTAAGGCCTAGTAGTAAAGTGTATATTTCTATATTATATGTATTTAAGGCCTCACTGAACAGAACAGAATTGAACAGAATAATGTTAAGGCTTACTCTTTATTTGATCCACGCTATGTATATACGCTTGGTATAATTTATGTAACTATTTGTATAAAACATTTTTGAATTTGTAAATCTGAAAGGATTTACGCTTCACAGAAGAGAAATGATTTTAGAGTTTATGAAATTGTCTTCATATAGGCCTTATGTATATGTATATACATATCTCTTTCTTATTGAAATAATGTCTTCATAATCGCGAGGTATTATTTATTATATCATTGAGAATTTATTGCCCTTCTTGCTGTAATCATGGTCCGGGCCCTTTCTATTGGAGTATCTGTTGAAACAGATCCTTCTTCAAAACACCTTAAACCATTCCTGAAACAATGATTGATTCAATTATCAGTTTCTATAATGTTGATCTAATCGAATCGGATTAAAAATTTGTAGAACCAACATATAAGATTATATTATACAAGTACTTTTTCTCAAACCAACAAAATTTTCAAAAAAAAATAAAAATACAATCGTTAATCAACACACATCATTCATGTAGCCTATAAGTGTTCTGTAGTAAAAATGCAACCACTGTAAAAGACGAAGGCAGCAGACGACACGAAGTCATTTTATTTTTAACACAATTTGGGACTATTTTACATGATAGTATGCGTCAGGAAGTTAAGGCCTAAATTCACAATAATTACTTTGTTGACTAGTAGTTCATCTAGGCCGATTGTTATTCATTCTTTGTTCGCTATAGGGAACAGACGACAGGCACGTACGCTTAACAAGTATAGTTTCTTCTAACATAAAAATAACAACGTCGAAAGATGAATTCTCAGAAAATGAAGTTTTCACAAAGAAAGGGTTTTACTTAGACTTCATTTTTCCATTTTTTATTCCAAAAAAAATGCATTAAAATTGAATGGATTTATATATAAAAAAACTTTTTATATGTTTTTCACTCTTAATTGCTCTCATACATCTACGTGAAACATTGGCTATTTTTCTTTAATACCGAGCACTCGATTATCAAGCCTCGTGTGAATGGAAAACGAGAGTCCAACTATAAAGTGTCCCGAGGCCCACAACCCAGGAACCCGACCTCCCCTGACTCCTGTACTCTGTAGAAATTACAAAACACATGATAATGAACGTTTGTGGGTGAGATTACCATTCTGCGAACAGTCAGAAAACATGCCCCGCTGTAAGGCAAAATATTCAGCTATATTCATACTTCTGTCTACTCGGCTCTTAAGTCATCCGGAGAACCACTCAGGTGATTTCCTGAACTGGCTATCGCTGAGGTTTCCCGAATTTTAAAATTAAAATTATTTTGGATAATATTAGATCTATATTCTTGTAATATGCGTTTCCATGGAATCAAAGGGAATGCTGTGTTTCGTGCCGAAGTGAAGCAAATATTCTCAACATAAGTCGGCGCGTTATTTCGTAGCAAAGTTTAGCTTATACTTTTTCAAACCACCAAATACAAATGTAACTACTATGCATTAAATAACTCATAGAATGACAATTCTAGACAGATGGACACATGATTAAATCATGTCCCTTTTTCAATGAGTAATCTCATTAGTCAATACTAAAACACGTGCCCGTTAAGTTAAGGTGTTAGTATTTCAAGAATCAGTGCCAATCTTATCATCAGCCGTCTGCTGAATTCAAGCCTTGCTAAAAAGAAACAAACTTCTTGATGTTTATTATGCATTGCACTTCAAGAAGTTGAACCATGCATCCGGTTTTTAAAAAAAAATATCATGGCGGTTTTAACTAAACGAGAGGAATTTGGCAACTTTTTTCAACCCAAGACCTCACATCAATTAGTTTCGACTGCTGAAACATTTTAAGGTTTGTGTAATTAGAGTTGTGCCAAAACAGATCAGCGGATGTTATGAGAGCTCGAACCACTTCTACTACAATATAGTTTTGAGCGTTATAACTCGCCATGGATTATTGACAAAGAATCTTGTAATAGTCCGTTTATTATGACTTGGATACAGGCGTACTCCGTTCATTTTCTGAATAAATCGTTTCGTGCACAGCATATCTGTCTTGCATTCATACACAAAACGGATTGGTCTATAAGGGACAATTTTTACGAAAAATGCAAAATAAATATTCATGATGATTTATTCATGCAGTTTTATGTTGTCTGTTTTCTTAGCTGTGGAACAATGTTGTCCTAAACGTGTTCGGTATATTTTGTAAAATGACGTGAAACATAAACTAATTGATTAGTGTTTTGAAATGCACGTGTAATGCTGCGTTATAAATTATGAACGAAAAATATTTGTCACGAATATTTCACGCATAAATATTTCATGAAACATGCATGAGTTTGAGACCTTATGAACAATCTACGCAAATAGATTCGATGGAATCCACGTAAGGGTTTATTACTACACGTGCCAGGTAGTTAAGGTTAAGATGAATCCTGAATGCATTCGGAACAACCTCGGCGATCAGAGATATATCTGCGTAGAAGATCGCCAAGGTAGCTTCGAATGTCTTAATGATTTTCAAACAAAACAAATAAACTGCACAGAATTTAAATATGATCATATTTTATTAAAACTATATAGTTTGTTAGATTACCCACTTGGTATTTGACTGTTAAAAGCAGGCAACGAAATTAGGATATAAATATGGTTGTCCGAACTGGTCATTTCAGTAGCAAGCACTGTATCTTGGTCGTAGATTTTTAGATGCCCAACAAAAGTTATTGGTTGTCCAAACTAAAAAGTGGTTATCCCGAGCAACCGGACACCCACCAATGTCGTAGACTGGTTCTATGCACATTGTAGTCAGCACAACTGCGATCTATCAAAGACTACAGATTTTCATGAATAGTATCATTGATGAATCGGCTCAGTGTCGGTCGACTTCGGTTATAGACCTATAGAATGTGACATTCCCAAACAATCATAACTTCTCGGCGATTGGCGTGACCTGAATACATTTCAATGCCAACCCCTTTCATGGCCGAGGAGTTCCGAATGACCCAATCGAGTGATTCTCAAAGTAGATTTTGTATAACATTCTCATAAATTGTTCCTGTACTTTCTTTTTAATTCATAAAAACGACGAAGCGTGTTTGATAGTTCATGTCTTTCTCCTCATTCGTTTTTCAACGACATTTAGTTCGTTATTGTTCGTAAAATGTCTTCTTCACTGTAGTCAGTACTGCATTAATCACATGTTAAGCATGTACTTGTGTCAAATATACATGAAGGTCTAACTGGTACGAATGGATGTCATTTTTATCAATTAAATTACTAAAATCATTCAAAGAAATTTACCACACATTATTTTTTAACAGTTACCCCGTAATATATTTATGTGAACTATTATGGAAATGAAATAAATCAGTTTATTTGTGAGTCTACGTGTATATGTATTTATATCAACCAGAACCACGGAGTCGTCTGTTTTAGTTCTTCAATATCAGGAGAAATAATCATGGAACTGATAATGCAAGATGTGCAGAATGAAATTAAATTTCAGGGGTAAAATCATAGAAATGGCACGTATTGCTGGCTTTGGGAATATAAACCTCAGCATACAATATATTGGCATATATTTATTCACGCAGACTGTAAACAGTTCATGTATTATGTCCACCTCCTTGATTTCCGAAATCTACCAAAGTGTTTCTTTTGCAAGAAACTTTTTCCTACTAGCTTAGTACTGGGGGGGGGGGGAGGAAACGGACCCAATGGTGATTCATCTATGTTGAAATAACTTGTTTCACAATCATTCTAAAATTGTGCAAACTACACTAAACAAAAATGTGTGTCTTACAATATTCATAATACATGTACTTTGTAAGAACAAGAACAGCCTTACATATTAAAATTTCACGAAAGGAGGGCATAATAATGGTTTCGTCGTTTCTGAACAAGCTAAAACCGGTTGGCGATACCTAATTGAAATAAACGCATAATTTACAATATTCGTTTTCGATATTTTGCATAGCATCAATTTGCCGTCGCAGTCTCTGATAATTGCGATGGTAAGCAACTTTTTTGAAGCATTTTGTTTTTATGCTGAATTCATTTTCGATATTTTTGCATAGCATCAATTTGCTGTCGCTGTATTTGAGCATTTTGGTGCATGGTTAGTGGCAATGCGTTTTTTTTTTGTACTGTGTATGTCTTAATATGCATCAATGCTATTATTTTTCGATGAATAAAAAATGTTAACCACGATGCAAAAATGAAATAAAGGTCTTCATGGTGGGTAAAGTTTGCCAGATTCGAGCATGTTATTTCTTGAATAAACTATATCATTAGCTAAACCAGTCTCGTTCATTGAAGGTTCGAGAGCCTTGATGCTTTCGAGACAAGAATGTACCATATTCCATTTCAAAAGACTATGGTCTATGGACAAAAGAATTGCTGTTGCCAAACAGTTTCATTAATCGAAATTTTGTCTTTAAGTTTAAGCCTGAAAAATAAAGCGGTTTTTTTCGTTTACAAAAAGAAGAATATTGTCCTATTTAAGAAGTGAAAATCAGGGAATCGGGCAAATGTTTGTAAATAGCGAGTTAAATTTTATACCATATTCAAAATACAGCCAAGCCATCTCAAGGTTCGGATCCTCATAATCTTCGATCTGGTAAATATTTGGAAGAGGCGAACAAATAGCAGTTCGGTTTAAATAGAGTAGTACGATCTATAGCTTGATTTAGATCATGTCTTTCAAGTTGTTGTAGGTATACCTAAAAGTAACTTCTACCAACCAAGAGATATAGGACCGATATGAATGGAAGGCCTTAATTATTTGAATACATGCATGTATATGTAAATTCATTTCTTTGAACAGAAGATCTTGGAATAATCGTACGGGGAAGTAAATCTCAATTTTGAGGGGAAAATATTTTATTGTCAAACCAATGACATGTAAGGCTTCCATAAAACACGCAGTATCAAATATCAAAAACGATGAAAAAATAAGAACAATAAGTCGCATTGATGAGTACACGTATACATTTTACGGCCCCGATTTCGTAGCTGCATGGGTTTTATGAATATTTTATAAGCGTTGTGTTAAGGGATACATCAAAAAGAGACAAAATGTGATCACAATGGTCGAGTGGAATCTTTTAGATTGTTATAGAGACAGATCATGAACGATACAAAAATATGATGGTCAACACAGTTAGTAATCAAATTGTTATTTGAAAGTAGTTTGACGAAGATAGGTCGTTCAGTTCTAAGTGCATGTACTATATATATTTTAAAATAAACAAGTTTCAAGAATTTACCCATTAGGAATATGTTTCTAAGCTTATGGGGGACTTGTTAGTATTGACTGCTTGGAAATGCTTGAAAATGTGTATACATATCAATAGCTGTTGGTTCCTTAAATGGTTGAGTGTCTCAGAGTCCCTATTCTTTGTTTCCTGACTTTTACCAGAAAAAGTTTCATTTTATATTTCAATTCATCTATAGACTTTCTCCAGTTCGGTCCACTTTTAAGAAACTTTATAAAATTATATTCTTCAAATAATTGATCAATATATAATGGCATATACATGTATAGCCAAACAATAATAAAGGTCGCTGCTTGTTGACCATCTTTGAACAATGAGTAGGCCCTAATACACAAACCATGAATTTATGAATCATGAATCCGACCTTTCGCTGCTACAGGCTTGACCTCAAAGACTTTAAATGGTAATTTAAATAGGTTATTACATGTGCTTATTCACCACTGAATGAGTGCATACACTGTCCATTGCCTACTCTGTCTAGTAATAGACAATAATTATAGACTCATATCTAGTCAATTTTTAAAAGACTCGATATTTTTTCCAAATTTTCTTAAGAAACTTTTGCTCGTGTTTTTGAATTTAAGTTTAACTAATCGTGACCAATCAAAATTTGTATAAATTAGCGTGTTTTAGTATGAAAACTGATTTCTGCGCTCGAGTCTCCTCCGAGGTATTGAGTTCGATCCTCGAAATACAAGGAGATTAAAAATCTTAATACCTCTAAGTCATTCTTAATCAAATAAATTTAAGGCACTTTTATGTCACGTAAGCCTGTATCATTATATAAGTATAAAATATTACAACATAACAATCCGGTTTTCATTCATGTTTAATGTTTCGTGTTGATCTAGATCTAATTATTATACTGATATGTTCGATAAAAAACAACTAAAACAAATTATCAGACGAAACCTTTGTTTTATCCGATAGTACACTCCTAGTTATATACACGTATATTGCGTTGAAAACTAGGCCTAACAAAAGAATCTTACAGCATATAGGCCTTTAAAGATTTATCAGTTAATAATCTATAAATTAGTAATTAACACAATTAAAAACATTTTCTTGATAAATTGATTATTCTGTTAATTGAATATTTCTGTTTACTGTAAGTACAATCATAATGCAGACGCCATTCTGACCAATTGATAGACACCCCACATGCCTAATGTCTACACAGAGTCATCACCGAAGTGTGTATTGAAATCAAAAACTGAACGCTGCCGAAGGACGGATGACGTCATGTGTGAAACGAGGAGGAAGACATTAGGCCAACAGAAATGGCGACTTCGTGAAGTGTCGTGAGGGGTGACTGAAATGGACACGACCCCTTTGTGATAAATTTTGCATTTTTGATATTTTTTTGATTTCTTGACTTATCTGGAGTTACTTTTAGTCATTCACATTCAAATATGGCGGCAAATATGTATCGAGTCGGAGGTAAGCAAAATTTCAATTTTAACGTGAAACGAGGGTCCCCATTGTCAGTGCAAAGCGGAAGGATACAATTAAACCAAATACGATAATTAGTTTTTCGACATTGTATTAGCATGTTTAATTGCATTTTCATGTTTGTATTTACAAAATAATGGTATAACGAAGGTTTCATTGCTTGACTTAGTGTATTTTTCTCAAAAGTTACCGGCTTGCGTGTGAGGTACCCTCGCTGGCTGTAATGCGGTCATCTTGTATATTTTGGGAATCGATGTATTTTGATTTACTAGTTATCGGTCCTTTAATTTTATGTGTGCCTTTTCTCAGACTAATTATTATTACTTTTCCCAATTCTTTGGTTCAAGTTCGTTTTGATCCCGTTAAAATACGTTTTGAAACATTTTTACTCGTGGACTACTTTTCACTGATTTTTTTTACACAAAGACCTCATTCTTGTTTTCAGATTATGTGTTCTTTGAGACAGCATCAACGGCTCCTTACCAGATCCGACGAATCGAGGAGCTTAATAAGGTACTGTAATATGTTAAGATATCTTTAGAACTGTAAAGACCTCTTCAATTTGAATATCTTTGAAAACTTTTTTAAATCCATGCATTGCTTGTTAAAATTGGGGTTCCAAGTGGGGAAATTCTTATTAAAGTAGATTGATATCATATTATTGATTGTTGACTTTGAATTCTTCATATGTAGGATACATGTGGTAATGTTTATTATTGTTTGAATTTATTTTTGCAGACTCCAACCGGTAATGTTGAAGCGAAGGTTATGTGTTTTTACAGAAGGCGGGACATTTCTAGTTCTCTTACTTTACTTGCTGATAAACATCAAAGTAAGTATGTTTTGGGACATATGATACTGTATGTATGATCTGTAGTTATAGTGATACAAGATGATATTTTAATGAATTCTCAGTAGTATCATTGACCATGAATTCAACATTTAATGTTTAGTTTGTGTGAATTTGGTGAAAATAGTCCCTTTGTCCTAGTTTCTGATTGGTTAGCTAGTTTTCATTCATACAGACATTACTACAATATTTACTATGGTATTTACAACTTTTCTCACGGTGGCAAGTTAGAATATCTTGATGTTTGTAGCGTTTGTTTCGAGTTTTTACTGATTATTCAGCTTGAAGTTGTTGAAATTAATGAAAAATTAGTGTTTCTGATCAGTTTTATAGTAGTTATTTGTTTAATTTATGGCTTTGTGGCTCATATTTTGTTTCCTTTGCGCAATTTATAATGTATAGCTATTGATTATGAATGAAGATCTTTTATTTGTTTTTATATGAATTTGACGACAAAAAACCCATTCTGAATGACTTACAATAGCGGACTGGCATGTGGAAATTTTATGAAATCATTTAATTTTCATAATGCTGAATTGGAAAAAAGTATTTTACAATTTTATCAATATTTTTTTCATGGAAATCAACTATAGCTAACTTGTTTACATTTTATATTGATTATTTTTATGAGTTTATCATAATAATGGTTTTTATGATTTTAATTATAACAATACAGGTTTGGCATGTTCAAGTTTATGTGTTACTACCCTTTTACAATCTTTTTTATTTTTTCTACTTAATAGTGTCTCGCAATTCATTTCATGCATTAAATAATTAGTATCATTATTTGTATTCGCCGCATTATGACCTTTCTGTGTTGGTGCGCCGTAAAACACAAACAAACAAATCATGCATTAAAGTCACAGAATTTTTCGTTGGGTGAAAGTCATCAGTGTGTATTAAAACTTCAATTTTAGCATTTGAAATGATTCTTATCAATATATATGAATTATTACGTCATAAGACTATTTATTGTCAGATAGAGATTTATACACTTTCAACAGTATTGTATTATTTGTATTTATTTACGTTTTAGTGTTTGCTGATGGAACATTGGATGATGAAAGTGAGAAAGAAGAACAAGACAGTGAAATATCGGATAAACAACGTCATCAACTCAAACATAGAGAACTTTTCTTATCAAGACAAGTCGAAACATTACCAGCTACACATATACGAGGAAAATGTACTGTAACATTGTTAAATGAAACGGAATCATTAACTTCATATTTAGATAGAGAAGTAAGTTATTATTTGGATTCTCACTATTACAGTCTTCGAGCATTTCTTATAGAGCATATTTTAGACAACCAAAATTGTCATAGGTTTCGTTCTTTGTGTTTTAGAATGTAATAGGATTTATGTCAATTGTTGCTTTAACCAAGTAGCCTGAAACCCTGGGGTGTGACTCTTCTGCGGATCAGCAGATTTCCAGGTAAATCCCATTGGAAAATCCCGACGGCCATTTTTTGAAAATCACGAAAATTCCGCGAGAAAGGGAAAATCTGAGGGCCGAAATACTAACGGTTCCACTAATATTAATGAACGCAAAATATTAGCGTAAATCTGACAATCCCGCATCCTATGACTGTAAAGAAGGCAATATTGCGTTTTCTTCCATAAATATCTATAGACAACATCATGCGTTCACTCTTTCATGATAAGCAAACAACATTGTGCTTCTGCGTTCATCCATAAAATACATTAATTCGTTCTATAATAGTTGGTTAGTTTTTATTCCACAAAAATTGAACAGACAGAGTAATGTTTTAACTTTAGAAAAATAAAACGATAAAAAGGCGGGTGTGAATGACAAGTATCAGTAAATTCAAACAAAGATTTTTTGTGCGATTGTTGATAGCCTTTCCCTTCATTACCGGCAATTATTTGTTTAACATGTAGTCAACAATTAAAAAACTAGGTCACGCTTGTTTTAAGAAATTATTCTGAATAACAAATCAAATTAGACTCTATTATTCACTATAAAGCATACACTATCAAACATGGACTAAGTGTGAAAACTTGCTGACACATGTTCGTTATCCAACAAAGGATTGATATTGATTTCAATTGCTACAAACAATTAAAATATAGACTCTCGCGATATGCATGACATTTTGTTACGTATTAATTCAATACTACTTCTTGAAATTAATATTATGTATACCGAAATACCCATGGCATTTAGTAACCGAATTTCCCGATTATTTAACTTGTTGAAATTGACAACTGTTGTTAATTCGTCTACGTTACTTTCTCGCCGAAATAAATGACTACTCAGCTGGGAGACTGCTACTGCACGTCTATTTACAACTTTCACAATGTATTAACAGCTAAGTAGTAAAGAATAAAACCAGTTCGCTCGTTTTCTTGTTTTTTTTACATTTTGGTCAAAATGTTCACTAAAAAAAAAAATCTGCAAAGAAACAGACGGTCGGGAAACCTGAAACAAACCTGCTTTTTCATTAGGACTAAGAAACCAGAGTTACCTAAACCTTGTGTTTCTTTAGAAGATCGTACATCAAATACCTAGGTTTTGTTAATTGTCAAGTCAGTTCAGTATGTGTTATTTAGATGTCTATACTTGTACATACTTATTGACAGGTACATTTTGGAAATTCCGGGGGGGGGGGGGGGGGGGGGGGTTATTCTTGTTGTTTTCGTTCTTATTTTAAACACACGGAGTAGCACATTTTTCATACACATTCATTATTCTGACTGGTTATATCACCTTTAGACATTGCTTGCCATATTGTAGACAAAGAGAAATTCAATCTGATTAAAACTCGATCTAAAATTTTCCGCTCTCATACTCGCAAATTTAGATCTGGCCTTTTTCAAACGAAGGTCACGTTCAGGCGACCTTTTCTCATCATAATATTCATGACGAAATTGTTATGATACGTAACTTGTTTACATCGTCTACGTCACGCAATTTGAAATGAGCCGCCCAATCGCAGACTGTGAATGATACCGCTGTTAAATTAGCATGCAAAACTTGGTCTAAAAATAGAAATTACGAAATCAAAATGTGATTAATAGTGTTTTCATCTAGATGAAAGCTACGCATTGATTGGTGGAAACAAAGTTCATCTCGACGTGACCTTCCACGGAGAAAGAGATCCTGTACGACAACGCTCTACAGGATATCTGTTTACGGAGATTGGAGAGAAATTATGAGTCACCTGGTAGTGTTTACATTGCTTGCAATATTGTGAAACTAACTGCAGGCCTTTTTTTCCTTATATAACAGGGGCCGTTAACAGGCGCCTTCCCCTCTTGAAATTTCTTTAAAATCATGCAATTTTCCCCAAATTTGAAGTTTACCTTGGATATTTTGTTCCCCTTTCTATGAAATTGCGAAAAATTTCCCCAAATGTTCTATATTTAAAAAGGCCTCAGGCCCCTTCCCCAAGCACTGAAAAAAAGCTCTGAACTGTTTATGTAACATCGTCATTGTTATAAATAAGACATTTTATTCTATGTCCTTTTATTTTCAGGATATGTTCTTTTATTCACTGGTATATGATCCACAACAAAAGACATTACTGGCTGATAAAGGAGAAATAAGAGTAGGGCCCAAATACCAATGTGATATTCAACCTTTATTAAAAGATGGTAAGTCTCTCTACAAAATATCACTTTAGGCCACAACAAATTGATCATATGTTCTATTGATGCGCATGCTCCTTAATTTTGACGGTTTTTACAAAAAAAATATTTTTATTTCCTCGCTCTTCCATAAAAATTTGGTCAAACCGCTATATAAAGCAAGTGAATAAAGACTTTTTAAATTTTTTTTCTTTGCTCGCTCGCCCCATTTTTTTTCCAGAAAAATCTGTAGAACATAATTATGATCAACTTATTGTGGCCTTAGTGTTAAGTTTCCTTTAGTCGAATTTTCAAAGAAAACGTTCAATGTTAGTTAATTCTTATGTCAAACTTGAAATTCTGTATAAGCAGTGAAACTTTTAGTTAAAATCAATATTCAAACTGAAGATGTTTAATGCTTTAAAATGTTAAAAAGAACTTAGAAGTAGGCCTTAGAGTACAAATGTGTGGATATAAATCACTGGACCTCTTTACTGGAAAGTAATGTATTACATGTATTTACATCCAGTCAGCATCACTATCATGGTAGCTATGGACTAAGATTATAAATGTGTAACTTAAAATTAAATCCATTCCTGCTTTTGCAGAAAGATATTATCAGAGCTCACAGTTATTTCTTGGAAATTTCTTTATGCATTTGTTGTTCTTCAATATTTTAGTGGTTAGACTTATGTTTGCTATGAATGTAGAAAACTTTAATTTCAGCATAGATATTTGTAGAGTAGGTGGGCTGTCCTACTCTAATGTGCCGTCAGCCTAACACCTCGTTGCTAATGGTTTTTTTGTGCAACATTTTTTTGTTGCAAACATTGAAAGGATTCATTTTAAACTTCACTCATGTCTGTTACTATTAGTGACCAAATACCAAGCAGGGCCTGAGAAATGTTTTTGAAGCAACTAGTCCTGCAGGATGAGCAGCTTGGAATTTTCACTTGTCCTGTACTGCACTTAAGGATAATGCAATGGGCATTTTTAGGATCAAAATGCAATCTAATAGATGTTTTCTGATTGCAAGTGATGAAATATGCTTAATTTGTTGCGTTTTCAATAAGACTATGTTTTTATAACTTAAAATTTGATTGTTGTGGGCCTTTTGGCTAGCAATTTCACTCGTCCTGCAGGACAAGCACTGCCAGAAAATCAACTCGGCCCGAGTCAATTTCTACTCTTAATTACAAGCGGAAGAGTGGATTTGTCAAGCTCTGCTAAGTAAAACAATTCTAGATGTGAAGTTTGATTGAACTTTGGCCCTGTTGTAATTGAGAATTCAGGCAGAAATTTCATATGCACTTTAATGTATGAAAGTATCCACTTGAAATCTCTAATATCCTAAGAAATCTATATTTTGTCATTTCCATGAGCAGCCAAGAGAGTGAGTTGAGTGTGCTGTCCGTGGTCTACTTGTGTTGTTTGATGGAATTAACGCAATATTATGAATGTTACACATTTATGTATTTATATTCAGGTGAGACAGATGGTCGTTCTATGGAAGAATTAGAACAAATAATTTGGGATCCAGAAAATAAACTTACAGATCGTAGTATTGATCAGTTTCTTGTCATAGCTAGGTATGTTACTCTATAATTATATTGATGAGTTATTTGTCAAAGTAACTCTATTGTATGTTTGTAAAGACCTCACCTGGAAGTCAATATATGGCGTTTTCTCTATGATAAAAACAAATATGTTAAAATTCGAATGATGCATACTGAGAACAATTAACTGAATTAAATCTTGTGACTTTCAGCAATAATTTAAACTTAAGTGTTGCTTGTACCTTGTTAGTTTGTTGGTAAAATATTGTTTGTTGGTAAAATATAGTTTGGTGGTAAAATATAGTTTGGTGGTAAAATATAGTTTGGTGGTAAAGTCACAATATTTTGATTTTCTGACTGCATCTGTTGTCTTTGATTTAAATAGAGACGTTTAGATGTGTATTATTAGACGTGTAGATCAATTTCTGTTTTCTGTGTCACCTGTACAGGTTTCATACAAGTGTCTGCGTCATGATTGGCATTCCATACTTAGACTAAACTTGGTCTTCTTAATGCCAAGCGAGATCAGTTTTGATATGTAGGATTCTTATTGTGATGTGAAGAGCAGTGCCCAGGTATTGTAGTTCTGTTTGGATGTCTTTCTTTTTTATAGAACTTGTGAATTAAAAAACTCCCTAAACTGTGAACTTAAAAAAATGATTAAAGTTGTACATTGTATGTATCATTAAATAGTAAACTATTTATAATTTCAGATCTGTAGGAACTTTTGCACGAGCTCTTGATTGTACAAGTACTGTGCGACAACCTAGTCTACATATGAGTTCAGCTGCTGCTAGCAGAGATATTACATTGGTAGGTATTTACTATATATACAGTAAAGTTCCGCTATTAAGACCAGCAAAATCGATGGTCTTAATAGCAAAACAGTCTAGACCTGTTTGTTCATAAGTTAAGCGTTTAGGTCTTAATAATTGTCAAAAATTGAATGGTTTTGAAATAACAAAAGTGGTCTTAATAGCGGAACTTTTTATATTGTCGGCTTGATTTTTATGGTGATACTTTTAGTGTTAATGAAACTAGACCGAATCAAATTCCCTAATCACTACTGTGTTTTGATGATGAATTAATATGGACAAAGGGAGTTAACTGTTATTTGAATGTTTGACCAGTTTTGAAATTTTAAAATGAAGATGTAAATTAAAATAGTGTTTCATTGTTGTTACCAGATTGAGGCTAAAACTCTGCTGACTGAAAATGATCTGTTGGCATTCCAACTTTGTTTTAAAAAGCAAACTTACATTTTTATACTAAAATTGATGTACTTTGCCTTGTAATGAACCAACAAACCCTTCATTGCTAACAGGATAAATACCAGAATCAAAGTTTTTTTAGTATTGCCTAAAACATTATAATATATTGTGATTTCAGTTTAATGCAATGCACACATTACACAACAGTAGTTATAGTATAGGTAACGCTATTGGTAAATTAGTGCCCCCTGGTGGACCAGTCTTATGTCGAGATGAAATGGAAGAATGGTCAGCGTCAGAAGCTAATTTATTTGAAGAGGCTTTAGATAAATATGGAAAAGATTTTAATGATATAAGACAAGACTTTGTAAGTATAAGATTTCTTAATACGTAATAGTGTTTTACAGGCCATTTTTTGTGGCCAAAACTCTGCCCTATCCCCCTTTCAAAAAGAATATAAACTACCATTTCTTTGAAATCTTGTAGTAATGAATGCATTTTTGCTGTTTCTATGGCATAATGGAAACAGTTTATTGGTTCAATAGTTGAAAATTTTATCAAAAAAGAAATAATGTAATAAAAAAAGTCTCTACCCAATAGAAAGAAAAAAATTTGAGTTCCCAACTTCATCTAATGGGTTGTACTTATTATGTTCACATATCATTATAGGAAATAAAACTTAATGTAAATTTTCTGTCGACTGAGATATTTGCCTCACTATATGATTAAATTGACAATTATCATAAAGTAGTGTTCAATTAGCTTATATAGGATTTTATTGCGGGTTTAGCATCAAAAGGTCATAACTCAATACAAGAAAAGTGTGAGTTCAGACCATTTAGTGCAAAACCGTGTTATGTTCTCACATTCTGTTGAAGAATTTCTGTGATCTAGTTAAATTTATAAATATTGAACACAGATGTTTTACCAGAGTTTTTTTATCACATTTTGTTCTAATTGAAAGTTTCTCTATTTATGGTGAGTATATGTTATTGTTTCAGTTACCATGGAAATCCTTAAAAAGTATTATAGAATATTATTACATGTGGAAAACAACTGATAGATATGTTCAACAAAAGAGAATTAAAGCTGCTGAGGCAGAGAGTAAATTAAAACAAGTTTACATTCCCAACTAGTAAGTTATCATATGTTGAAAATATACTGTTTTAAAATTTACTTTTTTAAGTAACTATGGGTCATAGCAAAATAATTTACCAATGAGTCTAAATTATGTAGGGCAGTTGTCAGTCACTGACAAAAGTATGTGCTCAGTAGTTGGTTAAACTTAACAGCTTAATCCAGAGATTTAGCCTTTTCTAGTGAATAGGTTGACTGACCCCTGTTTTATGACCTATAAAATATGTTTCTACGGTGTTAAACCCAACAAAAACAAATCATTCTTCATTAAGATAGTAACTATTGAAACCACTTCAAATTTTTAACTGCTACAATTTATAACTGTTCATTTATCAGCTTGATTGAATAAATTTCTCTCTACTGTCTAGAGTGTTTCTTTTAAATGAGAATGTTGAGTGCACAATGTTGATAGTTACCGCCTTTTGGTTGTCCAGTCATATAATGTAGATGTTGATCAATCTTTGTGTTGATATTAAGTCATTTATTTTTATATATTATTTATTGTTATAGCAACAAACCTAATCCTGCAGCTATAAATGGTAAAATGAATGGTATTGATGGACAAGTATCAGGCAGGGCCTGTGAAAGTTGTTATGGTAGGTGTAGTACTCTTATACTTAACTTATTGTTGTTGAAATTTATTGAACTGTCAGCGGTGCATAAATTTACTCTGTTGATATAATTACTTGATAAACCTTGTACATTATTATAGATGTCTATTTTTATCCATCTTGAGGACTAATTAGTAAATGGTAGCCCAAATGTCATGAGCCTGGAAAAAATGTTGTGAAAATAATTGATTTGGTTGTCAGGAATGCTTTTTAACACCCTCAACTCCAGCTGGAAGATGACCCTCCAAACCCCCCTCAGTTGTCTCATTCTTATGTCTGTTAATTGCAAATGCAGTGTTTATTTTTGGTCAGTTTTATAGCCGTTTATGGGCTTTATGCCCAAACCAAATTCATATCTTTTTTTCCCAAATATTAATAGAAAAAAGACAGCTGTAAGTATGCTTCAGCTTAAAAATGTACATCCCAGTAATCTTTCTTTTTAATTAACTAACTAACTTATTGAACAATAAAACTAAAAACTTTGTTAAATCTGCTATAGTTATTAAATTTGCATGACATTTCATCCCGATTTAAGCTAAAATGACGATAAAATTCACAACTCTAGGAGCATGGGTCATATTCTTAAATTTGTGGGAAAAAAATTGAAATGTGGCTTATTATAATAACATAATGTAAAATAATAGTCTAACAAAATTTCTGTACAATCTTGTCCAAATCTGAGAATTATATCTTAATGTATCTAATTTTAGCTGCACATTCAAGTCAATGGTATGCATGGGGACCAACTCACATGCAATGTAGATTGTGTTCATCTTGTTGGATATATTGGAAGAAGTATGGTGGACTAAAAATGCCAACAAGACTAGGTATGTATTGATGTACCGTTGAATCAGACCAGTCTCACATCTTATTGTAACATTTTTGTGTAGTTTTGATTTATTTGTCAAGCACTCTGGTGAATTTTTGCATGGTACTTATTTGGCTTTAGTAAACTTTTATAATTTATTGTGTATTTTCTTCTCTTTTGTGTTTTCAAATTGCTTTAATTAGGATAATGCTTTCTTTTGAATTTTGTGAATGTCTGCAACCAGGAATATAGGGTTTTGTTTATGTAAATTGTTTAGGAAATTGTTTGAAATAGGCTTAAACTTAGGTGTGACTCATCATCACACTTGGCTTACTAGAACAGGCCTTGCAAGTTCATTTGACCTGTTGCATTATCTTGAAATGTGAAATACCTTGACAATCTAAAACTCTGATATAAAATATGTGTTTGAGTTGGAAAAAAAACTATCATCCCCTTAGCCGAAGAACATCATAGCAGTCAATCTACTTGGTGCCATGCTTGTTTTACAAGTTCCTGTCCCGAAGTATTCGATTCAAGGACATATATTGCACATGTTCTATACAACCAATCGAACACCCTCCAATCAGTTAAATTCTTGTAACGTAAGCTTAAACTGAATGAACAATGGAAAAAACTGACGCTCCCCTACTTTGATTTTGAGAAGGGAAGAATTTTCTTATGAAATAAAAAATATCGCCAAATACCGGTATGTTAAATTTGTACTGCAGTATGTATAGCCCCAGCTGCGTATTGCAATATACCGGTATACTGGTTAATCGTGACAGCCCTACTCAAAACCATTCAACTTCATGACTAGTAGGCTTTTTGGGGCTAATGGGTAAATGTTGCTAAAAACTGTGATTTAATAGGTAATGTTGCTAAAGAACAGTTAGATAATGGGTAAATGATGCTACAAACCAGTGAGATTATGTTTTATTTTTTCTGATGTATTTAGTTATCTATTACTTTATGCAAGATTATGTTGAGTATTTGAACATTGAGATAGTTAATATCTCTAGTATTGTGTTATGTGTAAATGTAAGATGGCATGGTGGTTGCAAGGTATCTTAGGTAGAAAATGTCACTTGCTATTTTTATTTCTAGATGGTGAACGTCCCCCACCAGCACAAAGACAAGGTATGATTCTACATGTATATTATGTTTTATAATGTTCACTAAACTAGTGATTATTCTAAAGCTGTATATCCGGGTACTGCCCCCTGTCCTTGATTCTCTCCTCCTTGTCCCTTTTTTACTCCTCCATTTGCATGCAGAAATACACAAGTTACTTAGAAGCATCAACCCTCTGATGGGCCCTGCCCCATTTTCTGCCTCCCAGCCTTTTTTTCTGAATTCTAGAATAATCACTAATAAACTATCCCCTCTTGTAACATTAACATTTTTCTATCCTATCACTCTATCACAGATAGATGTTGTATGTTTAATGGTAGAAATTTAAACTTTGAGTTGTGACTGTTTGTTATTCATCATTCTTAGTTGCTTTCTGCTTGATAAAATGTTTTTTAAATGGTGTGCCATACAGTTTAAGGAAGCTCAAAGTCTTGGACCTGTGAAAATAGATTTTGGCTTGTGAAAATTTTGCATTCAGTTGGGTAGTTGATAATTTTGAGCATTAACTATTAATCATAAAGAATTGGGCTTAGCTAGTTTAGCTAGGGCTAACTAAAAGTTTTTTGCTTGGTATGCCAGAATGGACAAAAGTCACTATCTAGTTTTGCCTTTTTGTGTACTATATTTTGTCTTACTTTACTTGTAAATAGATTCTAAATGTTTTACTTAAATGCTTGTTTCTTAGAGTTAAGATTTCTACCATACTGCTGCTTATTCCTTCATATGTTTTAATTTGTTTTATAGATGTATTTATTTTGTGTATAATTACATATAACTGTATCAATGTGTTCAACTGGTGTACATGTATATCTTTTTTCTAATATTGTTTATTTCATCGGTTGTTAGCATTGTGTTAAGCTTATTAGTTGTTGCTTTCTAATCTAGAATCTATCTAGTCTGGATTACCTGCCCCTTACCACTATCGTTATTGGATCAGGCAAGCCGTGATCACGGTTTGCCTGACATACTTTTACCTGTCAAAGTAAGACTGGGAACCAGACAAGAATCTATCTTGTAGAAATATTATCTTTATAACTGCTTCTAGATTTTACAACTGAACACACTGTAAGCTTGATTGGAATAATGAGAACATGTTCTCGCTTTTGTGTAGATTTGTAGATCTCTCATTAGGGTCCATTATTTTAGCTTTGATTTGCATTGATTTTGCCTAATTATGACAAAACATTGTAAACATGAAGCAGGTTTTTATGCATGTTTTAACTGTACAACAGAAAAAATAGGTCTTCGTTTACTATCTTGCACCCAGAATAGTCAAGAATAATGCTCATGAAATACTATTTCACATAAAATGTCCATTATTAACAAACAATTACTTACCATTAATTATTTTTACATACTTAGAGACTGACACAATTGACCTGATATGGCTGAGCACAGATACATTTTCATAAATGAAGTCTTATAGTTATATTGATGAAAGTTTTCAACATTAACATCGATTTCATTATTTTTAGAATAAATAACTATCTGAAATTTGTATGAATTTTTTTTTAATTCACCTATTTCAGTATTTAGATAGTAGGATTTCAGTATTTTCAAGATTTTGTTCTACCACTTATTAAAAAAGGTGGAGTTTTAGGTCAAATTTTAATCTAATAACCTTTACTAACTTATTTAAAAAAAATCTAGGTTTTCTTATCAATTCAGTGATTATTAAACTTTCATTTAGTAGTACTACAAGTTGTCTACTGAGGGAAAACAATGACCTAAATGTAGTTTGTCTCATATTTATGTCCATGTTTCTGTTTAGCTGATTATACATTATTGTTTTACTTGTATACTTTCAGAAAGGGTAGCTCATAATAACTTGTTACGTTTACATCGATGCACAATCACAGGTTGTGGAAAGGTATGATACTTTAAGTGTAATAATTTGTTAATAAATTTTATTTGTAATATTGGTTATGGTAGCATAGCCTGGGTTGCAGAAGAAAACTTAAGACCTTTGAGTTTGTGATTTATTCATATTTGTTATATTCGTTATGGAATCCTAGCCTGCATTTTATGAAGCTTCAATCTGTTTGCGAATTTTAAGCCAAGGGAAGACATCCATAAAATTATTGTAAGTTGTTAATGACTCGTACTTGTTTGTTATCTAGGCAGTAAAATATCTAGAAAAATAAAAATACAACATGATGTTCTGAAAGTTTTGATGCTATTTTATCTCACTAATAAAGCCTGACTCTGTTGGTTGTCACTATCCTATTCTGAGTCAGAACAACGTCTACCATGACAGTTCTATTGTGTACTTACATACAACATTTATGTTTCAGGAATTCCGATTAAAGGCTCATCTTCAAAGACATCTTGCCACAGTTCATGGGCTGGCAATACGGCCTGGTAGTCCTAGACCTGTAATGAAAACACGGGCAGCATTTTGTCTGGTTACTACAGCGTTAACTAGAATCTCACGTTATTTATGCAAGGATCTACTACGACCAAGACATGCTGCTAGATCACCATTTATACCCATCAATATATCTGCAATAAAATCAGAATGTAAGTATAGTTAAACCTGTCATAGTGACTACCTGAATGAAATGACTTCTTGTCATATTCGACTGTTCTTGAGTTCTCCCGATGTAATTTACTATATAACGTGTCTGAATTTAACGACTATGCTGAAAGTTTCCCATTTATACCCATCATATATCTGCAATAAAAACTTAATGTTAAGTACAACAACATCTATTACGTACAATTATCTCTACTGTGGTGAGATTTTTCCTTTTTGACTATTGTCCCACAAATTTATTACTATTTTGGATAATTATCATGCTAAAATTTACAATTTGAATGTCGAGGGCTGAAGCTAAAACTTTAGAAAAATGTACAATGTATGTTTTATAGGTCAGTCAAGGTTAACAGATAAAGGGGGTGATTTCAAGCCACCGAAACATGTATCAGTGAGAACACGCATACAACCTGTAGTTGGTAGACTGGGTATTGATGTCAATCAGGACAAACCTGCTATATTAGAGAGACCTGATGGTCCTACTAAACAACCAGACAAGTTAATGTTTCCACCACTTTCACCATCAAAACGTAAGTTGACTATTATTTTCATAATATGCAAATGTTTTCTTATCTTGTTCAGTTTAAATTTGGCAAGTAGACCTTGGACCGAGTCCTCCAAAATCACCAACGGTCCTGTGACTTTTAGAAAGTTAGTGGCTCGATGGTCCACCTACATTTTACAACCACAACTACAGTAAAGTTCCATTAAGACCAGCAAAATCGATGGTCTTTATAGCGAAACGGTCTTATTAAAGGGACCCTTTTCTTCACAAATTATGCATTTGTGTCATAATAATTGTCAAAAATCACGTGATTTTGAAATAACAAAAGTGGTCTTAATAGCGGAACTTTATTGTATACAAATTAAATAAAAATAAACATTACTTGTTGTTATATTGTTAATCTAATTTTGGATACATTATTCTGAATCTTTCAAATGGACTGCATGTTTCAACTTATCACTAAGATTTTTTGGTTCTGTCAACTTTTATTCAGTTAATTGAAAAAATCCATTTCTCTGGACTGATTGTTCAATACTAATAAAAGTCTGTCGTGAAGACCATAGTTCTGAAGATCAAGATTTTTAGGGGCTAATTTAGTGTTCTTTTTATTCATAAGTTGCTGAAATCGTGAATTACAGAAGTATTAGGATAATAAAATTTTGAACTTTTCTTTGTTTTTTAAACTCTGCCCTTAATAAAGTATTAATGTAAACTTAACCCACTAGCTCAAATGAAAATTGATTTGTGTGATTGAAAATTATTTCATGACATTAAATAAAGAAAATGTTATTAGTGGTAAAAAAAATGTTTGGGTTGAGTTTTTTTTCTGGATGGCAAAGATGAAAATCTTGGAATAACTTATCTATTGACTAATACTTGGAACCCCTTAGATTAATTTATTAAACACATTATATCATTTCCATTGCTTTTATGTTTTGCTAATTTATTTGCAGAAAAACCATTGGATGTTGTGAACAAATCACCTAATCAGGGTCCTTCTATTATGAAGAAAAGGGGATATGAAAATACTAATGGAATGGATGCTGGTAGGAAAATAATATGGCTTTTTCTATTGTTTCTTAATAGACAGTTTGGTTTCATTATTGGTGATGATGTCTAATCTAAATAGCAGCCGTTTAGTCATTTCTCTGTTAAGTTCAGGAATTTTGGATATTAAGTAGCTGGGTTTTATCCTTGTTCTGAAGTCAAGAAGGGTTGTTTCCGTGTGCCGTACTTGTTGAAACTGTTGACAGGGCTGCAGGAACAGATATGACAACATACAAAATGGTTTCGGAAAAATCAAACTGGTTAAAAACCCGCCAGAATATGTATATTAACCGGTACATTGGTTTACTGATACTACTCTAGTTTTTAGGCTATACGAAGTAAATTATTTAAACAATTAACTGTAACATATAGTTGTTTTCCAATTAAGTGAAAATTTCAGGTTTTAGTCGGTAGATCACTTAACTTTGCAATATTGGCATACAATATGAAGGCACTTAGGTAGACTTGTGTATGAATGACTTGTATTTCATGTATGTTATTGTTGTATATTTAAGGTCCACCAGCTAAGAGACCAAGTATGGGAGTTATAAGACAACAAGCCAGTTTAGCTATGAGACCTCAGATGGTATGTCTTTGTTTTATTCTACAGGACTCATTAAATTTCTTTAAGTGCCCTGCGGAAGTGAAGTCCATGGTCTAAATGGAATCTAATTGAAAACTAAAATTGCACAAGTGAAAGTTTTTGGGGCTGCATTTTAAACTATGGATCTTAAAACCTGAGATGTGATATGTTAAAAATCTGTTGAAATCATAACATCCAGAAATATCAGGGTTTAATAGAATAAGAAATTCACCCTTGATATTATATTGCATTAGCTACTTTAGTATGTTAAGGTATAAAATAGTTTTAAGAAACTGAAAACATTAGAGAATACAACATATTGAACTTTATATTTAAATGAAAATTGCATAATGTCGTCATACCTTGTGGTCAACATTAATATGAAAATAACATTTCTGTAGGGTCTATGTCACAGCTCATTGAGTCTATTATCTTTCAACACGTCAGTAAGTCACATATCAACTTTTCATAAAACTTGTCATACAGAAACTGTCAATTCTTGGTTTGTCACTCCTAGACTTAGAATTGAACTACATATGAATGTTTTGAGGACTAATTCTGAAGATAATGATTTATAGTACAGGGTACTCTTCCTTAAAAAAAAAATGATTCTGAAATAGTGAATTTTTAGGAATAACCTTTTCCTTTAAAATACCTATGTCCCAGTTCAGACACTATATGAAATGAACTGCCACAACTGACAACTTTTCCTTTTAAGTGCCTCTGTCCAAATTCAGTAATTACTGGTAAGTGAAATGAACTGACACAGTTGCTGATTTGAATGATCTAGTATCTATCCTTACAAGTCAATGTATGAATTCATCTTTCTATAAAAACCAATTATATTTTATTTCAGCGAGGTAATATGATGAATCATAATATGAATGGTCGAGGTAAAATGTTACCTAAAAATTTTAGAATGCATATGATAAGCTGGATAGATGCTCCTGATGATGTTTACTTTATGGCTACTTCAGCTACAAAGTAAGAGACTATACTTGTTTTTATCTCTCATTTTAATAATGTCTATGAAATTAGGATAAGAAAGTGGTTGTCCGAACAGGTCATTTTAACAGCAAGCACTATAACTTGTGTGTAGATTTTCTGTTACCCGAAAGAAATTTTTAGTCGTCCAAATTCTAAAGTGGTTGTCCCTGATAATTGGACTCCCCACTAATTTCTCATACTGTTAATGAATACTTTAGATCAGGAAATCGTACATCTCTTATTCTTAAGGGATCATGTCTTTTAATATATTCAATATAAGCTAGTATGTAATTGATAGAAAACTTTGTTATAAATGATTTATCTTGCTTGGCACTCGGGATAGCCAAATGGATGAAGACTTGATAACTGTATATGACTCTGATAATGATAAATAACCAAATAGCTGTTTATGTGACATAGACCAGTTCATGAAGGACACTTCGTTCAGCTTGCTCATGTTAGAATAGACAATTTAATTAATAATTTCTGTATGTGTACATGTCCGCCAGTGAATGGGATCATAACTTCATTGTCACTTCATCCTCACCTGGATGTAGTTTGTTTTCTAAAAATATAACTTTTGTTGATGTTGTGTGATAATGATAGAATCTTGCATATCAATAGTCAGGTAGTTTATTTCCATAATTTTACCAAGATGCTGTGGTCCAATTGTGGACAGGCTCTACTGACTTATGTGAAAAATTTTACTTTCTTTGAGCAAGAATTAAGCTGAGATTGTTTCATTTAATCCAAATTTAAATGGATATCTTCAATAAGTCATGACCACAGTCACTTATGTAACCAACTAGCCCTAAGCCTGGAATTCAGGCTAGCAAAATACTCTTTTTATTAAGTCAAGCTAGATGATAATTTTGCCCATTACTATAAAACATAATAAATCAGGCTAGTTCTTGAGAAAATATAAGGCAAAGACTGTGATCAGCTATGTTTCACTTTGATATTTGTCATATTTATTGAAAAGGAATAAGAAAGCTCACTTCTTAATTCATTGCTCTCCTTTTCAGAAAATTACGAAAACAACTTCAGAGCCATGACTTTAAAAGAGCCGCTAGAAACCCATGGAGATCTCTACGTGTGAAGCCTCAGTTAGGAGAAGATGTTGTAGTGTTAGAATGAAATATAAAAACTAATGGATTTAGTGTTGAATCAATCTGGCCTTGTGTTAACAACCAACATTAAACTGTGTGATGAGATCAGGATAAGACCTTATTGAGATTTGGTTTTGTTTTACATGCTGACATGATTTACTTGCAGTAATCAAAAAATTCTAACATTTTCAGCCATTTACTATTTTTTGCTATGTTTTTTTTACTACTCCGTTATTTATTTATTGTTAATAGATATTGAAAGTAAAATCAAGTGGAAAGCTAGCATGAGTAATATGATGTTACACCTTTATGTGTTGAGCTGTAGAGGATATGTCGTATGGACTTTAAACAATTGACCATATCTACAATGGTTGTGGGCTCACGGTATCCATAGCATGATGTAAATAATTCTCCATTTTGTACATAGAAATTAAATGTCATAGAGAAACAACCTGTGTGTGTGTGTAAATTGTTTAGTATAAGATAAGCATTTAGAAACACTTTGGTTGTTGGTGAGACTGTCTGGACATTGTAGGTTTATTGATGGTTACATTACTGCTCATCTAATTCGATGAAATGATATGTTATTCATTGGATTGACAGTTTGACAGTTAAAATGTGAAAATATGAAATATTTTATTTTCCCTGCAGTGAAAATATAAAAAAATCTTATATTTCCATGCAGGGAAAATATATTATCTGATATTTTCCCTGTAGTGAACTTTATAAAATCTTATTTTCCCCTGTTTTCCCTGTTATGAGAATAGTCCTGCAGTAAAATGCCATATGAAAACATGGGTATAGATACATATTTTAAATTTCTATCCAAGTTGGTTATTGAGTTATTAGCGAAAAACAGGATTTCGATAATGGTGGACTTAATTTGCATATTATGCAAATTGCTCAAGGATGACAGTGTAATCACTCAGATTCTTATTCAGCACCTTTCAAAGATATAGAAACTGCAAAAAAACTTTGTGGGGACTCAAGTGCACGGTTCACCTCATAAACTGCAGAACTAGAATATGAAACCATATATTTCCTGTAGTGAAAATATAATATATAATTTCCCTTAAGTAAAAATAAAAATATTAAATTTTCCCAAAGAAGTTTGACATTTGTCAATTTAAGAAAAAAAATTGTTTTAATTCCAACTTGTGTACTCGGATAACTATTTCTTCAGTTGTGGATATCCACTCTTGAAAATATATTTTCTGTAATCACAAAAATCTGTCATACACCAGAACTTGTGTATATTCTCAATTTCTTGACCAGTACAATTTTGTTACATGTTTCTTTCTAATCCTGAGTTATCTTGAAATATGTTTGTGTATGAGTAAGACTTGCAAGATGACAATATTGATGAAGTGAGATGTTAAATTGGTATCCGTCATCACCTTAATGTTTCTGGATCACTGGCCCTATTTCCATTTGCCCAAGGCTTCTGACTAGAAGGTGAAGACAATGACCTGTCTGTATTTTAATATTCCCTGTTAAGCTAATTTCATGAATTGAATCAAAATGATAGTGAAAATTGTTTTTCATTGTTATTTCATTTTTGTAAAATGAAAGTAACCCTGACATTCGTATCCTTTTATGCCTTATGTTGAAGTACTATGATGAAATTATTCAGTGAAAATTTTTCTCCGTAGTAAAATGTTAAAATGGTTTCATATAGAATTAAAATATTTGTGTTGAAACAAAGTTCAGAAATGGCATGAAATAAAAACATTTTTTGTCAATTTTGGGGTAAATTTTTGTTTCAGTTAGTGAATCCACTTGTGGCTATGCCCCTATTGAAATTGTTGCAACTTCACTGAGTGAAATAAAAATGGTTCTTACACTAATATTGACAAACAACCTGTAAAATGTTACATAATCACCTCTGAGCATTGTTATATAAACAACAAGATCTGTTGTATCTTGTCTTATACCATGATGTAATGATGAAAACAGCCCAGGCTTTGTTGTACAGACTACAGGGATATGTATTCTCAATAGTTTAATGGTATCAATCTTTGATGTGTTTATACTCGTATACCTACACCAAGAATGGGTCATACAACTGTTGAAAGTAATATAGGCCCCTGGTACTGATCATTTTATATGTTATTATGAATGTAAATTATTGATATTACATTGATGTTTATACTGATATATGATAGAGCATGTTCACATTTACCTGAGACAAGGGGACAGTCTGCTTAGCATATCACTATGTATCACTTAGCCCCCTGGTACCCTTCGTACACCAAAAGGGATAAGTATGTGATACCAAAACATAAGTACAAGTTGGCATGTGATAGGTAGCAATATCATTTCGGATATGCTAAGGCTATGGGGCCCAAAGATTACTAATTCAATATCATTTTACTTTCATTGAACCAGTCAAGCCCTTGTACTCTAGCATGGCTTGAATGAATCCGTCTCAGGTCAGTGTGAACAAGCTATACATTTTGAATGAACAATCTTCAGTCTTCCTTAATTGTTTATTGTTATATACAAGTATTAATTGTTTTAAAAATAACAAATTTTTGCTCTTAGAAAAGTTGTTTATTGTGCTTCTTTTCATTGATTTAAATGCTTATTGTTTATTCATTTGTATGGATTATAGTACAAATTGCTGCATTATTTACTTCTATTTAGATTCTGAAAGGAATTAGTCCTATATAAATCGACCTGATTCAACTGGTTAGCTTCTATAAAATTTGCTTCTGCCTGTTGAACATCATTAATAAAGAATGCTGATAGAAGCTCAGTGATCAATATATAAAACGCCGATGAGAATTTGTCTATTTATAGTTAAATAGAATACTGAATTTGTCTCTGAAAATGATAAAAAAGCTTGATTAAAATTATTGAAAATTCCAGTAAAAGGAATAGGGTATCAGGTTAAAGTAATAGAATTATAATAAATAGCAAATTCCTAATTTGTTAATAATATTTTATACATTTTTCCCCTGTCATATTAATTACTTTTTAGTTCATATTTATTTTTGAAAAGATCTTTGAATGCTTGGATTTCAGTTGTTTTTAATATGCATGTTTAATTCATCTGACACTTAGCTATATAATGGTATTAATTTTGATCACTAAACTATGGTTGTTATGTTATAATATATGAGTAATTTTTTTGTCATATAGAAAACTGTACCATATTGTCTTGTCTTTCTATTCAGGGATTTGTCCCCATGGTTACAATTCATTCTTGGAATTGTCTCATATATAAACAATGTTCACACAGTCATTTCATTATTTATTACAATGTCTCATCATTCATATTGCTGCGCATTCATAAATAAATAATTTTGTGAATTCTTTGTGTCTGTATCTTGATTTATTATTAGCGATCACGCTATATGACCCTCTTTTAGGGGGTCATAAACTAGGGTTTTGTGACCCAACATGCCACCAGGAACACTGCTAACTTCTGTGATCAAGAATTGAACCTGTAACTGCTTAGCTTTATATAGCAGAGGTATAATACAGCACTTGTCCTCCTTTGCCTTTAAGCTAGCTTATTTGGCGACGTGGTAGTGTCTTGCTTACAACTAGAGAAGTCGTGGGTTCAAATCTCAGTTCGGACCATGGATTTTTATTGGGTTACATTTACTCTGGTGTAAATATGGAAAGAGTACATTGGAGAGTGGTAAAATTTGTTTTCATTCGTCAGCTGCACAGCAGACAGTAAGTTACTGACTCCCCTGGAAGATTGATGGATAGTAGTCTGAAGACCAGGTGCAAGAGGGATTATGCTTGTATCAGTTTTCTCATTGTTTAAACTGGTATGGCTGATACAGGAGAATGTTCTGGTGTTCAATTGCTTGTATTCTTTTTGGCTTTCATCTATACCTTAGAGTATGTTATTGAATCAGAAGTTATTAAAAAATTACTGCCCTCTTTAATGTAACTGTACATTATAGTCCAACAGAATTAACCTGAGCTTGACCTTTACGCAAGAATATATTAAACTCGGTATTTACAGTCAATTTTTGTCTTCGTTTGTATATCGTGCTTTATCGGAAGCTTTCGGCGAAATACACGCACTGAACAAATAATGTTGTTTTAATAAGAATAAATACTTTGAAACTGTGCCATAATATTGCTGACTTACTTGTGTAATGTGTCCAAAATTAAAAGTACAATAACATGCCACTTTTAATGAATTGATTTATAGTCACATCGGTTGTTATAAACGCGTGTATAAACGTATACAGGCATATGGAAACTCACGATTTAATGTTAAGTAAAGTGTGTAATTATTATAATAAGGCAGATCAAGCTCCGGTTAATTCTGTTGGACTATACCTCCAAATATGTTCAATGGCAGCTTATGGTAGTAGCTATAGTCCAAACAAAAACAAAACACTGTTTATATAAACAAGACAGTGAACTAATCCACAACAGGGGATGCTCAGGATGACAAAATATATTACTTTGATATTTTTTATGAGTGTCTTGTTGGAGTAATGGTTATGCATTCTACCATTACAAGCCTGATTGACCGAGGGGTGGTGGTTTATTTGCCACACTAATTTTGTTAAAATGAACTAAACAAATTTTATTTTTAATACTGCCTACCTCTGGAATGGATTGGTTCATTTTTAATGATTACACAAACACGTTTTGTTCTTTTGTACAATACCATGTGATTATGTCATAGCAAATGCTATGTTTTGAAGAAAACTGAAAGAACCTACCAACATTATTCCTAGTCAAAATATGATGTCAACTTGTCACCTTGTTTTCCAGGGAGTTGGCTAAAAGTATTAAACTGGCACTGGAGATCTCATGCGCAGCAAAAAGTACATTTGTACATACTTTAGCTTAGCCTTGCGTAGGTATCATGAATATCTGACTGGAATTAAGACTTACAGTTCTTTAAAAACTCTGAGGCAGATTTTTCAGTGTTTTATTTATTTACCGCCGGCCTGAAGACTGGTGGTATATTGGAGTCATCAGAATCTGATGACCATGGTAGGAGCAGTTCATGATTTATTTTTTTAATTGTGTCCTCCTTTTTTATTTACAAATGTTGACAGTGAGAAATTGTAGTAATTTTAGTTTTATAGTAATGCAATAAAATTTCGCGCTTTTTTTGGGGGGGGGGGGGGGCATTTAAAAGAGCATTTTATCCTTATTATTTTATATTTTAAGACATTGTAAAATATCTTCTCCCCTAAATTAGGGTTCAGGCTAAAAAAACACGTACCGTACATATTTAACGCACGTCTCCGTGAACAGATTTGCTACAGACACGCGGTAAATAAGCAAGTGGAGAGCTTAGAATTTTAGATCGGGTTAATCGTATACAAAGCGCTAAATGCATGATGTAAAAGTTAATTATTTGTACTTGTCTGTAGTAAGTAACTGACATAATATGTCAAATATATGTGAAATATATTATACTGTCTCTGCATGCTGAACTTTTCGGCTGTTACTGTGTAATTACTGTCTAACTCACTCATGGAGGCTGCCATTAAGTCAAAAGTATTTTTTTGCCGTAATATCTTTGTCTTCCCTTTTGACGTATGTACACATAATAGAACCAATATCCAGCGGTATTTAATGCTTTGCATTAATCTTTTCTTGTTCTTCAAATTGTAGCATTCATGTCATAGTCACATGGTATTGCCATCATTAACATATCATTCAGTTATTTCTTGTCAAAATAGGGTATGTATTATGATGCTATTAATTTCATCATGAAACCAGTTAAGTAAGGGTATTGCTACCTAGTACTTTACAACAATTTATTTGCAACTGTTTGCTACGTTGTAGCACTAGCTAGCAAAATCATTTTTGCCACTTGAATACATTTGGAACACTGATATTTTTGAGTCGCTAATCTTGGTTTTGCTACTGGGAACCAAAACTGTTGCACAATACATGGCTAGCACCAAAAGCACTTTAAAAGGCCTAGTCAGTGACTTCCTTGCACAACAGGCTCGTAGTGAGAACACAATTTTAAAACATCATTTGTAGGAATCGGATCATTGAATAGCAAATCTGTGACTCCAGTTAGTCCTACAGTTGCTGGCATGCCCAGAATTAGTGAGTGCATCAATAGGGCATGGAACAGGCAATGATATAACATTCCTAGTTTTTTATCTTCCTCATAATAGTACTTAGTTAATGAGGTTTTAAGAACAAATATATAGTGTACAAATAGTTGTCACTTTAACTGAAAACCACAAAAATAAGAATGATTGTATTTTCAGAATGTTTATTTCATCTTTATACATAGTGCGAACAAAAAAAAAAAAACACCGTTTATAGTAACAATACAATAAACTAATCCAGAATGAGGGACGCTCAGGATGACAATAAAATAAACAATTGTGATATATTTTACAAGTTTCTTAGTTGTTAGTGCAATGGAAAAGATTTTTACCATTACAAGCATGATTTACCAACAAATGGTGGTATCCATCATGCTAATGGTGTTAAAATGAATTACACGAATTTCATTTTCAATCCTGCCTTTCAACCATGGATTGTCTCATTTTTAATGTTTACCCAAACACGATTTGTTTTTTTGTATGCACTATAATTATTATACATATCATACATGCATAGATTCTCAATTCAAACATCTTAAACAATTTCCAAAATTTTTAGGTGCAACTCAGTCTTAAAACACATAAAATAACCATTGAGGCAGTATAAACCAATAGAAAGTCTAGCCTATTCAGTATGACTCATACTAGATGTAAATCTAGATAGCCATATATAATCTAAAGATTTGCATGAGTAGCCATTAAAAAATTCAAACTAATTTAACGTTAAAATCTCCACATGCACACCAGTATCAACAAACCCACCTCTTTTAATTCTTATTAATTTCATAATATATTGTATTTTTATTTATACTGGGTTTAACACCATGTCAACACAATTTTTTTAGTTTTTTTTTTTTACTGCATCCAGCGCACCTTACCAAGCTTTCCTGGACCCTTGTCTAAACCCAGTACTCATATACCCTTCCACAAGGCCAGAAACTTCTCAATATACCTTATTAATGGAGAAAAATTGACATTTTTATCAAATTTTCATAGAAGAGTATAACCTCCCTGAGTAGGGTTCCAACCGGTACTCCTTCGTTACACTAGATTTGAAATCCAGATGCACTACCAACTGCGCTACCAACCCGGGTTTAATATATTGTATTATTTAATCAAAAAGTTTACAGCACCTACTGTACAATTCAATACTAATTTTTCAGTCCCAACTTATTGCAATACAATCATCCAACAGTTATGATACTGTTTCACAAAGCACTTAATTAACAGTACAACATAACAAAACTTCATCATTCATAACAGAGATTCATATCAGGTCAGGGTCAATTTTACGCCCAATATTACAATACAGCAGCTTACAACAATGATTACTGATCACAGCCTATATTTACTTCATCAATTTTTCAGTTATAACTGATACAAGCTATTAGTCAACAATACTGAACTTGCCCTCAATTAACTTTTGAATCTGTTATAGGATAAACTGGCCAAACAAACAAATCTTAGCATATATTTATTTGTTTGAATACTAAACTTAGTACATGGTTTACAAAGTTAGCCAACCTGATATCCAATTGTAAATGGGTATGCATCGAGGACAATTTCAGCCTTGTTTATAAACAACCCATTGAAAATGCAGCTGTCACAACAACAGAGACAAATGACCTTGACCTATGTTAACTGTATCAAGTTAACAGCTGACTAAATCCAGGCCTCTGTGGATGTTTTTGTTGTTGTCTTTGTATAGCATCATCATATGATTTAACTTGTAATGTTACACGTGGTCCAGTTCTCCATGTAGCACCTTCAGTGTCGGTGATAGCAGCTTCTATGTTAACACTGTGTATACCAATCAATGGAAAACATAGAACAAAACTTAAACTAAAATAATCATTATGTGGCTCCATGGATTGTTCTAAATTGTTTACACTGGATTCTGCATTC
Organism: Mactra quadrangularis; assembly: GCA_025267735.1. Lineage (NCBI taxonomy): Eukaryota > Metazoa > Mollusca > Bivalvia > Venerida > Mactridae > Mactra > Mactra quadrangularis. Next base: position 48,019,562 of record CM046301.1, on the reverse strand, counting down.
TGAAATATAATAAAGACACTGATCAGTCATTTCATAAATAATATTTTTATATATTATTAATTATTTAACCAAGACTATATTATTGAGGATATACTACTTGCAATAAAGTGTTATTGAACATAAGTAATGCATAAGTAATGCATACATGTATATGTTGATAAGTTATTGATTTCATTAGATAAAAAGAAAAGTCAAGCAAAGTTAATGAGATGTAAATATTATACAGATATACTACTGCATTTAGTAATAACATAAAAAACAGCAATGTTTCTTATTACAACCCTTGATTGGTAATTTAATAGTCAGTACTGTCTTTGTTTAAATCACCTCCAAAACCTACCTAGCTGTTTCCTATAGAAATAATCTTTATCCCACAAGTTCAGAACTTGGGTAAGAGAAATGGAACTCAATAGTGATTTATCTAAGTTGAAAAATGTGCTTCACAATCAAGCTAAAATAAATTAGTATAAACTAACTATACAAAATGTTAACAAATACTGTATAGTACTACCAACCTTTAAATCAATATGATTAGATGACAACTTAGTTACAATGTTAGATGTAACTATGACATTTATACTGTGTATTTTACGAAACAATCCTGGTTTAGATCCATGTTGTACAATACCTTCAACTTTTAATGTAAGATAGGTATCACTCTGTACTAGTATAGGTTCTGTGCCTGTTTGTTGTGGAGATATTGCCAGCTAAAATATACATTAATTATAAAATTATAAAAAACATATAATATATATAACATATATAGCCCATGTAGAGCTCTATTGGCACACTTCCACAGCAATTTTGTTCTATTTATAGAAACATATGCAATAAAAAAAAATAGGGCACGTTCTGCAAGGCGATTGCTAGCTAGCGCTTTTTGAAAGCGATTTATTGTAGCACAAGAGGTCTACAGAATGGTTTGCTTCAAACTAGCAAATCCAAGATGGCGACATTCTAAAACAAAGATTCAGAATTGCAACAAATGAAAAATATTCAAATCAATTATCACCATGATTATTCTATTTAACCGCTTTGAGGAAATATAGGCATTAAATAAAATATATATCAGTATTCTTGAAAAAGAAACACATTCCCACAGGGGGCAGCCATTTTGAAAAAATCAGAAACGTTCCGAATGATATGGCTAGCAAGAAAAAAACTTGCTACGTTTTGCTAGCTAGCGATTCAATTTGCTCATTCGTAGCAAACCGTTCCGTAGGAAATCGCTACAAAGCGCTAGCTAGCGATCGCCTTGCGGAACATGCCCATATATACTAGTCTATATAATATAACTAAAATTTAAATTCAATAGTTATATAACTAGGTCAAGTTCAAAAATTTGTGCAGAAGATTCAAAGTAAACAATTACAACTCACAGGTTAATGTGGACATTTTGGGAAAAAGAAAAGTACTAGTTACTTTTAGCACTATTTGAATTTTTCCTTTTTTTGGGCTGTGGCAAGAAGAAAGGAAGGATTCAAACTGTCGCAAGAACTTGACAAAAAGCATTCTGAATATCACATGACTTTGTAGCCTGCATATCAATTACATGAAACAGAGGTCAAGAACTAGGACAATAAGAATTCACAACATCTCACTTTGAGAACAATTTATTTCAATGAGATATAAAATCTAAAACAATTGATCATGTTATAATGTTTTGTTGGCTACATATTTTAAATTTGATCCCAATATACTGTAGAATGTGTTATGGTATGTTATAAGAGATATTTTACCTTAACTGATGTAAGTTGTAAACTCTGGAAGAAATATCTTGGGAAACAATTAGGTGTCATAGCTAATCTAGAGGCTGACTCACTTAGATAGTCTATATGCTGAAAGAAAACAACAAACTAAATAAGTATTTTATTAGACTATGAACATGTACCATAAATGAGAATTGTTATACAGCACACAATACAATGTAACTGTGTGAAAGTTGACACTTTTGGAAATACTGAAAATTAACTTTCAAAATACTGAAATAGACAGTATTTCATATAAATTACATTAAGTAACTTATTCTCATTTTACTGAAATCAGTATTAATACTGAAAACTTTCACCCATGATCATGTAAGTAGGCTTTTAGTTTTTCGCGTCTTTAACACAGACAACAGTAAAGAGTTTCATGATGCAATTAGTTCAGTTTGTACTTATTTGTTTAAGCAAAATTGTTTAAACACGTTCTTACAACTTAGTAACTTCCCAGTCTGCTTCCTGGCCCTCTCAGTATTAAGCTAGTAAATCTAGGATAATATTTCTAGCTGAAGAAAACAACTATGTAGGATTTGGAAGTGATTTGAACCACTGCAGAGCTGGAAATCCAATGATTACAAGTCCAATATTATAAACACAAAACCACACAGTAAAAAATATTAAGTAAAGAATAAATTTACCTTGTAAGTGATAGCATGACTTCCTTCATTTCTTAGTAAATTCACTAGCTCTGTATGTATTGTGCTCAATAATTGTTTAAAATTGTCTCCAGATACTTCACCAACTCCTAACACCATTTTATCAGCTAACAATGCTTGACTGAAATAGAGAACACCTTTTCATCAGCTAGCAATGTTTGACTGAAATAGAGAACACCATTTTATCAGCTAACAATGCTTGACTGAAATAGAGAACACCATTTCATCAGCTAGCAATGTTTGACTGAAATAGAGAACACCATTTTATCAGCTAACAATGCTTGACTGAAATAGAGAACACCATTTTATCAGCTAACAATGCTTGACTGAAATAGAGAACACCATTTTATCAGCTAACAATGCTTGACTGAAATATAGAACACTATTTTATCAGCTAACAATGCTTGACTGAAATATAGAACACCATTTTATCAGCTAACAATGCTTGACTGAAATATAAAACACCATTTTATCAGCTAACAATGCTTGACTGAAATATAGAACATCATTTTATCAGCTAACAATGCTTGACTGAAATATAGAACATCATTTTATCAGCTAACAATGCTTGACTGAAATATAGAACACCTTTTTATCAGCTAACAATACTTGACTGAAATATAGAACATTATTTTATCAGCTAACAATACTTGACTGAAATAGAGAACATCATTTTATCAGCTAGCAATGCTTAACTGAAATATAGAACTCCATTTTATCAGCTAACAATGCTTGACTGAAATATAGAACACCATTTTATCAGCTAACAATGCTTGACTGAAATATAGAACACTATTTTATCAGCTAACAATGTTTTACTGAAATATTGAACACCATTTTATCAGCTAACAATGCTTGACTGAAATATAGAACACCATTTTATCAGCTAACAATGCTTGACTGAAATATAAAACACCATTTTATCAGCTAGCAATGCTTGGCTGAAATATAGAACACTATTTTATCAGCTAGCAATGCTTGACTGTAATATAGAACACCATTTTATCAGCTAACAATGTTTCACTAAAATATAGAACACCATTTTATCAGCTAACAATGCTTGACTGAAATATAGAACACCATTTTATCAGCTATGAATGCTTGTCTGAAATATAGAACACCATTTTATCAGCTAACAATGCTTGACTGAAATATAGAACACCATTTTATCAGCTAACAATGCTTGACTGAAATATAGAACACCATTTTATCAGCTTACAATGCTTGACTGAAATATAGAACATCATTTTATCAGCTTACAATGCTTGACTGAAATATAGAACACCATTTTATCAGCTAACAATGCTTGGCTGAAATATAGAACACCATTTTATCAGCTATGAATGCTTGACTGAAATATAGAACACCATTTTATCAGCTAGCAATGCTTGACTGAAATATAGAACATCATTTTTCAACAGCTAACAATGCTTGACTGAAATATAGAACACCATTTTATCAGCTAACAATGCTTGACTGAAATATAGAACATCATTTTATCAGCTAGCAATGCTTGACTGAAATATAGAACACCATTTTATCAGTCATGAATGCTTGACTAAGATATATAGAACACCATTTTATCAGCTTACAATGCTTGACTGAAATATAGAACACCATTTTATCAGCTAGCAATGCTTGACTGAAATATTGATCACCATTTTATCAGCTAGCAATGCTTGACTGAAATATAGAACACCATTTTTTCAGAGTAACAATGCTTGACTGAAATATAGAACATCATTTTATCAGCTAGCAATGCTTGACTGAAATATAGAACATCATTTTATCAGCTAGCAATGCTTAACTGAAATATAGAACATCATTTTATCAGCTAGCAATGCTTAACTGAAATATAGAACATCATTTTATCAGCTAACAAAGCTTGACTAAAATATAGAACACCATTTTATCAGAGTAACAATGCTTGACTGAAATATAGAACACCATTTTATCAGCTAGCAATGCTTAACTGAAATATAGAACATCATTTTATCAGCTAACAAAGCTTTACTAAAATGTAGAACATCATTATATCAGCTAGCAATGCTTAACTGAAATATAGAACATCATTTTATCAGCTAACAATGCTTGACTGAAATATAGAACACCATTTTATCAGCTAACAATGTTTTACTGAAATATAGAACACCATTTTATCAGATAACAATGTTTTACTGAAATATAGAACACCATTTTATCAGCTAACAATGCTTGACTGAAATATAGAACACCATTTTATCAGAGTAACAATGCTTGACTGAAATATAGAACACCATTTTATCAGCTAACAATGCTTGACTGAAATATAGAACACCATTTTATCAGCTAACAATGTTTTACTGAAATATAGAACACCATTTTATCAGCTAACAATGCTCGACTGAAATATAGAACACCATTTTATCAGAGTAACAATGCTTGACTGAAATATAGAACACCATTTTATCAGATAACAATACTTGACTGAAATATAGAACACCATTTTATCAGCTAACAATGCTTGACTGAAATATAGAACATCATTTTATCAGAGTAACAATGCTTGACTGAAATATAGAACACCATTTTATCAGCTAACAATGCTTGACTGAAATATAGAACACCATTTTATCAGAGTAACAATGCTTGACTGAAATATAGAACACCATTTTATCAGCTAGAAATGCTTAACTGAAATATAGAACATCATTTTATCAGCTAACAAAGCCTGACTAAAATGTAGAACATCATTTTATCAGCTAGCAATGCTTAACTGAAATATAGAACATCATTTTATCAGCATGGGTGAAAGTTGTGAAAACTGAAAATACTGAAGAAAATGCTGGGGGCCAGGGGGCCGCTAGGAACCCCGGTAGGTCCAGGGCAACACCTTGGTGGGGGTTCAGGGGGCCGGAGGCCCCCGAAAGCTGACAGTGTAGAAGCAAAATAAAGCAGTAAAATCAAGCATTCATGGAAGCTAGCAGGAACTTTCAGGACTTCTGAGTAAAATATCTATGTACATATATTAAGCATTTTGGTACTCATGAGTTCTTCATAAGTTCTTAACTTGACCCCCTCATCATTCAAATTACAAATTGTATGGTATATAACTATCTTAATTCTTAAACATGCCATCAAATCATTTAAAGTTAGTGTATAAGACCAAGCTGAATGTACACAGAGAATAATTTCAATCCACTTTGCAAGTGAAATTGATAGATAAGTCTTTTTTGGCAGCAGGTATATCTTCATTGAAGAATGATCTAGTTGCTTTCTGATTGCATGTAAAATATTTTTTTCACAGACCAATGTCATGCTTATTTTGCACTAAGAACAGAACAAGAGCTGTCAGAGACAGCATGCTCGACTTAGTTAGTATTTGTCACAGACGATGATGTTGATGGTAAGGAACATACATATTTTAAAATTTGAAAATATAACCTTAACAAATTTAAAGTAAATAAATAAATAAAAAAATAAAAGTTCTAGCAGCTTCTATTACACTCCTTGTCTGACTTGATATTTTGATGTATCACCAATAACTATTGTTCAATATATTGCTACAAAATTTTATATCAATTGCAGCTCTTTTGGCAAACAGACCCATGTATTAAATTACATACACATTGGTAATGCCTATGTTGTTACTCAAATCTTGTTTTACATGTTGTCCAGCTGACAAAATGACACTCGAGTTCCAAGACTCACAATATTAGAAATTTTGAATGTAAACAAATTTGTCTATTTAATCTATACATATGCTGATCATACAATATGAACATTCAATTTAAAACTTCCAAGATTACTGTATAAATTTAGAATCAGTTCTGCTAACATCATCATGGACCAAACCTGTTAACTTTGGTGTATAAGTAAAGTCTCAATGTTATTGGGTAAATTATAAAGAGATAGGCTCAACAACATACAACTGCTCAATATAATTAAGTCATCCAAAGTGTGTACCAGCATCCCTATACAATAATTATGGACCAGTCCTGTTGACTTTTTTGGAGTATAAATAAAGTAAAAATATTATTTGTGAAATACGGGATTGACTCAACAAAAAAACAACTACTCAGAGTATTTAAGTCATCATGAATGAGGATTTTATAGTCAGTACCCCTATAAAATAATAATGGACCAAATCTGTTGACTTTTGAGTGCATAAATACGGGCTGGTCATTTGGGCAAATTATGCTTTAGACTAAACAAGAAAGAACTGCAACATGCTAATATACCTAAGTTATCCAGAATATTGCAATTAGAATCAGCTCACCCCTTAAACGAAAATGGACTTAACCTTTTGGTGTTATGGAAAATACAGCTTTAATCTAAATGAGACTGTTTGAGTATTTTGGGGTATTAATAGTAGAATGTGAACTCTTCTTCCCTGTCTTAATTACCTGTTTGTCATCAGTAGTAGTGTTAACACAGCAGGGGGACATATGACGTCACGTACACAGAGCTGTGTAGAGTTGATGCAGACACTAAGTCTACGTCACTGTTCAACTGAGTCTGATTTTAAATCAATTTAAGGTGTATCATGTGTTAAACTCGGTGTTTAAGTTAAAGTGCATTGCATTTACGTATTCATTTTGTAATTAAATATAAACTAGATAGAATTTCTAGGATTAAAAAGAACAAAGGAACAGAGGCTTGTGTCTTTATCATTGCTTATGACGTATGTTAACATGACTGTTTTGTTACAATTTTAGTTAAGTAATAGTGATAAATGTTGATATTTAGACATCAAATTATTGAATTACTCCATAAAACTTCTTGGTCGAGTGCCAAAAAATTGTCTTTGAAAAAATGTTTGTTTCGACGATTATTTTTCTGTGGCATTTTATTATTTTGTTTACTCTCAAAATAGAGTAAGTGTTTTTCCCCAAATTGGTCTGGTTTTTTTTCATTTTCGTCGATTTTTTGGTCGGTCGGAACAACAACAAAAAACTGGTGTTTCTCTTTTTTTCTTTTTCACGAAATTTACGGTCGCCGGTTTTGTAAACCAATTTATATAAAAGAAGTAATGGCCTTAATATGTAGTAAACATTACTATATCTGCGTTTCTGCAATCTTTAAAAACTTAAATGTCATTTTTACCCCTATTTTTATTTTTTCGAGGGTCATTTGAAATTTTCAAGGGTCAGTGTTATAAATAACTTATATGACTATCTAACCCATTTATATCAAATATGAGCTGCATTATAAAAATGTTGGTTTGTTTTGCACATAGTCATAATTGAACAAAAATCAATTATTTACAAATTTAACATGGCTTTGTCCACCACACGATTACTTCAAAAAAAGATTCGTACGTAAATTTGCCGATTTTTTTAAAAAAAGTGCACACGGAAACGTGTTGAAAGTAGTCGTTTTTTAAGAATTAATTCTGCAAATTTACATCAGGGAATCGCTGATTTACAAATATTTTGTGTATTTTAAATGTCTGAGTTCAAGGGTTTGAAATAATTCAATAAAAATCGCAGACATTTCTGAAGAAATCGCCGAGCGTAAAGTTGTATAAAATAACCAATTTAAACTGTTTAAAAGTTAACAATTTAAAGACAGTGCTATTTTAAAAGTAGGTGAATGTAAACAAAGGAACATGCCGATCTGCATTTGCCAATATTTGTTTTAATCGATCATTTTCTTTTGATCATTATAATCTAGCCGACAATTAAAAAAACTAGGTTATTCTTGTTTTAAGCATAACTAATTATATAAACAATTAAATCAAACTTAACGCTATGATGACACACTAAGACGTTGCATTTAAGACATTGCTGTGTAATAAAACATCAAAGAGTGTGAAAAAAGCCGACAGGACACACATCTTAACAATGTCAAACATGTGTAAATTTGTAACCAAACAAAGGATTAAATTGAATTCAACGCTGGTTAATAATGAAATATAAAGACGATTTGAGACAAATAGTAAAGTAATAAGACAAGATCACTATTTTAAATTGATACCTCGTAACCAAATGCCCGCGTCATATGCAATTAAAAGCCGTATTTAGTGATCTACTGATCACCGAAAAAATGACTTGTAACTCCGTCAAAGTTATTTTTAGCAGATTATATTTGTGTACCGTTGTTAAATTAAATTGAAAAAGTAACGTCAAATGACGCATGCTATTAAATACATTTTAACGTGTCACTGACATTGGTAAATCCGTATTTCCGTCAAAATTACTTCCTTTTTTCGTGATTACGATCGCCAAACACCGATTTTGACACCCTCACCCCCTACCCCCCCCCCCCTCAAATTTCTCAACGGATTTACATGAATTGGAAAAATGGCCTTGGCGGCCGTCGAAAATACGGAATTCCGTCAAAATACGGAAAACTTTCACCCATGTATCAGCTAACAATGCTTGACTGAAATATAGAACACCATTTTATCAGCTAACAATGTTTTACTGAAATATAGAACACCATTTTATCAGATAACAATGTTTTACTGAAATATAGAACACCATTTTATCAGCTAACAATGCTTGACTGAAATATAGAACACCATTTTATCAGAGTAACAATGCTTGACTGAAATATAGAACACCATTTTATCAGATAACAATACTTGACTGAAATATAGAACACCATTTTATCAGCTAACAATGCTTGACTGAAATATAGAACATCATTTTATCAGAGTAACAATGCTTGACTGAAATATAGAACACCATTTTATCAGAGTAACAATGCTTGACTGAAATATAGAACACCATTTTATCAGCTAACAACGCTTGACTGAAATATAGAAAACTATTTTATCAGCTAGAAATGCTTGGCTGAAATGATTGACACCATTTTGTCAGTGTAACAATTTTAATGGAATATTTCTGTCTTCTTATTTAAAAATGTTACTATTGAAGCAATTTACTCCAAACATTTTCAACAATACTTAAGAAGTAGGCAAACATGAAATATACATGTATACATGAAGTACAAAACTTAAAGGGAAGTTTTACTTCAAGGAAGTACATGCACTTTAGGAAGAATGGAGCCCATTTTGGCCTTAAAATGACTAGAAATAAGAACTGACTAGTGTATCTCAGCAAAACTTGTCTTTAGGAACAAAAACAAGTACAAAAGTATTTATAGATGAAAAATGAATACATAAAGTACCTACCCATCATTACCATTCTGTACAACAGCAGATATTGCTATCTTCATTAATTCACAGCTCATTTGTAATCTAATATTTGAGTCAAGAAAAAATCAGGTATCACTTGTTTGTAAATCACATTCTCCACCTGAGGGGTAGTGCAGGGGAGAAAGAGCTGGACAACTAAAAGGATACATTTGTTTTGCTTTGAATTTAGTGAGGACTATAGCCTTCGTTATACCACTAAACTATCGGTGTTTTTACAGCAGTGGGAATGGTTTTCCTCACGTAAAGCTATAATGGTTTGTTAACTTTGTTTGTTTGTTGGGTTTAACGCCGTAGCAACACATTACAGGTTATATCTAAACGATTAGCCCACCGATTCACTGTTCCTGGAAAGGCTAAATCTCTGGATTTAGCTGTTGACCAACTACTGGGCGCATACTTTCGCCAGTGACTGACTACTGCCCTACATGATTTAGAATCAATGATAGGAGGGAGAATGGCCATAGAAATTATTTCATGACCAAGCTCCACGAAAGTATGCCCCGACCAGGAATCGAACCCACGACCCCTCGATCAGTAGACTTGCGTGCTACCGACTGAGCTAGCCGGATGGCTAAAAGCTATAATGGTATAGAGGAACTGTTAACCATGACATTATCTTAACAAGCTTAATGCAAATCACACTATTTGACATACATGTATCTAAATTTCAAGTGGTCAGTATCTGTCTAAATTTAGGGAGTGATATTGTTAAATTTTAGTCAACTGTCACTGGTGCAAACCCCACTGATTTAAATAATCAGTAGAGTATTTCTGTACTCGCAAACAATTGGAATCACCGATCAGTTGAATTTAACAATAAAAGGAAGAATTGCAGTGAAAAGAAATTCATGACCATACTCCATGAAAGTATGAAGGTCCTATCAGGGAATCTTAACCATGACTTCTGGACTCAAAATTAAAGTTAAAAAAGTTCAGCCAACTTTACAATTTTTCACTATAAGCCCTGATAATTGAAATCACCTTCAGACTGGTGATCCCTCACAGTACCCACATAATCCTGAGTAGAGTGGAACAACTGTGGGTTAATATCTTGCTCAAGGAAATTAGATGTGTCCCTAGAGGGCTTCGAACCCAGGACATCTCAATCCCTAAGCTGTAAGCACGTTTCCTACCACTGGACTATAGCTCCTACATAACAGACAGAGCTAAGTGGCCAGGCTATAGGTGTACAGGTATATGATATAATAAATGTAAGGATACTGTTGTAGATGTTGTAACGATGAAGGATCAGCATCAAATGATTGTTTATATAAATCTGATAATCTTTTACTGATACTTTCATAATCTTCTCCAGTCTTTGTTAGCTATAATAACAATATAACAGTTTTATAATGCATGATAGATGTTATAGCATAATGATTAGGGCTGTCACGATATACTGGTATACCGATATATTGCAATACGCAGCTGCGGCAATATGTACCACATTACGATTTTAACGTACCAGTATTTGGCGATATTTTTTATTTCATTGGAAAATTCTTCCCTTTGTTTTTCCATTGTTCATTCCATCTAACCTTAAGTTACTAGAATTTAACTGATTGGGGCGTGTCACAGTCCTAAATGACCATATATTCTTAAAGAGACTAGATTGTATCAGTAGCTGCATGTAAGATTTGCAATGTTTCTGTTAAATACAGCAGAGTCACAATAAATCTTAGCCCACAATATATTGTGGTATGTACTATCGCGATACGATGCCAGCGTATTGCAGTAAATCGCGATATGCTTCGGGCGTATCGTGACAGCCCTAATAATGATAGTAATGTTACAATCATCACCTTAAACTTTCTTGAGCGCTAGCACCATTTATTACGTAATGTACAAACATAGTAAAAGACAGAATTATCAACTAGCCTATTGATTAATGAAATAAGTATTTTTCACTAGCCTGAGTCAAATTTCACTAATCCCTGTCTTTGGGTTAGTGGGTTAAGCTTATGACTGATGCAACAAAAACAACATTTTCTTTCATGATTTACGATAAAATGTCAACATAATCAATGAAATACAGATGAAATTCTACCGTTCCAGCACAATGATGCCTCATTTCAGAGAAGAAATAAGATCTTTAGATGGTTAATATTAGTAAGAAAACAAATACATGTACAGATAAACTTTAAAAAACCCAGAATATCTGCAAATTTTTGGATAAAATCATTTTTATTTCAACTTGAGAGCAAAGAAAATGGCTATTTCATTCATGACTAGTTTACTTTTAACAATATTCTTTGAGCTTACTCAAAATATGTAGAAGCAGAACATTTACAGTGTGCTCAACTACTAAAGGTGAAACAAAAACATTATTAATTTGTAAGCCTGTCATTACACAGGATAAAGGAGCCTGAAGGCAGATATCAGCACACGTGCTTTGGTATTGGCCTAAAATTTCATGCAAGCAAAGTATGTCATTGTTTGGCTGCTGATGCAAAATGATTCAAACAATATGAATTTTTTACTAGCACTAATTTATTTTAGCTCAGTTGTGAAACAAGTTCTTACTACTTAGATTTATCACTTTCGAGTTCACTTCCTGGTCCCCCCAGTACTGAGCCAGTAGGTAGACATTGAGGTTATATTGGCACACTTTTAACGGCAATTTTGTTACTATTTATAGTAACATATGCAATAATGTATAATAAATTGTTTGTATACTGAATCATACCTGTGATACGATAGCTTCACATTTTGTTATCTCTTGACCTTTAGCATTAGCCAAGGCTGCAGCAATAGCCGGTGGTGGACATGTTTTAAATGTATTACATGTACGTAATAACTGTGTATGTACATCTATCAATGAGGCTCGTAATTGTATGTACTCGGATTGAAAATATAATGGAAAGTTGGGTACTACTGCAGCCTGGAACATAGAAAAAATACCTCATAGATTTTGTTAGGTTGTTTTGGTTGCAATATCTGCCTTTTTAATAAACAAGTACTAAATTCCCTTTGTATATAGCTATTGCCTACTTTTTCACATGGGTCAGTAACTTGGCACAGGTTTCTTTCAGTTTTGGAATGGAAAATCTTAACAAGATGTTGTCACATAAAACCTGACATACTGGCACCCCATGAACCATCTCTTTATGGCAAATACTAAAAATGCAATTTTGATTAGTAATTAAGAGTTCCAGCATTATGTGCCCTAATATGTGCTGCCACAAATGACCTTTGCTCCAAGAGTGACTTTGGTCTTTGAGCAACAAACCTAGAAAAAGTGTGACACAAGGTCATAATGTAGGGATGATATGTGACAGTGAAATTCCCTAATGTGTCTAAAATCAACATTTATACTGTAACTAAAATATAACCAGTCGAGTCTTACAATTACATTTTAAATACATACAGTCCAACTCGAGCAAACAGACAACTTTTAACACCAGACAACTCTGGACAAAAGACATAAATTCCTCCCATGGAAAAGGCACTATGTAGGAGCAATGGTCCAGTGGTAGGACTCGCTTAGGGATCAACAGGTCCTGGGTTCGATCCCCACTAGGGACACTGCTAATTTCCTTGAGCAAGAAATTAACCTTCAATTGTTCCACTCCACCCAGGTGTAAATGGGTACTGTGAGGGAGCGCCTGACTGAAGGTGATTTCAATGATCAGGAGTTATCGTACAAGATTGTAAAGTCGGCTGAACATGAATATGGAAGCAGACTTTAAACAGCATTTTAACTTTTTTTTTCACTTTAAATTAACTGAGGACAACCAACAACTATGGACTTAAGAGTATACAGTTATCTGCAAGTACATAATACATACTTAATGTTGACAACCAAATTTTACCTGTAAACAAAAGAACACTTGTAGACAAAGGACATTTTCAGAATTTCCCTGGCCTGTCCAACGTTCACAGTTAAACCCAGTCCCTATATAATCAATAATCTGGGAGCCAGCCCATTTAATACTAACCTTTAATGAAGTAAGACCACGATGATAGTATGATAATGAATCTTGTAATTTAGCTATGGTACTTGAACTATTTCTTTGTAAACTTGTCTCACCATGACTTATATCTCGTAAACCAGTCAACCAGAAATGGAAATGTTCCGATGATACCTTAAGTAAATATACACAGAGATAAGGAAACAAGATTTATACAATCTCTACACTCAATACTCTGTTTTCCGTTGCAAATTCTGAAAATCTGTAACATCCTGACTCTGTCAATTTATAGAATTCAAATGGTCAAAGCTTAGACTTTGGGCTAACTCTGATATGAAATGAACAAACAAAGACATTTTGGACCTTAAATACACCACTTTGTATATTTAACTCTCTAAGCTCTTACAAATAAGGTGAAGATTTTATGTGGGACTTTGTGAGACAGATTTTTTCTCAACATACAATTTTTTTTTCAATTTTGTGATTGTCAATAAACATATGACTCACAGCAAATCAACTGGTCAGTCAGAAAACTGCCAAAAAATGCTTTATTAGGATAGCCAAATATTTTATCCAACAATATTGGACCAAGAATTGTTTTCCAGTATATAATAAACTGGACCAAGAATTAATTTTTTCACCAAATTATAAAGTAACTATTACAAACCTTGTTGGCTAATGATGTAAATATTCTCTCAGCTATACCAGATTGACCATATCTTAAAGCTTGTCTAGCAGTTTTATATCCTAACCAGAGATTATCACTCTCCATACACGATTGTATTCTATCTTCTATCTCAGCTGGTATATGATGTCCACCAGCTACTTGAAATAATACTGAACATAAATACACCTGAAATTATATAGTACATGTATACAGAATTGTATTCTTTAGTACTTACATATAATCACAAGGCTGAGTAATGATTACAGCATTGGACTGGTAACCATTGTACATCCAGCTCAATCTCCGTAAACAGATATCCTGTAGAACGTTGTCGTACAGGATCTCTAAGATCTTAATGGAGGGTCAAGACTGACGCCCTTAATGTCGACCAATCAATGTGTAGCTTTCATCTAGTGTTTGACATTGAAATGCTCGTCACATGGTATACACTTAGGTGCTTCCTCTCTTTTGAGAAGGTATGAATGTGTTAATCTGGTAGCATTAAAACATATTAACATTACTAAACATTATTCTTTAAGAAAAGATTTGTACTAAAAATGAAAATGTTTGGCTTTAAGTCTGCTTCAATATTTTATGTTTAGCCTAATCCACATTCTTGTACAATAACTCCTCTTCATTAAACTCATCAGTGATCAGGAGATCCACACAGAGCCCATTACATGAGGGTGGAGTAAAGTAATCACAGTGTGATTACTAGCTCAAAAAAAAATAACCTCTGTCAGGTACTTTTCTATCCCTAAGCAGTGTCCTACCACAGGGCTGTTGCTCCAAATACACTACCGGTATATTTAACATGATAAAATAAGGAAGTAATAACAACAATACCTGCATCTGATGTGGCTCTTGATTCATACTAACACAATTATTTAATATAGCTAATAATTGTGGTATAACTGATCTAGGTAACAATGTTTGATTGACTGAGCCTATAGCTGCCAATGTCTCACACAGTAAACTATCTACCACAACTGTAATAATAATAATAAAAATAATAATGGTGATAATGATGATGATAATAATAATAATAATAATGGTTATAATAGTAATAATCAGGGACCAGGAAATTCGCCGAAGTCAATCGGTCCAAAGCCGTCCGAGTACCGGATACGGGTTTTAACGTGTACCGTACGGACCCGACCGTTTACTGTACTTTATTCACGACCATGTTAGTACTTATTTTTTGCTCCCTTTTATTAGGAAGACATACGATACATTGGCATTGATTGTTTAATTTTTTACAAAACTTAACTTCTATCTAGCATAAAAGCGTGGTTTCTGAAATTACTCCCCGCAATCGTCGGTCGTTCAATAAACAGAACTTGAAAAAAGGCTGTTTCATCTAGTTCTAATGTTGTTGGAAAACTCAGTCATGTGGGGAAATTATTTTAACTGCGCATGCGCAGAAAACCGGGTCCAAAGTAAATGTCTCGCATTTAAGCGTCGTTCGCTAAATTAAGAAAGAAAACGTAAAATAATGATAAGCTTTTTTAATTACACGCGTAGATTAAAACGTTTCTCATACGAAGTGACGATGTAGCGTGGGTCTCGAAAACGTATGACATCTCATTACAATGGTTCAAGCGGTTTCTTTTAACACAAAAGATTATAAAATCGTGCATAGTACACCATTTATAGATAGTTTAATGACAAAACTGTTCGTTTTGAAAATTATTTTCGTTGAATTTGGAATTTAATAGTAATCATTAATTTTGTTCACCAAAGAAGGGAGAAGAGAGGGTTGAATTTTGATCATCAACAACTGTACCTTCGATCAATAAGAATTTGCGTAGATACATGTCCTAAGATAATTTCTTATTATTCACACCTCAATTTAAGACGTAAAAATAAATCATAAATCAAGTCAAACAAATTAAAGATTAAATGAATACATCAATCAGGAATTGACAACAAAAGCAGTTAAATTGTTTTCTTTAATTATTCATAAAACATTCTTTATAAAAGATTATTGTTTTTTACAAGTTTACAGGTTTCAAACAGACCGATTGAAAAACGTAATCGGTTCGATGGACACGATTAAGTAAGAACATATTCTTCTGCTGTTCTTCAAATTAATCGAGTGCAAATCAAGCGTACCTTGCTGTGCTCGATCAAAAAAAAATATCACTGCCTCAACTCCACATGATACCTGTAACCATGGATACGTTATACAGGGTCCTTGGTGTGTAACCTGTGGACAACTAAGCAGGATATTACATCAGTAAACAGTGGGTTTTAGCAACTGATAGTTGTATGATAATATTTTATCGCTACGTTTTCTTGAAAATTATGGAAATTAATGGTTTGAGGTCAAAATTAGCGAATTTTTCCCGGACCGATTTTTTTAAGGATTTTGAAATCTCAATCGGTCCAAACTGAAAAAATCGGTCCGAAAACCGAAAAACCGGCGATTTCCTGGTCCCTGGTAATAATAATAAAATAATAATAATAACAAAAATAACAATGGTGATAATGATGATGATGATCATAATAATAATAATATAATAATAGTTATAATGATAATAATAGGGACTATAGTCTCATAACTTACACATACCAGTAAGAAGGTATACAAACAATTGATTTTCAACGATTTTTCTTTATAGACAAATAATTAAATGACAACAAAGACGTGTAAAATAGCTAAAACTTTACTCTGCCTGAACAGTCACAAATTTTGTGCAGATAATTCAGAGTAAACAAGAGCTATCAGAGGAGACAGCATGCTCCACTAAGTAAGTTTTTGTCACAGGAGATGTGGTTAATGATAAGGAACATACATATTTTAAAATTTGAAACTATAACCTTAACAAATTAAAAGTAAAAAAAATAAAAAAAAATAAAAGAAAATTTTCAGTTCATGGGAGACAAATTTGAAAAAAAAAATGTATTTGGAGTTATGAACCTTGTCACATGAGATGTGGTTGATAATAAGGAACATATATTTAAAGTTTGAAGTCGATACCTAAAGAAATAAAACAGTTTCAGTAAAACCAAACATTTTTTTAAAGAAAACTCTAAGTTCAAGGGGAGATAATTCTGAAAAAAAAATGTGTTTGGAGTTATGAACCTTGTCACATGAGATGTGGTTGATGATAAGAAACATATATTTAAAGTGGAAATTAATTAACTAAAGAAATAAAAAAGTTATAGTAAAAAATATTTTACTGCACGAAGACTTTAATCAGAAATATGGACACGGACACCGACGCTAGGACGAGTAGGAGAGCTCTCCATTTACTTCGTAAAGTCGAGCTAAAAATGATGATTCATAAGCTTAACTGTGCATGGTATCGAACAAGGAAAGTATCAATTATTTTAAAGCCAAATATCCGAGAGTTGCACCCTGCTCTCTTTCTCTCCTCCCTGCTCCTTTTGTCTCTTCCCCAAGCAGATTAAAGTTACTTTGAAGTGACAACGCTCTGATGTAACCTGCCTCCTTTTTAATGCCTCCTGGCCATTTTCTTTATAACCATTACAAGTATACTAACTATTTATACTAATTTATTTAAGCTCGATTGTGAAACAAGTTCTTACAACTTAGATTAATCACATTAGAGTCCACCTCCTGGTCTCCCAGTAATGAGCTAGTTGGATAAAGTTTCTAGCTCAAGAAAACAACAGGGTAACTTTTGAATGGGATTCGAACAACTATCTGCTGGCTATCCAATGATTACCAGTCCAAAGTCGTAACCACTTGGCTATGCCCGCTGCTATATATATACTAAACGCTGAATCTTAACAACAGAGATAAAAAAAAATAACATTAAAAGGACATACCTCCATGTTGGTCCATCATACTTGTTATACATGATATAAAACTTTCAGCTACTTTAGGTTGATGTTTACAAAGATCTACTACACATCTTAAACAAACCTTGTAATAAAATAAAACAAATTAGAATAACCAATGATAATACAGGCAAACATACTTCACCTGAGTTTTTAAATTATGGGGGTTTTACTTGTTGTACTAACTAACAATTAGGGACTTTAGTCAGTTATCTTTCCTTGATAAAATCTGAAGCAATCCAATTGGTAAGTAGGTCCTTACAGTTGGAATACTCAGATTTTATCATTGAATTTCTATGTAAGGATAACAAAATATTTCATCTTATATCTTTCTTGTTAATTAAGATATTAACAGAAGTGATAAAATTTAAATAGTTCTTTAACCTAAAAATATTTAGCTTGAATTTCAAACAAATCAAATGATTTGCAAAAAATTATTTAAGATTAATTTTGGCAAATTGACATTAAAAAATAAGGGTAAAATCTGAGTAATCCAACTAATAGGACCTACCTATTTGAAGAGTATACAAGGGGAAATAAATGACTAAAGTTCCTTATTCTAGGTAAAAATACCAGAAGTAAAAATGTCATATACAAAACTGTCACAGGTAAAGATGCCATTACATCACCAAGTATAACTAGAATGAACGATAGGACCAGTTTTGTGTATCATGCTTTTCTGCAACAATTTGTACAAAATATTAATCGTACCTCGTCAGAAAAACTGAATACTTTTGAGTTCCAGATAACATCCGTTACAAGAACAATTAGACAATATTCTAAATCAAAATATGGATAGAACTACATAAGAATGAACTCAAAGCTGTTTTATTCTCAAAGCATATTTCTGTAATGATATTAAACTGTGAACTTATTTCATGACCAAATTACACATAAATTTGCCCTGCCTGGGAATTGAAACCACTACCCTTAGTCAGTAGACATGTGGGCGACCAATGAGCTAGCAGGGTGTGCATTCTCGAAGCTGGTAACCATGGAAACAAATAATTGACAATGTTAATATTCAAACCTTAAGAGACTTCGTATCTTCTTCATTAGTTAGAACCATTATCTGAGTCTGTATAACACTAACAATATTATCCATTAAATTTTGACCACACCAATATTCTGTATCTTCTGTTAAATAATAAATTATCATACAATAAGTAAGAGGGCAATTAATGTTATGGGGTTCATTAATTTCAAATCTTGTTTAACACCAACATATACATGTTTGTAATTAAAATTACATGATGTATGAATGTTTGTTAATTGAAAAGAGATAATTATGTCTATTTGTTCTTTGTTTTGAATAAGATATTTGCTAAAACATTTTTTGTGCATTCATTTGAAGTAAAAATAACTTCGATTGAATACATTAAAGTCATTGAAAACACTAAACTTAAGACAAATTATAATTATAATTTTCCCATTTCACTGTCTACTCATGACTAAGCAAAATTATCTGAAAATTATAGAAAAATAATTAAGACATTAATGAGTCAGTCTCTTTACAAACCCATTGTTATGGTTTTTTTTTGGTTTTTTTAACGTATTCAACACATATTTAGGTCATATATACGTCGGCCAGCTCTTCCTACTATAGGTTTCCTGGACATTTCTTCTGTCACCAGTACTAACTTGCCCTACCATGAGGCCGACAACTCATGTATAGGGTATGACCTACTGCGACCGGGCTCGAACCCATTATGTTAAATCAATGATTCTATATCAACGTTAAACCTCTGAAAACAGGTATCCCCTGAATACCGGACTTTTTGAGGTAATATCAGGTGATATTTGTGGGACATGACAAAAATATAACTTACTTGCATGTACATAAGCAATGACAACATTGGTATGAAATTGTGTCAGTTTAGACATCAGTACTGGGTTATCATGTACGTAACATAGATTACATACATCTAATAAGCTACGATCAAAATCTGAAAGGAAATTATGAATCCATCTGAATTTCAATACTATGTGTATTCAGTGCACTGCACTTCAGTGAACTAGGACGAACACAATAATGCTCACAATAAAATAGAGTATATTTATGTAGCCAAACAAACTTAGATTTAACTACCATAATCTGACAAATAAAAACATGCACTTGTGTATTACACGGGCCAAAACAAGATGAACAAAAACTTAAGAAAATAATGCATACATCAAAGTTCGGCCGATTTTGAGCAGCATATTTTATCCAATAATTTTAATAAATGATGACATGTCAAAATAGCATTTTTTCTCAAGACCACTTCCTGGTTTCCCAGTATAAAGCAGTTATGATTAGGTTTCTTGTTCAAGAAACAAATGTGAATGCCATTGGAGCTACATGGAACTGGCCACAAGGGATTACTAGTCCAGTGTCATAACTAAGCTGCCATCCCTGCTTGTTTCAATGTATTATGTAATATCATAGTGCCATACACTATGGTCAGTCTTTTATTTATAAAGAATAAAAGCAATGCAAGTTTATGTAATTATAAACAACATACCATGTTTTGCAAAGATCATTTTAAGAGTGACAGCTTTAGACAATGATACAAGAACTGTAACAGCTCCAGTCTTCAAACCTATACATGATGTCTCTTGAATAAAATCGCACACACCCTAAAATAATACCATTGCAAACTATACCATTAGTCCACAACAAATTGATCATATGTTCTATGGAATCGCTCGTACCTTAATTTTGACGGTTTTTACAAAAAATATAGTTTTATTTCCTCGCTCGCTCATAAAAATTTGGTCAAACCGCTATATAAAGCAACTGTATTAAGATTTTTTTTTTCTTCGCTCGCACGCCCCATTTTTTTCTAGAAAAATCCGTAGAACATATCATCAACTTGTTGTGGCCTTACAGTTATTGTACAAAAAGTATATTCATAGCTTGCATAATTAATAGATATATTATAGTATCAGATTTTATTTAGCTGTCAGTGGCATATACATTAACCCTTCTGATTTAAATACTCACTACAGCAATTCAGTACTCATGATTCATAAAAATAGAGATCTGAAGTTTTAAATCAGTGGATCATTACTTTGTATATGTATTTATGTTTGTATTTACCTAAATAAAATATTGTTTAAACCAAATCAGTGGTGTTAATGAATGTGCCACTGACAGCTGAATAAAATTTAACAACAACATTGCTCATAAACCTATCTATTATTAATAATTTAAATGAGGTTTTTAATCCATTTAAAAGACAGCCAACAAATGGTGCCATTGAACATGGCATTAAACATTCTTCTCAATAATAGCATCACATGATAATGAGTATATAGTACAAATTGAAGATTTAATAAGAAAATAAAACCATAACTATTTTTAAGAGACCATTGTGAAATGTTTAAAATCTTAAGAATTTAATATTAATTTCAACTATGGGCACACACAGCTTGTTAGCTTTACACAACAGAAGCATCTTTCCATTTATGAACCAACCATTGTTACACAAGACAATATGAGTATAGATTAAATCATATACCAGGATACATTGATAAGTCCATAAATGTGGAGCCTTGTCAGCCAATCTTTTCAATTCTTGTAAACATACTATCTTTACTGTCTTTCTACAATCCATTCTAACATTGTGTAACAATAAATCAACCTGAAATACAACAATAGGAAAAAATATCCTCAATACCATGCTTAATATAGGGCAGGGCTGGCGAAATCAAACGTCCATATTGTCCGTGTTGTCCCAAGGCAAATACGGACAAGTGGATTTTTCAATAATTTTATTCTATTATTTTCATCCGGACAAGTAACTTATTATTAACTTAATTGCCAAGAATGGACAAGTAAACAATTTTAAGATTTCGCCGGCCCTGTATGGAATGAAATTGAAGATATTGAAATGTTTCAGTTAGTAGTTGTTGTGATGACCGATCATCAAACTGATGAAAAACCACTCAAAGATCCTTTAAATTTACCGTAAACAAATATTAAAATAAACATAAATAGCTCGAAACTTAGCATAAAAATCTTGTCAAGATAATGATTAGATTTGACTATAAGATAAATCTAATCTAACTTTAAAATTAACAATTTCTTTATATACATCTCAAATTCATTCAATATCCCCCAAGCGATGCGCAACTTGCTTCAAATAGACCAGTTCATTGTTATTGTTATGAAGTCTATAAACAGTAACAAGTAGCTGATAAGAAATACAGATAACCATTTGATGGTTGGCAAGAAATGATAGCGAGTAGACAAATGAAAAACACAGTAATTTTTAAATAACAATTACTGAGTCATTTTTCATCAAACAATTTAGTATCTTATTTCATTAGAAAGGTCTAGAAACTCATATTTTGAATATTTTAAAATTATTTGTCAAAACAGAATCGTTTTTTATTAGCGAGTGTTTAAACCTAATGCTTCAAACCGGCAAGAAGATTGTTCAAAAGACAGGTTTAAATCACCTAATATATCTTTTTTCAAATAAAAATTTTGGCAATCTCCTTAATTTAAAAAATTTGATTTTTAAAAGCTTTCTATCAATATAAATATCATAAAAATCGGCCTACAAATAAAAAAGTTATCATGATTTAAAAATTCTGCTGCTATCAAATGTATGTAAACATTGGTTTCTTTCTGCCAACCAGTAAATCAGCTAAATATAGGTAGCAGGTGCTTGTGACATCATCCGTAAACTGGTCTATAGAAGCAAGGTTCATCAGAAGAGTGCAGGTTTCAACACAAACATTAATCTACATTAGGCATTTTTCAGCACCTGAGAGGAAGGGAGTCTTGAGATAGAAAAGGACTGGGAGGGATAAAATACACAGTGGAGTACCTTCATAGTCTGCTATAAACTTGCACTTAATTAATGGATCATTGTAGAACATTCACACTTGTATGAAAGTATAGATGAACATAAATATTATAAAATAAAGACAATAATGTAATATTTACCTGAGCAGGTATTTCTATTAATGAAAGAACAGATAAATAAGACATTGTTCTTAGTGTTTGTACCATGAACTTCTCTGCAGGATAACTATCTAACAATGAGGCACATACTTTCCTGGCCTTTAATATACAAGAAACTGATTATTGTATCAATCAAATACAAAATGTACCTAGAAACATTTTACCATTTAACAATATAATATTGTACATACTGGTCGGCGTCCTACAACCGGACGTTTTTATAACTTTTTTTACAATAACTTTAAAACTGTTTATACTACACGCTAGATTTTTTACCTGGAAGAAGTTAGGTTCAAGGTCTCTCTAACGTCATCGGTTTTTCTACTTTCTAAATACAGAACACATGTTTTGAGGCCCTGGCATAGGGTCATTAAATTGTGTTAATTTTGCTTCAAACTGTACCATGTTTCCGGACGGTCCATCAACATTCATTAAAGTTGAAATTTATAAGATAATTGACATTTTACTGTCAAACATCAATTGATTAAACATTTTACTTAAATACTTGCACTTGACCCCTTTTTAACTGTCCAGGCCTCTGTAAAATAATTGCGCAATGCATTACATGTAACTTCCCCCGCGAACAGGAAACAGGCCAAATGACACGCAAATGTAAATATTGTATTTTCAACAATCATACTTACAAAGTGGTGACTTTGTTGGTACATGCTGTTACAAAATCAAGCGCTCGAGTTATCAACAACAAATGATCAAAGTAAACAACATAATAAAGCGTCTACGCGGTTGTCCGGATTTGTAGGACGTCCGAGTTTGTAGGTTGCCAACCAGTATTTGTTTATTTTTTTCATAGAGGTAAGCAGCACAGTTGCAGCAACACATTATATAGGTTATACCACAGCAGTCAGCTAACATACTTAAAGTTCCTGGAAAGGCTAAATCTCTAGATTTACTTGTTAACCAGCACATACATGTACTTCTGTCAGTAACTGAGAGCTGCTTAACAAGATTTAGAATCTGTGGTATTAGGTAGCATGGCTGTTGAAATTATATCATGACCAGACTCCACGAAAGTATGGACTGATACACTTATTTTAAATCAGAATATCTTTATTTAATGATTGAGGTAAAATAAAGTTGTACCAATAAATTGCTACATACCTTAGTTGCCATGACAACATCATGATGCATATATTGTAATACAGGAATTAATGATAGTTTAAGTTCTATAGGTGTTGCTACACTATGTATCATATCAGAGATTTTATCACATATATTAGCAGCAAATACTCTGAAACATAAATATATCAATAAAACATTATCCCATTAAAGTCATATATCATTTTTTAAGAAACAACACATATTATCCTAACCTAAGACTACATCAAATCAATATTGTGTTTAGCATTTTCAGGCTGGAATCAATTTTGTATTAGAAATATGAAACCAATAAAGCCTTAAAATGATTACATTAAACTGAATAACTGTAAGGTCTGTCCTAAATTTTATACCAGTTGATTTAATCTATTAATAGGGTTCAACAATATCCTTCAAACACTAAACATAATTTTTACAAAATAATGTTTAGGAACATCACAATTTAGGGAAATTTTGGGTAGTGTATACTCAAAAAGCTTTTTGCATGCATACAAAAAATAATAAGAATGAATTGGTTGACTGGGTAAATAATAAATAATCCAAGTTATACAACTCAATAACATACTTTGACTGTTCAGAGAATTTCTGGGCACCAAATATTGCAGCATTAACTTCGACAGCATCATTAGAATCTAAACTAACAGTTATACTATGATGAATGTTCTTACGTTCAGCAACAATCAGTGAAATATTACCTAAAGTCCTGAAAATGTATACAATAATAACCTTGATCAGTAATCCCATTTTGGTGTTTTTAAGATGAGGCTATAATAATAATAAATGTTGAAAATAACACTTAAACAATGAGAAAAACATTAGGAAATAAAAACAAAATTTGAAACTGTCTTATCATATAATAAAGTTGGTACATATTGGCAATATTGGGCAAGCCTTTTAGTTCCCATATCAAAAAAGTAAAAGTTGCTGAAATTTTTTATTAAAAATACACTGACCTACTTTATAATATAAATTATATAGCATTCAGAACAGGCTAATAATAATCAAATAACAGTCCATCATCTTAAGCATAAGCTAGAATTGCTCTAGATCTTAAAATTTGCATGAAAACAGCTAGTTCTGGGGCCTGTATTATCAAGTGTCTTATGACCGATTTTAGTCGTAAATCCATCTATATTTTCATGTTAAATTGTCATAAGATTTTTGATAATATGCTGCCCTGGTTTCCAAAACTTTATAAGCTGCTTTCCAATTTTTTGTTCTTTTATCTGATGCAGCATTAGATGTTTGTTAAAGCATAGACACGGATAAGCTGAATACCTAAAGCTAGATAACAGCATGCAGCAAATAGGAACAATAACACAAATGGTTGAGAGCTATCTGAATCTGGAATGGAGGTAGATTATGATAGCAGGGATGAGAGAAGGTAAACATGATGGAGTGTCCACCTATTTCTACTTTAGAAGAATCATCAAAATCTCAATATTTACCTTAAAGTGATAGCTCTAGCTATTGGATCATTACTGTGATATACAGTAAATATACGTCTAAGAAACTCATCTACATTAAGTATTTTATCTAGATGTTTCTCACTTTGTTGAGCAACACGCAGAATACACCATCTAATAAAGTTATTTCTACAACAAAAAGCAAACATTGATGACATTTGAAGTCAATTACATCTATTATAAGCACAAGTTTATAATTAGCAATTAAGGTCAGATTTTGCATCTAGTATACTTTGACATTCTATTATCACTTTATTTTCACATTAAAGGGAGGTAATAAGTAATTTTTTTA
The DNA here is from genome assembly GCA_025267735.1 of Mactra quadrangularis. Classification (NCBI taxonomy): domain Eukaryota; kingdom Metazoa; phylum Mollusca; class Bivalvia; order Venerida; family Mactridae; genus Mactra; species Mactra quadrangularis. Next base: position 47,993,780 of record CM046301.1, on the reverse strand, counting down.
AATACAGTAGGAGCCACAGCTTATTTAAAAAAATTGTAACCCACACTAAAATCTAAAATACTCAACACATTGAAAGCAGGAAAAAACATTCATCAAACTATTTATATAGGTCCCAGGGCATTTTTTCAGAATGTGGGAAAGGGGCCTGGGGCCTTTTTAATATAGAACAATGGGGGAAATTTTATTGCAATTTCATTGATAGAGGAATGAAAAATCAATGTCAACCTCAAAATTTGGGTAAACATGCATGATTTCAAAGAATTTTATAAGGGGAATGCGTCTGTAAACGGCCCCTGTTATATAAGGAAAAAAGCCCTGGGTTCACATTGGTGAGCTGAATTTACAGTCCTAGACAAAAATATGAAACAAAAAACACATAAAAAGAATTGTATGGTTACTTTACTTTTCTTTAAAAGTCATGATAGCTGTTTGAAGTTATCTTAAAGTTATCATAAAGAATTCAGAACACAAATAGTTATCATCAAACTCTCTAGTTCATGCAAGTACATAAATACCATAATATTTTCTTGTAAAAGAAAAATTGATTAAAGAGATATAAAAGTCAACAATACATACCCGGCTCTGAATACATCAGCAAGTCTTAAGAACGCTGAGTTAATGAGGATAGGAAATGGATACTTTTCAAATAGTCTTGGAAACTTTACAACAGCTTCACATTGTATGCCAACATTCATCGACCTAAGACCTAAAAAATAGAGAACAGTTATTTCAAAACAATGGGTCTGGTCAAACAAACCTTCCTTCATGCAATTATACTCATCTCACGAAATATACAATCCTGTATTTTCCAGAATAATTCTGATAAGTTTTATAACAATTTAATTGCTTTATTCACTGACTTTAAATCCATAGTGACAAAGACATTGGATACAAAATGGCCAAGATTTAAAAGATAACATAGGGAGTTCACTATTGGTACATGCGTGTTTGATGGTAGGGGGAAAAACTCATGTACATAATGGGTTAAAGATGGAACACATCTAGTTTAGTGGACTCCAGAAGTAAATATAGATATGAGCACATACTGCACTGTTACTATGAGCAGGTGCACAAAATGATTTTGTGCTTTAAAAGGTAAATGCCCTACATTTTCTATTATTATCGGGGCTGCCAACCCCACATCCCCGCTGAAATATAAAAATGAATAACAAAAGGGCCTTAAGGCTTAAGAATAATTAAAAAAGATTTATTTAAGAAATGAAGAGCGTAATGGCGTCCAAAATTGTAAACTAAGTTATGCATCGCAAAGTCGGAGTATGTGCAATAGCTTTAGAATTGGGTAAACATACGGGTCCGCTAAACTAGTTCTATATGGTAAAGACAACCTCGGAGTATGTGCAATAGCTTTAGAATTGGGTTAACATACGGGTTCGCTAAACTAGTTCTATATGGTAAAGACAACCTAACTCCAAAAATGAATACAATTCAGACAGAGAGGAATTCGACTATAACTAATACTTGAATGTATCATAACAGCCTTAGTTTTTAGTACTTGAATGTATCATAACAGCCTTAGTTTTTAGTTAATTGTGATATAATACTGCGTTTAAAGTAATGTCAAGATAATAAAAATCCAACGTCATATTAACAGGTAAAGAAGTTGGGTTCATCATGTTTTTTTCTTCTTACTCTTCGGCTTCGGGTTGAGCTGCCACAGGTTGAGTAGTCTACTTAGTTGAGTTGAACTGAATTCTAAATCATAGTGTTGAGTCTTATTTGAAGGTGGACCTTAAAAACCTTTCATCTAGGAGTTATGACCGTATATATATATATATAATAATAAAAGAATTTTAATGTGAATGGAATCACCAATTAGCAGGTCGCGAAAACATATGACAATCGTAAATGAATGCGATTTGCTTAGTTTGTGAACTAACTTACCTCTGTCAAGCTCCGACAATGCAGAATTTGCGTCTTGTTCTTGCTCAAATGGGGAGCCATCTAGTCTGTTCGCTTTTAGATTTGAATTTCTTAGCGAAGAAACCCCAGCAGCCATCATCTAGCCGGGTAAACGCTTGAAACGCTTTGCGGCGAAAAGTCACATGACTTCAAAATGGTGGATGAAAGCAAAAACATTTTGGCTTTGTTGAACGGTTTGGCGAAAAGGGTCTACTATGGGGAGACAGAGATAACAGATGAGTTCTTGAAACAAGAAATATTTCCAAACTTAACTGAAAATGAATTTTCTGGTTTAGTTGGAAAATGTTCTTCATTATTGAAGGTGCTGTAACTAACTGGAAATTTTGTTTGTTTTTACAGACACACCCCTCTACTTGTAACTGTAAGCCCAATGTCATATTCAATGCAAAAAGCGTATGACTTACCCTGTCAATGATAAAAATTTTGGAGTGGGTGTGGCTTAGTGGTTACAGCGTTGGACTGATAATGATTGGATAGCTATCTCTAAGTTGGTTCGAATCCCATCCAAAACCTACATGCATACCCCGTTGTTTCTTGAGCAAGTAACTTTAACTTAAGTTAAAGCTTAGTACTACAGGACCAGAAAGCAAAATTCGAAAGTGATTTTTAACAATTAAGCAAAAATAAATAAGTCAGGGCTTTTTTCAGTATTGGGGGAAGGGGCCTGGAGCCTTTTTTATATAGAAGATTTGGGGGAATTTTATCGCAATTTCATAGATTGGGGAAAAAAAAAGAAAAAAAAGTTAAACTCCAAATTTGGGGAAAACTGCATGATTTTAAAGTAATTTTAAGAGGGGAGGGCACCTGTAAACGGCCCCTGTTATATAAGGAATAAAAGCCCTGTAAGTATAAAACTAAAAACATCGACACTCAGTTCAGTTTGGTCAGTTTACAGAAATTAATCCGCTAAAACTCACAGGATACCTTAAAGTGAAGACATCCATCTTTTCCACTATGTGTACATTGCATTTCAGTAATAGTTTTGATGTTTGATTTGCATGTTCATATGAACTGAAATTAAAGGTCAAATTCATCGAAGGACACAAAAAACGATTAAACATCGAAATATTACGTATTTCTATTGTATCTAAGCATACACCCACGTTTAACGCATGTAAACAATGTATACATCGAGATATTTAACTCTGATTTAAACCTGTATCAATTTAGCCGATAGTACAGCATCGTTTATCTACCGTGTGTGACGTCATCGTAGTCCTATCGATTAAATTGTGTTATAACAGTCAGTGGATTGTAATATATACATGTCTGTCAATTAATCAGTCGCAAAACCATTTTGAAATTAAATATCCATTTTTCTATTTATTATTACATTTTCTACATGACTTTATAATTTTATATAAAATAGTTAAATAGCTAGGCTATATTAATATAAAGCGCTTTTTATATTTGATTGCATTCATCGCACAATTCCAAGATACCAAGTAGATATTTGTAATATACTTTTTATTTGCATGAAAAGGGGTTCAAAAATTAAGTAAATTGAATATGTCATTACATTGAATGAGTCTATAATTGGTCGAAACCAAGCGCGTTTTTCTTGATTTCCCCATGATGACCAAGTGAAAGGGGAAAAAGGTTGAACAACTCGGCAGGAATAACTTAGACTATGTGAAGTTATGATCTCGTCATTTTTTGACAGATACTTGTCAAAAAATATATAAATCGTGCGGAGAACGCTAATTTCCTTTTTGGAAAGAAAATATTGTATCACCCGTATTTTCTCACAAGCAACCAAAGACGAAAAAATGAAGAATCAGGTGACAGTAATGTTGTGCAGAGAATACTACTCGAATTGTTTCGTAAAGTTGTGTGCAATAAATAGTTCGAAAATAAGTATGAATATTAATCTAGACTTTGTCGAGTCGAAAAAATCATAGAAATAAAAATGATCGAATGTCTTTATATATAACGCTGGTTGTGCGATAATATTAAATGATGAAACCGGAATTCTAAACCTCGCAATTTTGCACACAAAAAAAAACAATATTTTAATGCATAATTTGACCTTATTCGCCTGAACGGTCATCTGCAAAACATTTACCTTATCTCCAATATATCGCGTAACATATGTCGGCGGATTAAAAATTTCTTTTGAATTCACAGCATGACGGCTGTGTGACAATGTTGAAATTAATTGAGAGTGCGGTACATACTTTGTATATTAATGTCAACGAAGAGTGACAGCCAACACGTGTTAGGATTTGAGAGTCTGTGTCCATGGAAACATACGCAATAATATCAATGATTGGTGTCACACGAGATTAATTGATAAGAAATTTTGATGTACCCCAACTTTAAAAATGTTGATTAAGTATGCGAGGTTCCCCGCGGGGAACAATAAATTCGTACCAGATGACAAAAAGTCCCGCGTTGAACCTCTATTTATTGGATAAAGAAACTGGTCCTTAATATAGACTAAGATCGCACCGCCAGCAAATTGCATTAGTTACGCATGACCTGTCAAAAGGCTATCGCCAATTATATACTAGCAATATTGGTCTGAATAATGATGTTAGAAAATAATAATTTGATTCGGAGTTGATATTGTTTTTCACGGAAGTCAATTTGTGACGTTAATATCTCTATGTTTTTACTAGTTTGTAAGACAAATTTATAAATAGTTGAATTTACCGAAGAGAAATAATATATTATGTGATTTTATTAAAACTTAAATTCTCATAGGGAAATACGAAAAAGCATGAAAATATAACAAAGGGAATTATTACGAACTAAACAAAACATACGATATGAAATTATATACTTCGTCGCCGAGTTGTGGTCGTTTGGAACAAGTTATCTTAATCTATTTTGAAACCAAAGTGAGTGCAGTCCCTCGATCGAAGATGGAATTCTTATGAACCATTATTTAAAACATAAGTTGCATCGGAATTAATGTTTAAACATTCTGTGATAATTAATCAGAACTGGTGCTGAAGAAATCTGAAACCACATGATCAACTGTAAGTAATAAATTCTCATTTTCATAAGAAATAAGAACATGGGCTCTGAACTAATACTTCATATTCACTTAAATTGATATCATAAAAGTATTATGGAAGAGCCGTCAGAAAAAAAGCATTCATTAATAAACAGTAAATACAAACTAAATTGTAAATAGCAATTCTTTAATTAGCATTTATTTCTAATTACAAGTGCTCGACACAAATTTTCCATATTATAATATATAGAGAAAAAAGGTCTAAAACACCTGTTCAACGGTCATTGTTTTTTAATCATCACCACATTCACAAATAATGCGCGATGGTCAAAATTCTTTCGCTGTTCGATCTAGGAAGGATTATTCTACATAAAATACTTTTTATTTGAAAAAAATTGATCTATATCTTCTCTACATATGCTATAATAAGGAAACTTGGTATCTTTCACCTGTGTTTCCAATAGCCGCTATCAGGATGTAGGACTACGATGACGTCATACCGATTCCGGTCACGAACGATAACTCATGCATATCTTTATGCAGGTGTGTTACGCCCACGAGTTAAAATTCGTATTGCGCCGTTATTTGATGACCAAATTTCGCGAAAGTTGGGATAATATTTTATAATTATCTATATTTTTTGAAAATTGAAGAATTACAACCAGGGAATTTGAACTTTAAGTCCATAAAGTATGATGATTTGATACTAATAAACAAGTTATTAATAAAATTAAGAAACAAATAACAAAAAAGGTTCTTAGTAAAAACTGCCAGCCTTCATCATACATTCAAAGTATTTCTACTCAGACTCTGTACCCTTGTAGTTATTTATTCTCAATGACATCTTTAATTGTTACAATAACCTTCTAGAAGAAGAATCAATCAAATAATTTTGAATAACAGCCTGCGGCCCTGCCTCATTGATACTTGTTGGTGAAGATTTGAGTTAGTTAATACTATAAACTGTACTTCCCTCAGCATTAAAATGTAGCAAATACCTTTGATAATTACGAAAGCCGAATGGTGTCACATAAAAATAAAAACTAGAATTATACTATGTCGTTATAACGAGATAACTAACTCGTAATTACGAGATAATTAACTCGTAATAACAAGATATTATCTCGTAATAACGAGATAACTAACTCGTAATAACGAGATAATTAACTCGTAATAACGAGCTAACTAACTCGTTATAATGAGATAATTAACTCGTAATAACGAGATAATTATCTCGTAATAACGAGATAACTAACTCGTTATAACGAGATAATTAACTCGTAATAACGAGATATTATCTCGTAATAACGAGATAACTAACTCGTTATAATGAGATAATTATGTCGTTATTACGAGATAACTAACTCGTAATTACAAGATAATTAACTCGTAATAATGAGTTAGTTATCTCGTAATAACGAGTTAGTTATCTCGTTATTACGAGATAATTATCTCGTTATTACGAGATAATTATCTCGTTATTATGAGTTAGTTTTCTCGTTATTACGAGATAATATCTCGTTATTACGAGTTAATTATCTCGTAATTACGAGTTAGTTATGTCGTTATTACGAGATAATTATCTCGTTATTACGAGTTAGTTTTCTCGTTATTACGAGATAATATCTCGTTATTACGAGTTAATTATCTCATAATTACGAGTTAGTTATCTCGTTATTACGACATAGTTTAATTCTATTTTTTATTTTTATGTGACACCATTCGGCTTTCGTAGATAATAACAGAACCAAAGCATAATAAATAATTATACCCCCTCAAAAAGGGAAAAATCCTGTCTGCTCAATTTCTCAGCACCTGTAGTACTGATTTGATTCAAACTTCTTGACCAAGACCTATTGGGGGTATATCATCACATTCAGTAACAGGTCTAGCTATTATTACTGTTCTCATTCTGATTTGTAGGTTCATGTACTTTCAGAGTATTGTGTCCGCTGATATGGACTTAAATCAGTCTGAAGCATTTTTAACCTCACAGATGAAGAAACCTGAGGGTGGAATTACTGAAAATCAAGCAAATGCTTTTAGAAAATTCTGGAAAATTCATAGAAATAAGATTCATGAAGCTGTGATATCCCGATCCACTTGGAACAATACTCTAAAGAATGTTTCTTGGAGAATAGACATTCAATCTCAAGCCAGACATATTGATCAAATAAATACACCAACAGCAATAATGGAATTAAAATTAGGACCTAATGATTCAAAGGTACATATGGCCATGTTTAGATTCTATATGTCTGGCCAGACTAGCTCAGTTAGTGGCAAGAATAGTCAAAATGGTCGCTTTATAAACATTGTTTGTAATCTTTTGAAAACTAGTTCTACTGTTGTTCAAACCCTTTCAAAAGTTGGCTATAAATTGTATATTTCATGCCAAATTAACAATACATATTTGCTTAGGTGTGCTATGCTATTACCCATCTCATTGTTTTCTTGAGCAAGAAACTTGAGATCCTCTTAGATTATAATGGTCCTGTTTAATACTTGTTTTTGCTATTTTATGTCTTGGATTTTAATTTAAAAAAAAAAAGTAATTGCATTTTATAGTCTAAGTTTCATGCTTACGCATGTTCACCGACTTTACAGCTATTACCCCTGGTCATCAGGCTACTGGTATCTATCTATCAATCTTCCTGGGGAGTCTTTTAACTCCGCTTTGTGCTGCCGACACTTTGGCGCAACGGAATTATACCACCCTCGCAGGTACCCATTTACACCTGGGTGAAGTGAAGCAATTGCAGGTAAATTTCTTGCTCAAGGAAATTAGCAGTGACCCTGGTGGGGTTTGAACCCGGGACCTCTCGATCCCTAAGCGCGCGTCCTACCACTGGACTACTGCTCCTAATTTTAAGCTAAAATGCTTACTTATCAATGTAATTTAGTTAAAACATTTAATAATTAATCACTATTTTTAGAATATGACATTAAATCTATGTTCGAAAAATGTTGTTATTGTTGATTTATTTCTTGTATATCTAGTTATTTTTATTTATTCTGCTGTAATGTTTTCTTTCTTCTAACAGACCCAGCAGAAGGATAGATCCTTCTGTTATATTTCAATCTTTCTGCCAACAGACCCAGCAGAAAGATTGATCCTTCTGCTGTTGATTTATCCTTCTGCCAGCAGACCCAGCCAAAAGATTGATCCTTCTGCTGTTGATTTATCTTTCTGCCAGCAGACACAGCAAAAGGATTGATCCTTCTGCTGTTGATTTATCTTTCTGCCAGCAGAAAGATTGATCCTTCTGCTGTTGATTTGTCTTTCTGCCAACAGACACAGCAGAAAGATTGCTCCTTCTGCTGTTGATTTATCTTTCTGCCAGCAGACAAAGCAGAAGGATCATTCCTTCTGCTGAGTCTGTTGTGTCTGCTGAGCCTGCCAACTTTATGTTCATTATTTTACTCTATAAATGATTTTTCTCTATTTTCAGAATTCAGAAGTTGTGAGATTTGAAATGGATGAGAATAAATTAAACAGTGTATTACAAACAATGCAAGAAATTGAAAATGAAGTGAATAAACATTGTGAACAATAAATATTTTTTTTATAGATAATTTTGTGTATATATCATGTAAAATATTCAATAAATGTCTATGTTTTATTTGCTTAATGTTTATGAGTGCATTTTTTTCAATTAGGGACTTTAGTCAGTTATCTTTCCCTGATAAAATCTGAAGCAATCCAATTGGTAAGTAGGTCCTTACAGTTGGAATCCTCGGATTTTATCATTGAATTCCTATTTAAGGATAACAAAATATTTCATCTAATATCTTAATTGTTAATGAAGATATTTACAGAAGTGATGAAATTCAAATAGTTATTGACCCTTAAAATACTTAGCTCGAATTTCAAACAAATTAAATGATTTACAAAAAAGTTATTTAAGATTAATTTTGGCAAATTGACATTGAAAAGTAAAGGTAAAATCCAAGTAATCCAATTAAAAGGACCTACCTATTTGAAGAGTATACAAGGGGAAATAACTAACTAAAGTCCCTCATTGCTTATTATACATCATCATCAGCATGGCATGGGCCCAGCTGAGCAGTTTTTACGTTGGACTGGTAATCATTGAATAGCCAGTTCAAATCATATGCAAAATTCACCTTGTTGTTTCCTTGAGCATGAAACTTTATTCTAACTGCTCAGTACTGTGGGATTTGGAAGCTGAATCAATTGGATCAATGTAAATGTTTAAGTACATGTATCGCTGCATACAGCAAGCTACAAGATGCAAACAAGATTGCAGTACATGTACATAGGCAAAGTCATAGAGAAGGGACAGCCTCTCGGCTAGCTCAGTTGGTAGCACGCAAGTCTACTGATTGAGGGTTCGATTCCCGGGCAGGGCATACTTTCGAGGAGTTTGGTCATGAAATCATTTCTACGGCCATTCTCCCTCCTACCAATGATTTTTAATTATGTATGGCAGTTGTCAGTCACTGACAGTTGGTTAACAGCTAAATCAAGAGATTTAGCCTTTCCAGAAGGAGTGAGTAGGTTGACTGACTGCTGTTATATGACCTATAAAATGTGTTGCTACGGCATTAAACCCAACAAAACAAACAAACAATCATAGAGGAGGGACACAATTATTTTGAGTAAAACTATTAACTGGAATAGCTTAGAAAACAATGCAGTGTAAGCTTGTAGTTTGAACACATTTAATACTATAGTAATACAGTGTGATACTCTCCCTAGCTCTTGTAGTGTGAACACATATAAGACTATAGTAATACAGTGTGATACTCTCCCTAGCTCCTGTAGTGTGAACACATTTAATACTATAGTAATACAGTGTAATACTCTCCCTAGCTCCTGTAGTGTGAACACATTTAATACTATAGTAATACAGTGTGATACTCTCCCTAGCTTTTGTAGTGTGAACACATATAAGACTATAGTAATACAGTGTGATACTCTCCCTAGCTCCTGTAGTGTGAACACATTTAAGACTATAGTAATACAGTGTGATACTCTCCCTAGCTCCTGTAGTGTGAACACATTTAAGACTATAGTAATACAGTGTGATACTCTCCCTAGCTCCTGTAGTGTGAACACATATAAGACTATAGTAATACAGTGTAAGCTTGTAGTGTGAACACATATTAGACTATAGTAATACAGTGTGATACTCTCCCTAGCTCCTGTAGTGTGAACACATTTAAGACTATAGTAATACAGTGTGATACTCTCCCTAGCTCCTGTAGTGTGAACACATTTAAGACTATAGTAATACAGTGTGATACTCTCCCTAGCTCCTGTACTGTGAACACATATTAGACTTTAGTAATACAGTGTGATACTCTCCCTAGCTCCTGTAGTGTGAACACATTTAAGACTATAGTAATACAGTGTGATACTCTCCCTAGCTCTTGTAGTGTGAACACATATTAGACTATAGTAGTACAGTGTGATACTCTCCCTAGCTCCTGTAGTGTGAACACATTTAAGACTATAGTAATACAGTGTAATACTCTCCCTAGCTCCTGTAGTGTGAACACATTTAAGACTATAGTAATACAGTGTGATTCTCTCCCTAGCTCCTGTAGTGTGAACACATTTAAGACTATAGTAATACAGTGTGATACTCTCCCTAGCTCCTGTAGTGTGAACACATTTAAGACTATAGTAATACAGTGTGATACTCTCCCTAGCTCCTGTAGTGTGAACACATTTAAGACTATAGTAATACAGTGTGATACTCTCCCTAGCTCCTGTAGTGTGAACACATTTAAGACTATAGTAATACAGTGTGATACTCTCCCTAGCTCCTGTAGTGTGAACACATTTAAGACTATAGTAATACAGTGTGATACCCTACCTAGCTCCTGTAGTGTGAACACATATAAGACTATAGTAATACAGTGTGATACTCTCCCTAGCTCCTGTAGTGTGAACACATTTAAGACTATAGTAATACAGTGTGATACTCTCCCTAGCTCCTGTAGTGTGAACACATATAAGACTATAGTAATACAGTGTGATACTCTCCCTAGCTCCTGTAGTGTGAACACATTTAAGACTATAGTAATACAGTGTGATACTCTCCCTAGCTCCTGTAGTGTGAACACATTTAAGACTATAGTAATACAGTGTAATACTCTCCCTAGCTCCTGTAGTGTGAACACATATAAGACTATAGTAATACAGTGTGATACTCTCCCTAGCTCCTGTAGTGTGAACACATATAAGACTATAGTAATACAGTGTGATACTCTCCCTAGCTCTTGTAGTGTGAACACATATAAGACTATAGTAATACAGTGAGATACTCTCCCTAGCTCTTGTAGTGTGACCACATTTAAGACTATAGTAATACAGTGTGATACTCTCCCTAGCTCCTGTAGTGTGAATACATATAAGACTATAGTAATACAGTGACATACTCTCCCTAGCTCCTGTAGTGTGAACACATATAAGACTATAGTAATACAGTGTGATACTCTCCCTAGCTCCTATAGTGTGAACACATATAAGACTATAGTAATACAGTGAGATACTCTCCCTAGCTCCTGAAGTGTGAACACATATAACACTATAGTAATACAGTGTGATACTCTCCCTAGCTCCTGTAGTGTGAACACATTTAAGACTATAGTAATACAGTGTGATACTCTCCCTAGCTCCTGTCGCATCTACACTGATAGGCCCTGTGATATAACTACATCGAGGGTTGCCTACAAGGCTGTAGTAAAGCGCTCTTTAATGCAATGCACTTGGTATAGTCTTGCGGGCAATCCTCGACATGTATACCCAGATCTAGTTATCACACATGCATGTGTACATTTCATTTAGTCTAGTGATACTCTTATGTATACATCATGACTTGGTAGACTTTTGAGTCCAAACTTATCTTAAAACTACATGTATATACATGTATCTAAGTCAACAGCAGAGGCTGTTCTCTTCTTCTGGCATCTTCAATTAGAGTGTTAAATACCATAACATTGAAGAAAACCAAGGACCTTATATATTACATGTAGGGTCCTTTAGAAAACTTGCATATTTATCCAATATTTCAACTGCATCAGGGTTGTGATAATTGATCAGTTTATATTGCAGTCAATTATCTACTTAAATCTACCGGGTATTGTGAAAGCAAAGTGGATGCAGTCCTTCGAACGAAGATAAAATTCTTATGAACCATCCAAATAAAGTTTGTTTACACATAAAGTTGCATTGAAATTAATGCTTTAAACATTCAGTGATAATGAATCAGAACCTGGTGCTGAAGAAATCTCTGTTTTTTTTTGTTTCTTCGACACAAATTAGAAAAAAGAAGGCACAACAAATTCTAATATTTGCATATTCGTTTTTATCTAATCTTTGTGTTGAAGTAACAAACTCGCAACAAAATAATTGCAACAATACAACAGATAAAATGTGTTGTGTTTTTGCCTTACATCTGTTGTATCTTCGTTTCCTGCTGCAAAGATTAAAAAAAATGAAAATGCAAAGATACGACAAACTGAGAATTTGTCATGCGCTTGTTATTTCTAATCTTCATGGCGAAGAAACGAAAAAAAGAAGTTACAACAGATGTAAGGATAGTGAAAAAGATACTATAGTGATCCCTATATTTCTCCATTGTTGTTTATGCATATGTGTAGTTGATGTGCGCATATGGGCTTGTAAAACCAGAACGCAAAGAAACCAAAAAAAATATGAATAAACAAAGATACGACAGATTTAAGGTGAAAACACAACATATTTTATCTGTTGTATTCATTTTATTGTGTATTTGTTTCTTTGCTGAAAAGATAAGAAAAAACGAAAATGCGAAGATACAAACTGTGAATTTGTTGTGCTTTCTTTTTTTCTAATCTTTGCAGCGAAGAAACGAAAACACAACATGGTGTAAATCAGCCACCATATGTAGGACTACGATGATGTCATACTGAGTCTGGTCACGAACAATAACTCATGCATACTTTTATGCATGTGCGTTAAGACTAAGAGTCAAAATTTGTATTATGCCGTTCAGGGAGAGATCCAGGATTTTTTTCTGGGGCGGGTCCAAACTTTTTCTAGGGGGGGGGGGGGGTCCAAACTTTCGAACCACATTATGCCCTTTTTGCAGAATAATGCAACATATTAATAATAAAAACTGCATAACCATTCGATCTATGCTAAGCCTAAAGGTGAGCGAAGCCAGCCTGAGAAAAATTGCTTTATGCTACACAGTCAAAGATACACTTATATGGACATGTACATTTTGGAAATTCCAGTGGGGGTCTGGACTCCCCTGACCCCCCCCCCCGCTAGATCCGGCTATGTCGTTATTTGACAACCAAATTTTGCATACTGTGTTTTTTTTAAAAAAGACTAGTAGATTAAAATCTATCTAAATTAGTAAATTAACTACAAAAAACCCAAAAAATCATATATTAATAAATATACAAATGTTCTCAGTCATTCGAAATGTCTCATGTAGTGTATTCTGGGTGCAGTACAGTGCAGTAAATAGGTTGGGTACAATACATGGGGTTACAGTTACACTGCTACCAAAGAAAAATCTCAAAATAAAATCTTCTTAAGTAAGAACTCAACTAGCTGATTTGTATAAAGAAAAATCGATCCGTCTGTACTTTTAGTGCTTTGATTCTGATTACACCGGAAAAGACCGAAAGGTTTCGTTTTCATGTTACGGAAATAGGCGAGTAGTCACGTATATAAACGGTCGAGTCGTTCCGCTTTATTGACGGACTATCCCGATGAATTATTCGGAAGTCTACGCCTACGGGAACTTTCGGTTGCACGACTGTATTCAGGATATAGAGAACCACTGCACAGACTATGAAATAAAAAAGAGAACAAACAGTAAACATGACGCAAAAGTCTTATCGTTTTGTTCAAGTTTTTTTTAAATATTATCGTTTCTATGTAAAGAATTTATAGATGAAGATAATATCACAGTCAAGTCAATAAAAAGTGCGTGAAAAATAGTTAACAAGCGTCAATTTAAGTTTTCCAATGACTTACGAACATATAAAATTTCATTTTAAATTTTCCCGATCATGTTAATAGAGCTTTTCATTTAGGGTGGCAATTTGAAACTATAATATTTTGCACTACCAGAGACATAGATAACAGAGATTAGAATCTATAGGAAAAAGTCGCCGATTCGACCGTATCGGGTTGGGTATAAAGTTCTAGACTTTTTAAGGTTAATGGAATCCTTTACTGGTCAATCCCGTCCGTGTTTTTTGCGAACATCCCCAATCAAAAATACACGTTGTCCAGGGGTTACATAGCAGGTGTGGTGCTCTATCGCTGGGTTAAAATGAGATGTGGCGCCTGTCACCGTCAGAACGAATCCGGTTCATTGAGAGCAAAAAAGGAACCAAATTTAACATTATGGTGATTGGATTAAACGTTTTAAGTCTCTGAAAAATATATAGCTCTATATTATATCTATATTACACCATTTCTGGGAAATATAACTGCATAAAAATTACTGCTTATTTTTTTAGTTAAGAAAGCAAAAATTGCAGTTTTGCTCTGTTTGCACCTCCCCAGCGTTGCCATGGTAATCTAGACCGGGATTCATATGGTTTTTTAAATCGACTTTACGAAGTAAATGGAGAGCTCTCCTACTCGCCCTAGCGTCCGTGTCCATATTTCTGATTAAAGTTTTTGTGCAGTAAAATACTTTTTACTTTAACTTTTTTATTTCTTAAGGTATCAACTTCAAACTTTGAATATATGTTCCTTATAAGGGACTTTAGTCAGTTATCTTTCCCTGGAAAAAATCTAAAGCAATAAAATTGGTAAGTAGGTCCTATCAGTTGGAATCCTTGGATTTTATCATTGAAGTCCTATGTAAGGATAATAAAATATTTCATCTAATATCTTTCTTGTTTATGAAGATATTAACAGAAGTGATTAAATTTAGATAGTTCTTTACCTTAAAAATACTTAGCTTAAATTTCAAACAAATTAAATGATTTACAAAAAAAGTTATTTAAGAATTATTTTGGCAAATTTACATTGAAAAGTAAGAGTTAAATCCGAGTAATCCATATTTGAAGAGTATACAAGGGGAAATAACTGACTAAAGTCCCTTATTATCAACCTCATCTCATGTGACAAGGTTCATAACTCCAACTACGTTTTTTTTCAAAATTGTCTCCCATGAGTTAAAAATTTTCTTTACAAATTTGTTAAGGTTATACATGTATTTTCAAAATTTAAAATATGTATGTTCCTTATCATTTACCACATCTCCTGTGACAAATACTTACTTAGTCGAGCATGCTGTCTCCTCTGACAGCTCTTGTTATTGATCATTTTCATGTGGGTAATAAATATGCCAAGTTGCATGTCAGTAAGTCAATTAGAAGTGAAATAAAGGCATTTGACATAGACACATTCTCGTACCCAGATTTTATCAAGATTTTCAATCCAAACATTAGATAATAAATTTCATTATCTCTGGATGGGAGAATGACTTCGTGTTTCGTGCGTGTTTAAAATATCAATAAACGAACGACAACTCTGCTTGGACATTGAATCGCGCTGATTGTGAATCGAACACAGCCAATGAAGAGTATGAATGAATCACGCGATTGTTGACACTTCCATTTGATAGAGTTCAATTTTAGTACGTTCTGACGAGTTGAAAAATACTTCTTGTTTCGAAATGGAAACGTGTTGGAATATTATTGATAATCTTAGAGATTATAGACATGTTGCCAATTTTCAACGTTTTTGTGGAGTTGAGACTTACGATTTGGATAAAACGGTGAACGGTCATGATTCGGATCAGAAACATGAAGCCGGCACTGACAACGCCAATCATTGTGAATGTGACTCTAACAAGGAAGCTAATAGCAGTGTACAGAACAACAGTGACACTAATTCAGCAGATCATGTGAAACATAGGAATGGTTTGAAAAATGGATTCAAAAATGGCATCATTAATCCAAAAGGACATGAGCACAGACTTGCTTACAAGATCAATAATAAATTTCTGCTTCATTTGTTTGAGTTCGGTGCAAGTTTAGGAAGTGAAATGTTTTATTTGATTTTTTTCCCTTTCATGATATGGAACGTGGACAGTCGTCTCACTAGACAGATGGTACTTATTTGGTACCCGCTGATGTACTTTGGTCAATTTTTGAAAGATTGGATCAAATGGCCGCGGCCTGGGCCACCTGCAGTTAGGTTGGAAGGAAAGAGGTTTGAGATGGAATATGGTATGCCATCCACTCATACAATTGTTGGAACATGTATACCATTTACTCTTCTAGTCCTCACTTCAAAGTATTATGAGGTATAAACATACGCTTGTTTTTCATTTATTTAATTAAAATGAAAAAAAAAACTGTTTCCGTGGCAAAGTTAGGCACAAAAATGAATTCTGGATCATGATTGGCCAATCGAGATAGCTACATTACAGGGCCTTTTGTGACACAGGGCTTTTTCAGGGCGGAATTTTTAACTCTGTTAATAGTCCGATTTAGGGGAAAAAAAACGACAAATCAACCCATTTGGGGAATTTCATCATTAAGTTTTCTGCATTAAACCTTTATATGCCATGCTTTGGTGTCTCTGAAAGTGTTGCTGTGCTCTTAAAGAGTTAGTTCTTACAGTTCAGTGAGGCATTCAATGCAAATTCTCATGTATTTATTATTTTTACATGAAATCTCGGTTTTTTTTGTAAAGGCAAAAGACATCCTGTTCAAATGGAATTATTTAACAAGATTGGGATTTTTTTCTTGAAATTGGGAAAAATGGTAGTTATTTGGCATTGGGAACGGGGCTCAAATTCAGCCCCATGAGATAGGCTGAAAAATCGCCGTGACAGGATAGAAAGTCAGAGAGAGTGTTTTGATCACATTACAGTTTAATGCTTCTCTCTTTAACTCTCAAGGTGTTCACATAACAGAATTAATGTGCACTGACGCTGTACTTTCTTTTAAGTTCAGTCTACGCAATAAATGGGTGTCTACCAACAATTTTATTTTGGCAACCAAAATTCTGCAAATGAGATATAGGTAGTGCTTGCTCTTAAAATGATCTGTTCTAACAACCACTTTCATATCCTGGTTTATAATTGTATATCGCGACGTCGGGTATTTTCGTGGGTGGGGTATTTTCGTGGTTACTCTGAGTAATCCTAAAAAACGTTTGTAATTTAATAATCTAGTCTATTTTATGGTATAGGCCTAAAACCTTTGGTATAATTTACTGTCTGATTTACTAGTATTTTATTACTAGGTTAGTGAATTTTACTGCTGTAACTTTGTGTCTATTTGATTTTGACCAGACATGGGTTAAATAATTTGTGGTAGGCAGAGCTCGAACTAGTCCTTCAACCTTTTTAATTACTTTATTTACTTAAAACATAATTATTCTTGATTGTTCTTATTCTGAATTAGGTTTTAGGCTAGACTATTAGTTCAAGGCTGTTTTTTTGAGGGGCGAAGGATCTTTATAGCCCAAATAAACTAGCCCATTTAAGACTGATGTTCTTATGAGTTGTCCACACCTATGGTTCTATTTTCACATCTCATGACAAATGTATTATTCATAATGACAAATTGACAATGTGTAATTTGTACTGGTAGTGAATTACGTATATATCTCAAATATCAACTTTTGTTTTGTCTGAAATTACTCATAGTCATGTTTTTGAAACTCTCATGAACAATAGCCCAAGTAGTGGTTTATAGTGGTGCTTGCATTTTGTGCATAACTATATGTGTGCACTTTGTGCAGTGACCCTGGAGTGGTGCTGTGATAGTAATCTCAACTTTAAACCTGGGGATCCATGCAGACTCCAAGTCAAAGAAGCATTATATCCTTGCATGATAGATTCTGCATTAAAATAAAATTCCTTTGTATAGAGAAAGATTGTTGGTTCCTTGTTTAAGCCTTACAGGGCACTGAGGCCAGGCTAAATCTGGTATTGGTAAAAGAAAAATGTCCTTGAAAGCTTGGTAGACAAGTTGGAATGGTTGCAGTACAGAACCTAGCAAGAAGTGTTGATAAAAGTGTAAAATATAAATGGGAATTATTTTTAATATGTTTTCATAAATGAAAATTTTCAGCACTGATCCTTAAGCTCAGAGTGTTTGGAATCCCATACTGGATCCTTTTAAACAATCTTAGCTTAAACCTACTGATTTGTAACTAGTAATGAAACAGGGTTTTGAACTTGATTAAAAAATGATTTAAACATTATTTCTCATAACCTAAAACTTGTACTAACCTATTTAATAAATTCATGGTTAATAATTAGGTTGAGTTAATAGTTATTATCATATAACACTCATTATAATATTATTTAACAATAAGGTGAAAAGTTCACTCTCATGATGTGGTGTGATACATGGATGAAAGTACACATACAAAGTCCACTATATAATGTCATAATACTCCTATTAATAATTGTATTACATTGTACCAGTGGTCCATTTGCTCAAAGGTCCATGTAACTTTTTTTCTGTCATATTTTATCATATTAGTTTAAACAGTTCATTGATAGAATCTATCTATGTTATCTAAGATACAAGTTTGTCAATCTGCTTAAAACCCCATCTAAAATTCTCCACTTGCCCACTTGCTTATTGAAGATCTGGCTGTTTTATTATGAGGATCACATTCAGGTGACCTTTCCTCATTATAATATTCATGATGCAATCATTATGTTTAGTAACTTGTTTGCATCATATATGTAACGCAATTTGAAAAGAGCCGTCCAACCACAGCCTGTGAATAACACCACTGTCAAATTAGCTTGCAAACCTTGGTCTAAAAATAGAAACTACAAAATCAAGATGCTATTAAAATTGTCTCATCTAGATGAAAGCTATCCATTGATTTGTCAACTCAAACTTGAAAAGGTCATCTTGACGTGACCCTCGGAGTGATCCTTAGAGATCCAATACAACAGCAGTCTATAGGATGTCTGTTTATGGAGATTGGATACTTATACAAGGCATATCTAGACTTTTTCAAGGAGAGATAAGCAAAGACTTTTTTAGTGGGGTTAGGGCCTTTTATTATAGATTTTGAAAGCCAGATTTAACTCTTGTTTTCAAAGTAATGAATGTTTTGAAAATTTTGATGGCAAAATGGCATGTCTCCCCTCCAATTTAATTTTACAAAACTCTAACCCAATTATAAACCTTGGATGTTATTTTGCATAAAACAGCCAATATTAATTGAATTGAGCTCATAGTAAAATTGTGTTATTTAAGATCCCAAATTATTTAAAGAATCAGGCATTAGAATTTGGCTATCTTGGTCCCCCTTCTGTTTTAGTTCTACAAGAAACAATCACCAGTCCTGGGTCCCATATCAAGTGTCTGATGACTGATTATTGTTGTTAATTCATTTTTTTGTATTGTTAAATTATCATAAGATTTTTGATAGTATCCTGCCAAGACCTTATGTCAGTTATGTGTGGCTTTCCATTGGGGGTTGTTACTAGTTTTACGTATTCTAAAACATGTTTTGGAATACAAAGAGTTATTTATATAAATTGTGCACATTTACATTGAAAATTATACTTTTGTATCCTTATAACTTCCCCTTGTCATTAATTTATTTTTTGTTATATTTTCAGTATCCATTTATACTAGGATTAATTGTGGCATTATTATGGACAGTACTGGTAGCTTGTAGTCGTGTATATTTGGGAATGCACACAGTCTTGGTAAGTATTGAAATACTTGTAACCTAAGTCTGTTAAATATTTTACCATAAAGATGCATATTTTCAGCAAAACTCGATTCATTATTCAAAATTGAGAACCTCTTTGTAACCCGATAAAAATCCACAGTTCAAACTGAGAATCCAACCCACGACCTCTGAAGTCGTAAGCGGAGACTCTAACACGTCGCCATAAAAGCTAGCTTGAAGGCAAGGGAGTACAAGTGCCGTATTATACCTCTGCTACATCTTCATTAATGTTTATCTTGAAATGTACGTGCTATTATCATGCCTAGTTTTTAGCATGAATATAAAAAGTGCTTGTCTCAACATGATGCTTTCGGTTCGACAAATTTTTAGTGCAGACATGTCATAAATTGTAGGTTAATTTTACTTATAATCCAAAATAAAACCATAAATTATAATGTAGTAAATTATATTTTAACGGTGACATTCAACCCATAGTCATTTGCTGGTGAACAAATCATTGTATGAAACTCAGTCATTTAGAAGAGAAGTAATCAATCTTACTACTAATTTAAGATTTATTGTTTTTTTTTTAGTTCTTAGTTTTTTTTGTTTAGTTTATACAAAGTTATTTTGCTCGATTGTAAAACAAGTTCTTAGAGCTTATACTTATTACTCTAGAGTCCACTTCCTGGTCCTCCCGAACTGAGCTTACAAGATTAAGTTTCTTGCTCAAGGAAACTATGACATGGAGTTTGAATGATATTTAAACCAAAGTGGCCCTGGCTATTCAATAAACACCAATTCTATGTCATAACTACTGAAGCACACCTGCTCCATATTAAAAGTTTTTATCTGAAATGATCCACAGTATGGTGGATATGTTTTAGAAATCATCTATGATATCGTCTGGCAACTAACTTACTCTACATGTTCATAAAGACAGACTGTATTAAAGCTATTCATCAATAAATTTATCATTATTGATTAGATTATACTTGTTAGTTTTTGATGAAAATGTGGTTATAATCAATATATTGAATATTAAAATTGGATATTGGTTATTGAACTAACTTTGACTTTGTCAGTCATTATTTCTATGTATTTGGGACATGTGGCAGGGGCCCTTAAAGGGGAAAACTGTGTCAAATAACTAAATTTATTGAAAGCAACTGTTCTATTCTGTTTTCAATTCTTTAGATTTCCTTCACTATATAAAGTGTAGCTCACTAGCTATAACTCTAGACCTGTTTTGTGAAGTTTGTCAGTTAGCTCAATTAGTAGCTTGTCTGATTTTGAATGCATTGGTCATAGGTTAGATTCCTGGCTGAGACTTACATACCTTCATGGAATTTGGTCTTGAATTACTTTCTACTGTCATTCTCCATCTTGTATCAAGTAGATCACTTGTCAGCCACTGGTGACGGTTTGTGTTTAAGTACTAGGCTAAAAGCTTGAGTCAAAGATTGAGGCCTTTCCAGGATTCATGAGTTGAAAGACCATTCATTGCCTTAAACTTTCTTGAGCACTAGCCTGATTTATCATATTATATAGTTAGGGGCAAATACTATTGTTGTACTGATGATCGGAAATAATCTATTAATCACTAGTTGAAGCTTCCAATTCTTATAATCGATTAAACTTTATCAGAATCGATCATCGGCTCAAAAGAATGTAATGCTATTGAAGGACATTAACATGTTTTCAGGTATCTGAAAAGTTATGATTAATGCTTAAATATATGTTGTTTGTGCCAGACTTGTACTGAACACTGACTATACTAGTCATGAGATGTAGTTTATTGAACATTTATTTTTAGAGGTATCTTTGATTATTTTGGTGCAGCTGTCTAAGCTGAACTTGTGATATTTAAAAAAATCTCATCCTAAAAAAATTGGTGGTGTTGACTTTAGCATTATATGAAGTAATGCACGATTATTTTGCAAATTTTTTCTTGGCTAAAATTAATTGACTGTGTGTCATGTTACATGTGCATGTAATAGTAGAAAGCATATACAAAACAACAAATAGTATTACACTACAAAAGCAGTTGTTTCCATGTCCATAATACATGATAAAGATTTGCAGTGAAACATTCATTCAAAGCAAAATTACCAGGAACCGATTATAATCGGAAGAATCACATCGACAGCAGTAACTGATTCCAACTGATGATCGATTATAATTTCCAATGTCCCATCACTAGGGGCAAAATTATCAACTAGCCCAATTATATGTATCAAGTAATTTTAACTTGTTCAAATCAATTTGAACTAGCCCTGGTTTTGGGCTTCTGGCTAGCCAGTTAATGCAATCATAGCAATGTCTGGAAGGCAGAAAGCTTCTATACGACTAAAAAATTGTTGATAGGTGGCACAAAGCACTGTACATTTTTTCACTAACTTTATATACCAAGTCTAGTGTTATTCTTATAGGCCACTAGACAATTGTGTTGTTATTTCAAGCAACAATATTATTACTTTAACATATTGAGTTATGCATTCATTGCATATCTTTAGAGTATTATACTTAACTGAGGTAGTACATGTATGTTTTATTTAAGAAATAACTTACAGTTGTCTATATTTTGTTGTCTAATAAAATATAGGCACAAGTTGTGATGCGCATATGATTAAATCACGAGTGCTTTAGCACGAGTGATTTAATAAGCGCATCAAACGAGTGCCTATATTTTATTAGACAACAAAATATAGACAACTGTAAGTTATTTCGATTCTAACATCGTAAAATACATCCGTAGAAAAGATATATTTATAGAACTATTTTTAACTGTCAGAAACGTCATGCTGTTGAAATCCACCCCAGTGCAAAGGCCGAAAATAGCATTTATTTACACAATTCTCACAGATAGGTGTTTCTTATTCCGAACAAAAAATATTAAACTCTTAATTATAGAATAGAAACCAAATTGTAAAAGTCAACCCTTATAAACTCGGGCGCCATTTTCGGCTTTGCGCATTTAACGTGGGGAGTAAAATTTCAACGGCCATCACGAGCTACATTTTGTTGAATAATAAAGCATAGATGACGTCACATTAAATAAAGAGTGAAAACGCACGTGCCTATGTTAGAATTATTGTTATACAAGTATCATGTTGTAGTAATATAGTGATTATCCTAGAACTGAAAATAAACAGAGAGACAGAAAAAGGGCCACAGTACATCTGAAAGTTGATGTTTAAAGTAACTATTCAGGACTCGACAACCAACATTTGGGCTCGAGCAACCTGTTACTGCTAGTAAGCATTTAATTGAGTCAATTAAAAAAAAATTCTGATTGTCAAACTGGGCAACCTAGTTTAAAAATTAAGTCGAGCTCTGAACTATTTATGCATACAGAGGAGCAAAAAAGGACAGGGTGGACAGAAAAGGAGCAGAGTGCAGCACAGTGCTATTCTGCTTTAAAATAATCATTATAGTGAAATGATATAATCTATTGATAATCTAAATATATATTGAATTCAATATATGCAATAAATAGGTCATTCCATTAATGTTTAAATTGGTTTACAAATCTATATATCTTTGATCAAGCATTAAGCAGTAATAAATTAATGCAGTCGATATATGTCAAAATTTGCTTAATAATGTATGTCAGTCCAACTTGGCCCATTTTTTTACAAATTTTGTTTAAAAAATAAACAACCAGGCCACTTAACAATTAATTTAGTATGGTATTTGTTTAATCAAATTAGCAATATTTATACACTTAGCAAATAAACTAAGATCCATTATTATAACTGTTTTAGTATTTTTTTATTTTTTACAATTATTGCTATTTTATATCATGTTTTATGTCAATATTGTCTTATATAAAACAAAATAAAAAAACAGAACAGAACAACGTTTTTATATTTCAAATTACATATAATAATAACAACTAAAAAAGTCATTTTCTGATATTAATTCTCAAACTGTTTTGATGGGTCAGCTCAAAATTAGTCTGAGATCCATAATTTAGATGCACTTAGATTAGTTAAACCTTTCATTTGCTTTAGACTATCAGTCCCAAACAAATATCTCTATCATAATTTCAGACCCTATCAAATTTTATTTGCTATGCATCAGTTTACAAAGTACATCACTAAATTCACAGGAAATGAATAATTTTATGTATAAATCTATTTTCAGCATTTAAAGAATAAACTTTATTTTAATGACATCATGTTACTATATTATTGACCTATATCGCTGACACTATGACATCCCCTTGGTATTATATAACGGTTTTAATCTTAATAGAGATGAAAACTGGGTCACCAGTACAAACTTGTGTATAAATGATGATGTCATTCACATCGTACGATATAGATCATGCATACTGTACATGGTGTCAATGATAAAGCCACTTAATATTCGTCACTCTAGTGCAGGCAGTTCGTGATAGTAAACTTTTCATTGATAATACCAAATCTATTCATCTATTGATAAGTTCAGTTTTATTGATAGCATGAATTAATTTAAATTCAATTTGAAGTCCGATGAAGATTTTTCATTCCCGCTGTTGATTTCTTTCTTAAACCAGATATCGTTTTAAGAATCGGTCATTGTCTTAAATTTTCTCAAGCACCGGCCCAATTTTTTTATGTTATTTAGCAAGCACAAAATTATCAACATGCCCGACTGTATAAAATAATTGTTTTTTCTGCCTGCCAAATCAATTTTCACTTGTCCCAGGCTGTAGGGGTAAGAGTAAGACAATGGCTGTATGTATTGAAAGTATAAAATGCAAGTAAAGCAATTTTTCACTCCGGACTAAGACATGTAGCAAAGGTTATTAAGTATAACTTAGGTTTAAGCAAACCTTTGTATTATTAAGTGGAGTATGTTATTTGTCCTGGTTAAATTCTTATATTACAACCTTTTATAGTTGGATTGCATTAGTCAGTAGTATAATACTGTTACCACAAATATGTGGGTGAGGGTTGTCTACAAATTGTTTTGTTGTGTCTGTCTCTTCTCGTCACTCATTTTTTTATGTCACTTACTGCTTAGACATTAATTTATTGATTTGTATAAGACTATTTTTCAATGGATTTAATTAATACTTGACAGAAGTATTGAATTACCTGGTAGACTGGTACATTAAAATTTTTACAAGTTTTTGTCATGTACTAGATCCATGCCAGTGGTATTAAGGTCAAGGACACTTGTTGAGGTCAATGTAACTTAAGCTAAATGCAGGTGCAATTTTTTTCCTCTTGGGGAGTGTGTGTGTGTTGGTTTAGTTGCAAAGAAGAACATTTGAGACCCTTTTTCCAGTGGTTGGATGTGCGCTTTGGTATCTAGCGGTCCTGGGTCCAAACCCTACTAGGGACTTAGCTAATTTCCTTGAGCAAGAAATTTACCTACTCTTGTTCCTCTCCACCCTGAAGGCTATTTCAATGATCAGGAGTTATTGTACAAAACTGTAAAGTTGGCTGAACATGTATATGGAAGCAGACTATATACTGCACTTTAACTTTTAAACCAGATATTTTTTTTCTATTTTCAGGATTGTATAGCTGGTATCACTTTGACATCTATAGCTTTACCTTGGATGTTGAATGTAGTAGAATATGTGGAATATCTACAAGTGACCAACCCATATGCTCCATTTGTATCATTTCTTATCCCATTACTAGCCTGTGTTTACTACCCTAAACCCAAGGTATGGAGTATAACACGGGGTGATACATCTAATATTGTCTCCATTGGATCATGTTGTGTTCTATCAGCATGGTTAAATTATCAACTTGGGTGGATGACAGAGACACCAAAACCTTCAACTCCTCAGCCATTACCTGCTATAACATTTGATTGGCTGTTTTATAGTCTAATAAGAACTGTAGGCGGAGTCGCGGCGCTAGGAGCTTCAAGAATTATTACCAAAAAGATTTTTCTGAAATTAGTGTGTACATGTGCTGGAGTTGAAACAAATGATATTGCTAAACAGCGTGAACTAGGTCTTGAGGTACCTGTACGTTGGTTAACTATAGGTGGGCTTGCTGTTTCTACAGCCTTTACCGCTCCTATATGTTTCTCTTACTTAGGTATCAATCGTGAAGGCTTTTATTCTGAGGTGGGACTATAATCATTAGTATTAGTATAGGTTCTTTTGTTTTTGTCCCGTTTTAGGATGTTTTACCAGTTTTTGTTTGTTTTGTACTTGTACTATGTTGTAGGTTAAACATCATGACTTGTTGAACTGATATGATCGTCAGCTTTTTTGTCATGTTGAAATTTTATGATAGAGTAGTTAGAACTTGTGTAAAGAGCCTATGTTGCAATATGTTGGTTTAAAATTAAGTAGCACATTGATATAATTTTATATTTTGATAGATTGACTGTTTTTATATAATGTTTTAATTTAATGAAAACATTTTAGTTTAGTTGCCTACGGAACAAATTTTCTATTCATGTTTGTTATTGATAAGTGAGTTGTGTTGGGCAAAAACGAGTTAATTTTTAGATTCTCATCTTTGTCTGCCATGCAGATATGGCTATGCTGGAACTTATTTATTTGGGAAAAAATGCCAATAACAATCTAGTTTAATGTTAAAGAATGTTGAGTATGAAACAACAGAGTTGGAAAAAAAAGATATTTATTCTTTGTAATTTTACATGCATATAATATACTAGATGGGAGCCCGTGCAAGCACGGGCTTTAGGTAATGACAATAAAGGGAGATAACCGCTGCGGGGAGTTTGGTCTATTTTTAGTTATATCTAGAACTATTTTTAGACTAAAAAAACCCCACTTTTTTGGTTGATTTTTGGCAGTTTTTGCAAATATCAAGAGGCTTTGTCAAAAAAGAATTGTCAACTTGAAATGCCGGTATATAGGTGCTCCAGCGACAAACAAAAGATTTATTCAAAGCTGCGCAGTTTCTTCCACAAAACAGGAAACTCGCAAATTTAATAGTATAGATGTACATGGTCATTGCTTTTTAAATAAAAAATTTGAATTTATTGGCCACAAGATAGAACCTGAAAAGATAAATACAAGATCATTCACCCACCTCAAATTTTTTTATGAAAATGAATCAAGGTATTTATTTTATGTTGCCTAATAAGAAATTGTTACTCAGCTGTGGTAAGTTGTTTCTTGGTCATTATTTTATCATCACTTTATTGTAATGTCATTATCATTGAGTATTTATTATAGAAAGAACTGGTACAAATAAATGGTATTTTATGTGATAAGATATTTATTATGAAATATTTGTGATATTGTTTCATGCTGTACATTGAAAGTACCAGTATAGGTCAATAAGGATATAGTCTATTTTTCCTCTTTCAAAAGTTTGAATATTTTCCCGGTGATTGAATACACACTATTACAATATCGCAATATAATGATCAAATAAACTTACTGACTATGGTATTTTTGATTGTGGCTATGTCATTCATGAAAATAATTTTTAGCTGGATTTTCAACGAAAAAATTCAGCTAATAGTTTGACGAAACACGGGCGGGCGAGTGAGTTGGAGGGCTGGCGTCCACTGTGGTTAACAATTGCGTTTTCATTTTAGCATATATTTCTGCAATTTATTGTCAGATCTTTATAAAACTTCATACAATGATAAAATACCATGTGATGAACAGAATAAGAAAGTAACCACAACTCTACCTGGCTTTATTATGAATTATTTCTCTTTGTAATTTTTGTGTCAATGTTTTTAAATCCGGCTTTAATGTGGTTTCCGCATTACATTTCTTGTCTGAACTTGCATAGTGAAATTGAAATCTGTCATACATCGTTTATATATAATGATCAAATAAAATTTCCATGATATTCTCCACTTGGTGTAACTTTCATTGCTGTTGTTTTTTTTCTTTATATAGCAACGAAATTCAACAACACATTTCATCCAGGAGTAACTGTTTTAGTAAAATTAGATTCATTTCTTTGATCATTGGTCTGCAAATGTTAATACTCATTTTGTTGTATAAAAAGTTGCTTTTTTTTTTCATCGTTTTTCATGTATATTTACCATGATGTATTGTATTGTAGTGTTTTAATTCATGAGAGTTTATCCTGCACATTTTTTTGTTTAAAACTGAGGGAGGGGACTACAGCCATATTTGATATTTAGGATCATTCAGAGTACCCTTCCCAGTTTGGTCGAATAATTTCACTTTAATCCAAATGATTTAACTACAGATTGCAGTTTGATTATTTAACCATACACATTAGTGTGATACATGTTTTAATAGTTGCTTGTTGAAATGGATAATTAATTTCCTTTTGAAATCATTAAAATATTTTAATCTTACAAAGAATCGTATTTCAATAAACATTTCAATAAAGCATTTCTTCCTGTTTGAGAAGTGGTTCCATTAAAGTTGTTGTTCAGGGCATGATTATTGTATGATTACTGATCATATGATGAATGATTACTCTGACCTTCACCTTAGTCATTACTCTGACCTTTATCTCAAGGTCATTTCCATTATATTCAATAAATACACCAATTACTGCACAACATTGAGCAAGCAGCTTTGTGTTTACTTGTACTTAACTATAAAGTTTGTATTTGGGAGAGTGATGGTACAATGTACAAGTACATTGTACTTGAAAGTATTATATACGATATATCAATAAGAATATAGTATACGCCTGCAGTTATCATTTATTTATTTGTTAGTATGATATCCAATGTGGGTTTTTTAACATGATTTTAGCTGAGTGGCTATTGTCGTATTGAATTTTTTATCAGCTCAATATAATATGTACATTGTCTGTTCTTGCCTAACTGTACTAAGTTTGATAAAAGTCATAGAATAACTGCGATGTAATTTATATTATAAAGTTAATAATGTCTCGTCTTTCTTAACTTTTTGCTCAGACTTGTGCAATGATAAATATTGATATAATTATGATGAAAATAGAAATAAATTATAGTTCAACTAGTTTATCTGGAATGCAAACTTAGTTCTGCTGTGGCACCTCTCTAAAACAGTCAGTATATGTACTATGCTAAGTTGACTGTTAGAGAAAGGCTTCTGTTACAGAAAGTTTACTTTTGTAGAAAGAGTAATTAGTATTTAAATGTGTTAGAGGTGAATTAAAGTGATTCTTGTTGGTAGTTGATCTTTATACAGAGATTGATGTTAAGGGTAGGGTGGGTGGATGGCAGTTGTAACCCAATGTCAAACCTTGGTTATGAACTATGTCATTAAGGCATACGGAACCTGTAATGTTAAAATGTACCTTATAATATAAGGCTTATATATGTTTGTTTGATCATGAAGCTTGTTGAACTCAATGGAATATCAGTAATGTGACAAATATTGTAAAAGTTGATGAATAATGAAGATTGAGGAGTGTACAGTGCCAACCAAAAGTTCTTGGACAAAATCTAGATTTTAGGATAAACTGTTTCGCATTTATCTATGAAAAAAGAAACCGAAGAGTCATCCTAGCAAAGTCCAAAGTCTATTAATTAGAATTGCAACATGTGCTTGAAACTATGTCACATGAATAAGTTATAATTACTGTAGAAATACTTGTTGTATGTATTGTACGTAAATATTGACCCCGACCTGACCTTTATGCAAGAATATTCATTACAATGAATGTAGTATTAATGCTCAATTACACCATGACCGTGAGGATTATGAGTTAAAACTTAACACACAAACATACTTCTATAATTTTACGATCGCTGTCCAAGTGTAGAATAGGCGTGGTACTGACTTTCGTCGGGATATGTGTAGATAATTATTAGATGTAAATGTGAGAGGTCAGGTCGGGGTCAATATTTACGCTCTATATGACCAGGTTTTGTCACAAAATTGGATTTGTCTAAGACCACTATGGAAATAAGAGATTGATTATTTTTTGTGTCATTCCTGGTATTGATGTGCATGACATTCACTGGGGTCCAAAGTTTCTTTACACATGTAAAATGTTCGATTATACTTAGATATACTTTACATGTTGTTAGTTTCACAACTAATATACATTTTAACGTGAATCTTCAATTATGATCTTTCATGGTATCTCCTTTTTTGTCAAAATTTAGTTTTTAATAAAAAATGACTTTTATTGCATACTTATCTAATTCTCTAAAAGTGTCAAGTTTTCAAAGAAAATTTAAAAACATCAAATGTGTAAAGAAACTTTTGGACCCCAGTGTATGGCATTTATATACTGTGATATTCATCATTTGTATGCTATGTGTCATGTCATTGTTACAGAAATCAAATTATTGTTATAAGAACTTTTGAAGGGCACTGTATTCTGTCGATAAGATAGATTTCAGTATTACATGGCTATTGATGTGCATAATTTTATTATTGTTTGTATAATTGAACTCCCATGGTGTCTTTTATTACCAAATATAATGACAGATATTGATGATCTGATTTAGTTTCATTAATTTCTTGAAGTATTTGTGTGAATCTTATTGACATGAACATATTATATTGTGTACAAAATTAAGTCAATGGATCAGCAAAAAATAGTTTAACTATTACATGTAAATACAGAGGAGTGATAGACTTTTGATATGCTGACCATTTTTATTGAAGATCATTTTATACATCATGGCCCCATTTTATCATGTGTCTTACGAATTATTTTGGTTGTTAGTCCTTCTATAATGTATTGCTAATCATAAGATTTTTGATAATATGCTGCCATGTTTCATGCATCAGGGGCTTGTACTATCAAATGTCTTATGACCGATTTTTATTATAAACTGCACTATACATGTATTGTACTGCTAAATTAAGAGTTTAAAATTAAGATTTTTGATAATGAGCTACCCAGTGAACCATTTTATCAACTGGGTTGGTCTTATGACCAATTTAGGTCTTAATCCTTTATTTATTGCACTTTCGTGTTATCATGAGATATTTGATAATATAATGTCCCAATAGAGTGCATTTTAGGTACACATGTACCTAGCAAGTTTGAAGTATGTTTACTTTCGGAGATAATAGTCTATATGGAATATACAAGTATTAGAGGGATTATTGATTTTCTGTGTATAATATGTATTAACAGTTTGGCAATATTATCTAAGTTTACATCATACTGTCTGCTGTTATTAAAGAATTTACTGTAAACATTGGAAACAGAAAGTTGAATATACTAGTACATGTACATATATACTTAAAGATTGTTATTGAAACAAAGTCAAATATGTAAGTACGAATGTACTTAAGCATTGTAATGTTGTGCACTTATGTAATTTTATCATTTGTAGTAATAGGCTTAACTGCTAGGCTAGGACATTATTATGAAAGATATATTATTTCTAACCATAAATAATGTAATAGTTGATCAAGTTTTAAACATTATTTTGGTATGATGTTCAACTGAAACTGATACAAACCTTGTTATTTCCCTTCAATTTTCTACTAAGATATTTGTATATGATCATGCAGGTGATTAATGAATTAAAAATTTTCAAATAAAATTTTTTCTAGTACTAGTACTTTCAATTATAGGAGATTTAGATACAACCAAGGACCCTATATACATATATATATATATATATATAGGGTCCTTGATACAACTGAATTGGTACTGTTATTGTTGTTGTTTTTATCACTCCTGTATTGTACTGCTGCATATTAACTTTCAGTATGGTAATTGTACTTGTTATTTAAAGTATTATTTCTACCCTAAGTTATATACATGTAGTCCTCTGTTTATAAAGACAATCCACTTCTTTAAAAGACAGTAGTAATGTTATTTAATTAATCCAAAGTTTGATTCAGGATCTGAGTATATTATCTGTGATTCTACATAACTTTATATACATGTACATTGTCCTAGTATCTTGTCTCATTGTCTTGTATATTGTTCATTATCCTTGTATGTGTCATTGATTCTTATATCACTTGTTAAAACATCAATTAATTTACTTGTATAGTTCATATTTGGAACTCAAATTTATGGGATTTCATAGTTGAATATGGTTTGTTTGTACCAGATGCACGTGTGCCGAACAGTGATATTTTACATATTATTGCTGAAAAGTATGCAACACAGATTAAATTCTATTGTACTGTGTGCATACATTTTTTTTTCAACATTTGTTCCGCACCAATCTGATAAAAACCGGATCTATTATTGATTTGTAGACACAAAGTTCATCTTGACATGACCCTCTGAGCGACCCTTAGAGATACTGTACAACCGCAGTCTAAAGGATATCTGTTTATGGAGATTGGTTCCACACGGGTATATAAGTCTGTTACAAACAAAGTGTTTCTGCATGAAAACCTATGAGCTTGAGTTTCAAATCAAATCTTATGATCTACCATACCATGATTTCTGTGTATTGTTGTTCTGATTTCTTGATTATTGTTTGCTGATGTGTGAAATGGTTGGTTTTTAAAGTACTGTCTATCAGTAATTCGATTGCTAAATTTTATTGAACTCTCAGTGGAGCATTGCTATAACCCGGCTGATTTAAATACTCACTAGAGTACTTCTGTATTGGTGATCAATAAAAATAGGTACCCATATTTATGAATGGAGATTGAAAAACAAATATCCATCACATGTATTTAAATCAGTGGGGTAAATGTATGTTCCACTGACAGTTGAATAAATTTAACACTATAGGTAGCAAACGCCCCCATCTTGGAAGGTTTATTCATTGGTGAAAGCTTCAGGAATAGTCCCGAAGTTAAAGATTTTGGGATCTGTGAAAGAGTGTAAAAGCTGCTGAAATCATGAAATTCAAGAAATCAATTATTGTTAATGCTTACCAATTGAATAAAGGTTCTTATATGCTTTTTATACTAATGGTAGATCAATGTATTGCTTGTTTTGATTTTTCTTGTTTTATTTATTTTCATATTTCTCCACTTTTTCATTTTTAACATAATTTTATACAATGAAATTGTTACAGATTTTCGCATATACATTACAAAATATAGTACATATACAATGTATGTGTTTTAAACTTTAATGTTATTTACTTATCGGAACTTTTGATGTTTAAGTATAATCATTTTTGAGACTAAACAATGATATTTGCAAGTCAATCCATTCTATGGAGTAGTTCTTGCGATTTACCTAAAATTGGTTTAGATATTGTTGAGTAATGCTTAGATTTATAACATTTTTTGCTGATTTTAGCGCTAGGTAAAATTATATTTTAGATTTCAGCAAAACTACTAGTTTAATAATTGTGAATAAACTGTTTAAGTGATTAGACAACACACTATTTCTATATAGGCAATCATTTCATGCTGTGATACAAAATTGCAAAAACTTACATTTTTTTTCAATGATTACTTTAATGTGAATTTAAGTAAAGTGAAGAAAAAGTCAAACCTTACTGAGTATTTTCAGATTTTTTAATTAAAATAATGGATGTCATGAAACTTCAATTCTTACTTTCATTTCAAAGCATTTATGTAAAATGTGCAATATTTACCATGTAAAGATTGTTGCGATTGATTGATTAATCTTTGGATGAGTTTCCTAAGCAAATTGTTAGCTAGCACTTTGTGCTCTGGTACCCTTCTTACACCAAAATGAATATGTATATTACTGTATATGATATCAAATCAAGGGTACCAGAGAGCAAAGGGCTAGCTAGTGATATGCTTAGAAAACTTGCCTTTGGTTTTTTTCTGTGATTACTATATATCAGTGTTGTATAATGTGGCTTTGTATGTACATGATCTTGATTTAGAGCAAATTTCATAAAAAATTCCTTCAATTGTTGAAAAACTTGAAATGTGGTGCAAATGACCATACATTACTTTTACATTTCTTTATGCAATTATGTAATGAGAACTGGTTTCACAAAACTGCTCATAATCAAATCAGCAAATCAGTTATATTGTCAGCTCTGTCAATTTTCTACAAACAATTATTATGTTTGATGTGTACATGGTATGCATGGTTATAGAATTAAATATTAATGTTTGTTATAAATTATAGAACCGACATTTTGCTCATGTTTCGAGATTCAGTATTAAGTTACATTGACTCAATGATTATAAGTTGAAGGACTTTAACATTAGGGCTGTCACAATTAGTGAAAACTGAAATAGGTTAATTGCTTGGTTGAAATCAATTAGAATCGATTAATCCTCCATCATTTGGATTCATACTTACAGTCATTGCTGTTAGCCCATGTTATCGATTTGAGTGGGTTAATTGATAACCATTTTGATTAATTATAAAAACCTATTGCTGTTAGTCCACATTATCTGGGTTTGAACTGGTTTTGAATGACAATGGGATCTATAATGATTTCATAATGCATACCGGTACTAATGCATTATGTTTCCCCTATCATCTTTTTTCTGTCATATTTACTACTGTTAAAGACTAAATAACCTGATGTATCATCAGTAATATGCATGTATTTAAAACATATAAAGTTTATAAATCGACCAGTCATACTTAATCCAGTAGTCTTATATAAATGAATGATTAATCAATTCCAGGAGTTAAATACGGTAGATTTTTTTTAAGAATCAAATTGGAAGTTGATTAACCTGATAATTGTGACAGTCCTTATTAACATAGTATGTAATATATCCATTATGTATGTACTGTTATATATATTCAATGAATGTATGATGTTTCAAACAGTAAAATATCAGTCTATTATAATAATACACTTGTTTATTGTTGTATTTATAGTCGGACAAAATTAACTTGAGCTTGACCTTTATGCAAGAATATATTAAACTCAGTATTTAGTGTCTATTTTTGTCTTCATTCGTAAATCTCGTGTTATAGGCAGCTTTCGGTAAAATACATGTATTGAACAATAAATTTTGTTTTTATAAGAAACAATAACATGCCACTTTTTCCAAATTGATTTATAGTCATGTAGGTTGTTATAAACATATGCCGTATACATGCGTACGGAAACTCATGAAATAATGTAAGTGAAGTGTGTAATTATTATAATAAGGTAGTTCAAGCTCAGGTTAATATTGTCGGACTATTCTAGTGGTTTACTGATGTAGTATGTGCACATTGACCTGAAACAGAGTAATACATTACATACTTCAGTAACTTTACTTCATTTCACAGATTTGATGTATGCAAATGATATGTAAATTGTATTTTTTTTGTCTCCGGTCAATTTTCACCAACTTAACTATCATGTTGCATATTGTCCAACTGTTATTATTTTATATCAAGCACTACTTGTGTGGATCAATAACACATGTTAAAGTTGACTCGGACTTAGTAAAGTTATTTGAAATTATTAGTTACACAATTGAGTGTCTAGTGCTTTATGAAGGTTTTGTCCTTTGCCTTATTGAGCCAGTGAAATGATCACTATTAAGTACTGCTGTTACTTCATCTAATGTAGTTTGCTTGTGACTTTCAGCTTTTAGATCTGCACAAAAAATTTGAACAAACTTTACCACAGAAAGTTTTTGTACTGTTGATTATTATGTATATTTTGAACAAAACAGTATAGACGATTCTCTCATCATTGCTGTTTTCAGCTCACCTGAGTACTTACCTC
The DNA here is from genome assembly GCA_025267735.1 of Mactra quadrangularis. Classification (NCBI taxonomy): domain Eukaryota; kingdom Metazoa; phylum Mollusca; class Bivalvia; order Venerida; family Mactridae; genus Mactra; species Mactra quadrangularis. Next base: position 47,958,747 of record CM046301.1, on the reverse strand, counting down.
ACAATGTCAACATCTGTGATCACATTTTGTCTAATGTCATCAATGCCATCATCAATTTTGGTGCTCAAGGTTTTCTCAAACTATGCTTTTTAGATCATATGTTAATGAAAAAAATTGTTTCTGTTGAATATTATGTACTGTGTATAAATACTCCAATAATAATTAGATAGATATTCATTGGAGTAGTCATTTTTTCAAAAATGTTGCAAAGCAGATAATAATTTCCTCATTGCCATTAGCCTAACATATTGAGCATCATTTTAAGATTGTGGTGCATTTAGAATTGTTCATTCAGATTAAATGTCCCAACCATTTAAAAACGTGTCTTGATGAATAGGCATAATTCTTAGCATTGCCTGTGAGGATGCCGTTTTCCTTCTTCTCAAAGAGAGAACATTATTAAAGTATTGTAAAGGTAAAGTCTCAGGTGAGCTGTACAGTTTATATATAGAGGATATTTGTTTATTTCAGTGTAAGATTGATTTTTATTTCACGAGTGAGCTAAGGATGCACTATTTTCATGAGTGATGATATATATACTATCATTAGCTCATGAGTGAAATAAGTAGATCTTACACTGAAATGAACAAATTTTCTGTTTATTATATGCTTTAAACTGGTTTTTTTGTAAAGTTTAAGTATGATATGTCATCAGAACGGCGCATCCAAACTGAAAAATAACAAATTTATTTTAATTGTTTCAAAACAGTGGAATATCAATTTTTATTCCACTGATAAATCTGGGTATTCCCGTGGTTTTTTTATGATTTTGTTGTTGTTGTTTTCTATATTGATTGTGTGTGTTGAAAAATGGTTTTGACAGCTTAGCAATTTTTTGTAACTTTAGTATTTTGTAGACTGATGTCGTATATCCATCTTATTGTCATCCTTAATATGTTTTATTTGTTGTCTTTATATGGAAATAATAAGATCACTCTTGAACTTTCTTCTGTTTTTTATACATGGTTTTTTAGTCACATTTAGAATTATTTCTTGTAAGAGTATCACCACAGTGTTAGAAATAAGCACTTGCCTATTTGCCTCTCAGAGTTGAAAATCGACCGGGCAAGTTGGTAACAACAGTTGCTGTTCCATCGGGCAAGTCAGTATTGTAATGCAGAAATAAATGTTTCTCATAAAAAAGGATAATAAAATATTAAAGTTGGTACTGTCAAAGTGTTTATTTGTTAATAAAAATGGCAAAAATAGATCTATGATAATTGTTTGGGCAACTGAAAGGTACCGAGGGCAAGTTAAATTCAAATTTAACTTCACTGCTGTGACCACAAGTTCTGTTCAGTATGCTGTGTTAGAATTTAGCTAGGTGACTTAGTCCACCAGAATCACCGTCACAGTGACTATTACGAGGGTTGATCAAAAATAATAGGACTGAGGGTCCTATATTCTTATTTTCTGTCCGAATTTAAAACAAATATTATGATCGGAAATTGTTCCACATATGTTCGCTGTACTTTTAATATAATATTTTGCAAAACTCCCATGCTACTTGCATTATTATAACCATACACCTTGTTGATTGTAAGTGTTATATGTTTTTTTATTTGTCATCATATCTTTATAATTTTCACTGTGCAGCTCGGGGACATGTTCACATGTACCTTAGTAGTAAAATCATGGATATAAATTAAAAGATACGAACCTTATAGCCTCAGTCCTATCATTTTGAACAACCCTCGTAGAATGCTAATTGGTAGACTTTTACCAACTTCTTTCAGTCACCATTTTCCACCATTCAATTAAAAGATCATTATTTGTGGTAATATTGTTATAGGATACATTATTTTAAGTCATTACAAGAGCAGTCTAAGGACAGCACGCTCGACTTTTCGAGTGTTTTATGGCAAGGCTTATCTTTAAACAAAAGTGGTTTTAAGACAGTACTTAGTTTTCAGAGGAAATTAATCAGTCAAACAGTAAAAAATAAACAGGGGCATATCTCCTAAAACAATCATTCATTGTAATGTCCCTTCATAGTTGAGTAGACGTAGTATAAATGAATAATCATACTTACTTTCATTTAAGTATTTTTATTAAGTACTAAAATATTTCAATTTATTTAACTATCTTTATTAAGTATTATTTATACATTTTATTTCCCTTTTTCAGAAAGGATATACATATACATTACATGACATTAGAATAGTGCAAAGTTTGCAACAACAACAACAAAGTAGATTTGTAAATTACATGACAATAAATAGATTATCTATAATGCATTACAATGAAATTAAGGACACAAAGAAAGACAACATAACGAAGTTACGGACATAAAATATATAGATCTAAAGTACAAAATATATTTCAAATAATACACACATACGTAATGAGAACATATACAATATACATTACGATTAATAATCTAGTGCATGTATGTGTAAATAAACAAAAATTGGCGGGAAAATTTGAAAGTGAGTTATAATACTAAAGGGTTATTAAGTTTAAATAAATATGTAATTAATCTACCAACAATTACTTTACTGTTGAGACCAAAAGTCTGACAATTCGGTGTCAGCTTCGATTCGGCGAATTAAGGCGCAATGGTGGTAATGACGAACTGTATTGTTGACAATTTGTTTCCATACATATTTCGTTGGGAATATTGAGCTATGTATATAATTAATTAGATGTTGTTGAAGATTGTATGTTGACAAGATATTGAAAATGTCAGGGATGAAACCAAGTTGAGAATTGTAACCTCTAAAGTAATATAAGTGAAGTTTGTAGATGAATATTTGTTTCGATAGCGTATTAATGTCCATAGTACACAATTTTTGAAGAAACATTAATTTCGGTATATGAATATCAGCAATAAGTGGCATCCATCCTGACATGGGGATGGCGATGTCAGTTCATGTTCTCAGAGGTAATTTTTGAACATTTTTTGCAATCATTTTTTAAAACTTTTCAAGTTTTAACAAATCGGAAGAATTCAATTAAGTCCATAATTCACACTCGAAAAGTAATGTGGGTAGAACGACGAGTTAAAATAAACTGTTTGGCATGAGATCTGCTTGGATCAACTGACATTATTGAAAAATATGCTTTTCGACTTTTGTTACATCTATCGTTTATATTCAACGTGTTTTTCATGTTACTCGTGAGATGGATACCTTCATGTTTAGCTGGTTCGGTCTGAGTTAACGAAAAAGGGCCGACTTTTATTGACTGCAGATTTGTGAATTTACGAGAACTGATTTATTTTGATTGAAGCGAAATCGCCATTTGCATGCATAATTGTCCGCAATTTGGTACATATCTCCTAGATTTTTCAGATTATTCGAGGCTTGTGTGATATCATCAGCAAGTGCAGGATTGCCACAATTCAAATTAGCTATTTCTGAACATAGGTTGCTTTGTGCAAGGGAATCTAGTAGTTCATTTATGTAAAATAGGTAACACCACGTCGACAAAACGCCACCTTGACGCACTCCTTGATTTACGACAAAGCTGTTAGAAAGCATACCATTTACAATAATTTGACTAGACATAGATCTATATGTATTAATTAACCAAATTAAAAGTTTGCCCTTTACACCATATTTTAACATCTTAAAAAATAATCCGTTGTGCCAAACACCATTAAATGTACTAGTAGCATCAAGGAAGCACGCATATGTATCGCTTCCTAGCTCTCTTATATCAAAAACGAGCTCTTGAAGATTAAATGAGACAGCCAAAGCCCCTAGATGGGGCTGGTTGGCGTTTTGCTGTATGTTTGGAAATGCAAAATCTCCTTTAGATCATTAATAAACACTTGGCAAGGGGATAATTGCTCTTGTACTTCATGTAACATCACATAATACATCATAAAAATAACAGTTTGGCAGTGACATACCGGAAGTATTCGAGTTAAATAGCTATCGTTTGCTATGCTTCTGCTGCTATGCTTTATGAATCTGTTCTGCTATGTTTTGTTTTTGTTTGTTGCATCATTATGCTTGCTTATTTATTTTGTAATATGCTTAGTTTAGCAATGAAAAGTTGTATGTTTATCTTTATTTTACTTTTGCATGTGCTTTTACTGTGCTAGATTTGTTTACTGGATATTCCTTCGTGTTGATTGTCTATGAAAGATAACTCTACCAAGCTTATTGTAATTGCCATGTATTAGTAACATATGTTTCTCTCCCTCTATCTGTATGTATATATGATGCGCAACGCGAGAAAAGGGCCCTTAAGGTCAAATTTTTCGAAATTGAGATTTTTACAGAAAATGAAAGAGTAGGCTTTGTACTTTCCAAAAAATGTATAATATATTAAAATATCTCAATTCATGACGTTGCTATGGTGATTTGAAATTCGATAATCGGTACAAGAAAACAAAGCGACGTCATGTTAACGTCGCGTTTTTCGTAAGTTATATAGCAGGTTAATAACTTAGTCATTTCACTGCATAAAGCATTGGGAACTAGTTGTAACACCAAAGTTTTTTTAAAAATTCAATATTCTTTACATTAATAATTAAAAACAGCTGACATTTGAATTGATTTAGAGTTTACGATTGACGTAAATATGTCTTCATAAACGAGTCCAAATAACAAGTGACAGTCTTTACTGACAGTGTATAAGCAACTATATTTTGTAGTCCCGACAAATAACTTTAATGTCATTAGCATCAATTATTATTGTAAAACAATTATAGACTTAAACTGACGGCATTGTTTTTTAGGGTACAAAAAAAAGCATTGTGGAGGTCGATTGTTGTCGATGTCCATCGACGTCAAATTTCCTTTGAATTTATTGTAAGTGCGTTTTTTATCAATTATCATTGGCCAGTCTGTAGGCAAAAGTTTTAGTTGTCACAAAATATATTTGATATACAGATAATAAAGAGAGCAGCATACATCTTGTTTATAAAATTCACTTTCACATTTGTTTAACACCCGCATGTTCCAAATTGAACAAGAACATATTTCAATCGTCAAAAACAGGACCCTATAAAAGGTTGAGGTGTTCCGAACGCTGCTTTTAATGACAAAGATCAAATATAAATACTCTCTGAAAATATTTTTATGTCAGCATAGCTTTACTGTACATGTGGAGTGTAATCATGCAATAACACATTAACGCTAAATGTGATTATGTCTGTCAATTTTTGCCGTCTTTGCGAGTATTGGCGTGTTTGCAAACATTTCTGGCTTACTTGTGTTTACAAATAAGAGCGCAATATTTACAAGTAACTTTTAATGTCAATTATATGATGTTTAACACACATTTAATCCAAGCTCCAGGTGAAAGACGGATAAAATATTTAGTTCTTCTTAAAATGTGAAAATTAAGTAATGCGAAACTTGGTAACCTTTTGTTTGAAAGATCAATAGACTTAAGGCCGACATAACAACGCTTTTGGAAGGTAATATTATCAGAGAAATCTGAGTATTGAAGTTTAGAAATGATAGTCGGTTATCCTTTGGTAGTTAAATTGGCCCATGGAATGCATAAACATATATCGAGTGTTCCCCTCAAGACTGTAGTAGCTCGCTCTTTAATGCAATGCACTTACAACAGTCTTGCAGGCAACCCCAACTCCTCACAGTGCTTACGTCACGCTTTGCTATCAAATCACTGCCAGCAGGTAAATTACGTGTCGCTAGTAATATCATCTATTTATAGAATGTCCATACTCCTCGCAGTGCTTACGTAACGCTTTGTTAGTTTTACAAATAGTAAATTAAATCTATTTTTTAATTTTTATCTTCATGTACTTTGAACGTTGTAAGACTCAATTTGTAGAAAATATTGAGTTGTAACAGAAAAGATGAAAAAAATAATCGGCTGTCTTAAGGGACAAATTTACTTGTGGTGGCAGTGGTTATTGATTAAATAAAGAGAAATAACCGCTACGGGGAGTTTGAGGCAACCCTCGATATGGTTGTGGTACAATTGATGAAACTGAGCATTACTATGGAAATCCGGTTCTGAATCATGGAAGCTGCAAGTTATTTCAAGCTACATTAAAGTTTGACATCAGCATGGATCGACGATGTCCTCTGTTTATGTTGCATGCTTCATTATTGGCGAGGGTTAATGCCATTTTATGACAAATGTAAAGTCGAGCTTAATTAAGTCAAAATAAGAAAAGAAGAATGAATGTAGGTAGATGTCTAGCAAGGTCAAACCTAAAGCCTACATTGTGACAGCTCGAGCTGCTGAAGTACAAATTGTTTCTTTTTTGGTAACAAGTTTCAGTTTTAATTTAAAAGTCCATTTGTATTATAGACGATAGCAATATAATATTACAGCAAAACCAGGTTATGTAGGCTAGTGATTACACATGTTTGCATTCGATGCAATAGATGCAGGCCTGATTAAATCTCTTCATAGTCATAACAGATCCGACTCTATCTGCATATATATAGACTGATGATTAAACATTTTAAGACATCAAGGACATTTCAATTTCGATAGGGACGACGTTTTTATTCTTATTTTGTGTAACCTATTCACAAAATTTCACGATCAAACAAAGATTATAAGTTGTACAGAATCAAAATTCTGAAGAAAAAGGTCGAGTCCGCATTAAAGATTATAGCGTGTGCTCTATTCCCGAGTGTGCATGTGTACCCGTAGTTACGTGTAAACAATTTGTTGGCGACGCGTTTTGAAGCTGTAACTATCGTCAGTTTAAAGCTATAGTACTGAAATTATGCATGCAATTCTCTCGAAAAAACGTCTATGTGTTGCTTATCTATTCAGTTATCCAATGCTAAAGCAAAACTAATACAGTACACGTCTAACACGTTACTATAGTTAAAGAAAATTCAACACCACAGGACGGTTCGGCACGTTGACGAAAGTTGGACGGAAAACACAAAATCACGACTATAATCAATCCTTATTTTTAAGCTATTTGTTACCAATTTCTTCAAACAATGATAGTAAGTCAGTCAGAGTTTACAAAACATCGATTTATTCCCTTTAATTAAAGCAAGATAGCCAGTTAAATAGTTAAGTATAAACAATGCAATAATCACTGACGTGACACGTGTACGCTAAAATTGACCTCGATAACGTTATTGACGTTTACCGCAAACGACGTCAAACAGCTTAAGGGCCCTTTTCTCGCGTTGCGCATCATATATACTTATATAGATCTATGATTATTAAATGTTGTATCTCCGTACTCATAAGCTGTGTTTTTGTGATCTCCATTTATTATAAGATTGCGTGTGCAATAACGATTCCTGTAAGAAATCAACATGGTGGCAGCGGTGTTCTCATCTTAGATGAACAATAGACATTGATGAATTCGCTAGACAAGCGAAAATCAAGGACTATTAATTAAGAATCCACGAGTGAGATTGCGGAAACGTATAACGAACCTGTTAGTTTCGTGTTGGATTATTATTTAAGAATTTTTAAACTCCACGTATTTTGCCATTTATGTGTAGAATACTAACTTCTGGAATTTAATTATGGCTGAATCCATGTTAAAACCGCCAACTATTTTGGACATTACTGACGGTAATATTTCTGAAAATTACCGCAAATGGAAGAGACGCTGCAAGTGGAGCTAGTGAAAAATCTGATAAAGTTTAGACTAGTATAATACTTCACTGTAATAAATCAACTAAAGGTAATAGAAGTGTACGATCAGTTTGCTTGGACAGATCCAGCTGACAAGGGCAAACCAACTAAAGTGCTTGATGCTTTTGAGAGCTACTGTAATCCTAGAGTTTGTGAAGTACTTGAGTCGCACAGGTTTTGGACTGTCAAAATAGACACGTTTACATAGTTTGAACATTTCTTAACAGAACTGCGCAAAAGAGCAGAAAACTGTAATTTTACTGAAAAAGACAGAATGTTAAGGGACAAAATAGTGTTCAGTTCAAGCGGTAAGTTGCAGGAACTACTACTTAGAGAAGAGAAACTCACTCTTGATAAATGCTTAAAATCTGTAGAGCATATGAACAGTCAAACAAACATGTTAAGGAAATGCAACAAAATGACACTCCGGTATATAAGTTAAACAAGAATACAGGTGCAAAACCAGAAGGTGCTAAACCTTGGAAAACAAAGGGTGAGCTATCTATTCTGAAGAAATCCGCAGAAAAGAGTAAATGTAAATTCTGTGGATACACACACAAACCTGTAAAAGAGAAATGTCCTGCATGGGGTAAAAAGTGCAGTTTGTGTAGTGGTCGCAACCATTTTAAAGCATGCTGCAAGAAAGTTCATGCAGTAGGAAAAGAACAATCTGGCTCAGAAGATGAAGTTTGTCTTCAATGTGTTAAAGGTGGTATACATTCAAGAGCCACTGCAAAAATGCTTGTGAATAATTGTGACACTGGGGCTGAAATTAACACAATTCAAACTGCGGAAGTCACAAAGAGTGAAAAAGTTTACAAAGCTGAAAATGTACAACAGATCTACGTGTACATCACTAGGAGAAGCAAATTTAGAAATTACTAATCCACAGACACAAGAAAAATTCAAAGAAAATTTTGTCATTGTACCTGATGAACTTGACTGTCTGCTAGGTTTACAAACGGTGCAGAGGTTAAATTTAGTAACAATTCACGCTGAGAACTTTATTGGTAAAGTTGAGACTGATTTAGGTGACCTAGGTGAACTAAATCTGCAGGTGGACCATGAAAAGGCCCCTCGAGCTTTGCCAAGTAGGAAGATACCGCATGCTATCAAAAACAGCGTGAAAGAAGAAATTGACAATCTTGTGAAAAGAGGGGTACTTACTGAAGTAAGCGAGCCGACTAAATGGGTGAGTCAGATGGCTGTTGTGAAGAAACCGAATGGTAATTTGAGAATTTGCATCGACCCGCAACCACTTAATGAAGCTTTAATGCGGGAACATTATCGACTACCAGTATTTGATGATATTATTCCTGAGTTGAAAGATGCAAAACTGTTTACTAAACTAGATGTCAAAGAAGCTTATTGGCATGTTAAGTTAGACGAAAAGTCAAGTTTTCTGACTACGATGATCACGCCATTTGGTCGCTATCGATGGCTCAGACTACCTTTTGGACTGAAAGTTTCAAGTGAAATATTTCAAAGAAAGCTACATGAAGCTCTGAATGGTCTTGACGGTATTTTTACCATAGCTAATGACATTATAGTAGCTGGGTGTGGTGAAACTGACGAATCTGCCAAGACAAACAACCAAGAAAAACTAGACAAACTGTACCAAAGATGTCACGAGCGTCACTTTGTACTCAACGATAGTAAGAAAGTGGTAGGAAAAGAGATAAATTTCCATGGACACAAAATCACAGACAAAGACATCCTGCCAGATGAAAACAGAATCAAGGCTGTAATTGAAATGAAAACTCCTGAAAATGTCAGTGATATTAAACGTCTGTGTGGATTAGTCCAATACATGGCGAAATTCTTGCCACATTTAGCCGACACTCTAGAGCCACTTAGAAAACTGACACGGAAAAATGTTGCATGGAAGTGGGATACTGACTGTGAAAAAGCATTCGAAAATGTTAAGAAAATGTTAACTCAAGCTCCTGTATTAGCCTATTACAATCCGGACAAAGATCTTGTTGTTCAGGTGGATAGCAGCCGAGATGGTCTTGGAGCAGTACTTCTTCAAGATGGAAAACCACTCGAATTTGCATCAAGATCTCTAAAGACAGCTGAAAGAAACTGGGCTCAAATTGAGAAAGAAGCTCTATCAGTTCTGTATGGTCTTGAACGTTTTGATCAATACACCTACGGACGTAAGGTTATTATCCAAAATGACCACAAACCGCTGGAAACAATTCTGAAGAAACCATTAAGCCAAGCTCCGAAACGGTTACAGGATATTATACTGATGCTGTATAGATATGACATTGAGTTCGAGTATGTTAAAGGTTCCGACCTAATAATAGCTGATACGTTAAGCCGAGCTTTCAACACAGATGATCAGGGCGAGCTGACGAGAACAAGGGTTCTTCAAGTGGATGCTTTGCAAACTATACCAGATGCTCGAATCGAAGAAATAAGGACTGAAACTGCCAAAGATTCAACATTACAGTTACTGATCGAAGTAATACAGAATGGATGGCCTGAGAACAGAAATAATCTATCTAGCGAGTTGAAACCCTACTTTTCAATGAGTGACACTCTAAGCCAGCAAGACGGAGTGATATTGAAAGGTGAAGCGGTATTAGTACCCAGGTCACTGAGAGAAAGCATGAAACAAACCCTACACAGTGCTCACCTGGGGTACGATAGTATGATGCGTAGAGCCCGTGGTGTGCTGTTCTGGATTGGAATGGCAAAATATATAAAACAAATAGCTGAGAACTGTGAATTATGCATGGAAATGAAACCAAACAACCAATCTGAACCGTTAAAACAACATGATGATGGCGATTTTCCATGGGAAAAGATTGGACTTGATCTGTTTGAAATTCAAGGTAGACAATAACTGCTGTCTATAGACTATTTTTCAAACTTCATTGAAGTTGATTTCTTGTCTACTACGACTTCTCAGCAAGTGATTGACAAACTGAAAAAAAAAACAATTTGCTCGTTTCGGTATTCCTAATAGAATAGTTAGTGACGGGGGACCACAATTCACCTCCCAAGAATTTCAGTGCTTTGTGAAAAACTAGGGCATTCAGCATCATGTAACATCTCCTCACCACTCAAAGTCTAATGGGAAAGTTGAAGCTGGAGTGAAAATCATGAAAACCATGATGAAGAAATGTCTGAAAGACAAAACTGACCAAAATGAAGCTTTGCTGGAGTTGAGAAACACTGCTAGACAAGACACAGGTTTAAGTATAGCTGAAATGTTTTTTGGTAGACACACACGTACCATGATACTAACAAGGCAGCACAAGTTTGAAATAAACGGAAAGCGCAAATCTCGCAAAGAAACTGTTAAAAAGCACTATGACAAGCACGCGAAAAAACTACCTTAAGTTCAGAAGAACCAAAATGTGTATTTCAAACGACACATGAACCAACCATGGCAAAAAGGGAAAGTGAAAGTTGCTAACAATCCCAATTTCACTATAACTTCTACGGACGATGTCGCGTACAACAGAAATCGGGAACACATAAGACCAACTTCAATTCCATTGTTCATTCGTGACCAGTCACCAGGACCAGTGAGACATGATCAAGATCGTGACGAGCGTAAAGAGTCACAAAACGCCGAAAACTCGAATTCCGGAGTCACAAGTTCGAATCCCGAGCCAACACCTGCCATGAGACCACGGCGGGAGACCAAAGCTCCTACTTATCTGAAAGATTATGTGAGATATTAAATACGTGCTGTGGTGGGCATAATAATTCCCATACATGATATTATGTTGTGCTAACTGACTGGGGCATAATAATCTCCTAAGTGTATATAGTGTAAATTTGTGAACCTTTTCTTAAGATTTATATTTTATTTTTTGTTTTTCTCTGGATATTATTCCTTTCAAGTGTTCCAATCATTTGACTTGTGGAGTGGACTAGAATTTGTACAACCAGCGTAATAACTGATAGTTTTGCATTATTTGTATGTGAATGAAACTATGTAATTTGATATGGTGGTTTATTGTAATATTCTGACTCTAAAGTTTTCATTTAAACCAATGTTTTAGTCTCAAGTACAAATTCAGGACGGATGTACTTGTTTATTATAAATTTACATGACTATACAACTAGAAACATTAAGTTGATTTGACATTTACACCAGAATTTGATATTTAGAGATGTATGACATTTAAAACATTTCCTTGTAAAATATTTGGTAACTTGATCTGTTGTAATTATATCATAGCCACTGCGTTTCTGAATCAAAGTAATTTTTTGAACTTTTAGTGAATGTTATCTGTAAAACAAATTTCACGGCCTGCTCTAAAACTGAACTGTTTTTAGCAAGACTGTGAAACAGGCGAAGCTATAAGCGGCATTTCTGAACTGCGATATTGAGTAGTGGTCCATTTTTCCGCATGCCAGCAAATAGTTCAATATAAAAAACTCGATACATAACTGCCTTTATCTTGCATTCACACATATTTCATAAAATTCATTGCGACATCAAATCTCTTCAATTTTGTGAACAATTAAACTATGTTAGAAAAGTAATAACTCGACTGGTTACCGCGGATGTATACATGTACATCGATTTCATTCATGAAAAATTATGAATGAAAATATTTTACTCGTCCCCGTATCAAGCACTATAGTCACGTGATTAACAATTCAATAAACCTGGAAAGACTCGATCAAACGCTTTACTTTGAATTTGTAAGAACGGTTAAATTTCACAATAATATAAACAGTGGAGTAAATGTTTTATTTCTGTGTAAAAAAATAAACAAATATTCAATGACACATATGCTAGTTGTGAAGTAGTCTATTCGCCGTGCAAATTCGAATATTTCATAAGTTCATTACTACTGTTCTTCGCAGTGAAACTTCGAATATTCGTAACATTGAAATGTAATATTGTAACGAGCTCACCCCAGACAACTGTGGACGCGTGTATAGATCTACGCACGATGTATCGTCTAGATCTATACCGCCGGAGTCGATCTACGTCAGTGGAGGTTTCTTCGAGGTGAACTGGTTGGTATCGGGGTTGAGAGGCCTGTCGAGTGGTTCTCTTACACCTGTGGTTAAATTGGTAGCGTGAACGATTGAAGTTCAATCGATGCTCTCGTCAACATTGTCTGCGTACCAGGTACACAATGGTGAACACAAAGACAACTCGTTGGTAAAGTTTCAACTCGAACGTTTTATTTTACGTTGAAAGTATTCTATCTACCAATGACTAAAATAACTTAGAATTCCTATTTAACAATAAAATGCAGATATATCCATGACTATATTATATAATACTTTGATTTGGCCCCTAAACAATCTTTTAGACGAAAACATAGTTCCTTTAGACTGTACAGCGTAGGAATAAATTCCCAGAGTTAGATGTAAACATGACAGGAACGCTGACATTTAGACAAAATGTGCTCGTAACAAAATGGATCAAAACTTGCGTTAAAACTGGATTTAAACATTAACATTCAGCAAAAGTGTACGGAATTAACTAATTCACATCTAGGATTAGGATTTAACATCGAAGGATACAAATTTACTGGAATGTAGAGGATCCAAATATGCGAACGTCGCGAAAACTGGTTACGAAACATACTGGATAAACAAACATTGATTTGAGCTCAGAATCCTAGTTCATAACCTACATATATGTGCTAATGTGTTCTGTGTGTTGCCCAGAACACTAGTCATTGTGTGCTTTATGGCTAGAGACATGCATCATGCTCACTAAACAGGAAACATGGAACGCAGAAAATGTAAACATGAATTACAAGGTAACTTCTGATTTAAACTGTAGTTATTATGTGTAATATACCCCGGCCCGTTTCAATATTAGCTGGGGAGGGGGAGGGGTATTGCATTTACCGGTACGTAGTAATTCACCCGAACTAGAAATACCAGTATTAGAATTTTCAAAAATGTTTTACTGTGTATTCACAACGTATCAAAACCGTCCAAAGTTTATTTATAGAAGACAAGACTTAGCATGCCCTGATAATATGTAAGACCATTGAGTCTATTTTTAGAATTCCAGGAATTAGCACGCTTTGTTTACGTTTTAAGCCGTGCCGAGTCTATTTAGAGAATATCAAGATTTGCGTGACACGTGAATGATACCTAATATTTAGACCTTTTTTGATTCATTTTATGGAACTTTCTGGGCTGATGAAAGTACACTGAAAAAACAGGTGTTGTCCAGGATTTGTTCGGACTACGAACATAAAACAGCATTATTATGGTAGACTCTAGAACTGTTCCTGTCTATTTGACATATAGGGACTAGCCCCAATCTTTGAGCAAACCGAAATATTCCTATATAAATAAGAAGGGTGTTAAGCTAACAGCTATGTTTATGAGGGGCATGACTTAAACCTGTCTCAGTGGATACTAGTTACGCCTCTCGGCTGATTGGATACAGATAATCTTGTCCCGTATAAATACATTTGCCCGTTAGTAGGTAAGATATGTTTGCATTTTTTCAACAAAAAGGAGTTTTAAAAAAGAAAACACATTCTATTATTAGCTGTGCATATTTTCTGGGTTTTTTTGCAACTTCATTGACACTGGTTATACTTCATGCAATAATAATGTTATTTTCTGGTAATACACGCAGATAACCCGACAAAAAATGTGCTAAAGAGTTCAAATGTGCATCCCTATTTTGACTGTCCGATGTCCACTTTTTCATCGTGTGACCTCAAATGCATTGTTCTGATTGGCTTACAACAACCGGTGTCAACACGAAAATCCTCAAATCTTGATAATTGTACTTATCACTGCCGACGCAGCTATAATAATAACCATAACATTTACCCTAAAGCCCTGTTTGATTAGAGGGACAAGAAAATATAAATGCAAAGTATTAAATACCGCCGGGTAGTGGTAACATTTTGAGTACATACATCAAGAGAGAAAACAAAGATAGATAAAGCAAAGAGTACACAATTATGTATTCTAAGGTATAATACAGAATATGCGAGTATTCCATGATTAAATGGCAGGTTATAGATCAACATGCACAATATCTAAAAGTTCAGCATGCAGACACAGTATCAAAACTTACTAAAGACAAGTACAAATAATTTTACATCATGCATTTTGTGCTTCGTTTACGATAAACCCGATCCAAAATTCCTAGCTGGAGTAATCGCTTATAAATTGCTATCGCTTATAAATATGCAGCAAATCTGTTCACAAAGACGTGCGTGAAATATATCAGTACGTGTGGTTTATAGCATGAACCTCAATTTAGGAGAGCATCTATTTTGCAATGTATTAAGAAATAAATTAATGAAAATAATGCACTTAAAGTGCCCATCAATGGCAGAATTTTTATTGCAGTACTATAAAATTAAAAATTATTACAATTTAATTAGCTCTGTCAGCATTTGTAAATAAAAAAGGAGGACGCAAGTAAAAGAAATCATGAACTGCTTCTACCATCAGATTCTGACGACTCCAATGTGTAAATAAGTGATCTTATTTTAAGTTCATGATATATTGGGGGCTACTGTCCCCGAACACCCGCTTTTTCATGGTCATCGTCAATACCGACATGTTGAAGACACAGGGATTCATAACGATAACCATTTATACCTATATCCATGGCTGCCCTAATTGTGGCATTTACCCATTAAATAAAACCCTCTTTTGGCTTCAAAGTTTGCATTGCATGTCTATGGAAAGTATGTTATGAATTTTAAAAAAATTCAGAATTCTTGGATTTGCGGAGGTTAAAATCTATGCTAGTTAAAATCACGAACAAAATTTGAGTAAATTCCATCCGATAGTTATTTAGATATTTCATTGGGTCCAGCTTTAAGGCAAAATACCTATAAAATGAAAACATTTTGTATTTTTAATGTGTATTTCACAATTCATATTGTTTCATTTCAATTGATGATATTGTTCTCCACCTCATGCTGTTGGGTTGTCCTTTTTTTAAAAAATGTACATACTGCAGGCTGATCCAACAATTGTTATCAACTTCATTTATGATAATTTCTACAGCATACCTTAAAAGTAACTCATATTAGCAAAACAGTTCTGTTCTGTTTATGATAGCTATGAAAGTAAGATTACAAAAACAAGAATTATTTGAAATTTCTTTTTCCATTTTTGAATCATCTAGCTTGTGAATTATGATTTTAATTTTTTCTTCACGTGTTCAACATGATTTTGATATTTTACTTGAAGTACAATATTTTGTTATTATAGACAGGATGTATGAAATCATTGTGTTGACATTACTGAAAATCATTATTTCTATTGAATGAGGAAATAAGACTTCTCACAGCTCTTCATCAACTAGTAATTATACAAGTCCATTGATCAGTGAGTTATAAGAAAATGTATGCCAATCTTTCTTAAAAAGCTCTTAATCATCAGATTTGATTTATACCTAAATTAATGACTTATTATAAGTGAGACGAAACTAAAGCTTGAACTATTGATGGTTGTTTGAGCCTTCAACACAGTCTTGCTTCAGTGCTTTTCAGCACTTTGATTTAAATATGATTTGATTTTGTTTTGTTTGAGAAGAAAGGATGTTGATTGTATTAGTAATGTCAATAGTCTATGAAAGATAACTCTACCAAGCTTATTGTAATTGCCATGTATTAGTCAACATATGTTTCTCTCCCTCTATCTGTATGTATATATATATACTTATATAGATCTATGATTATTAAATATTGTATCTCCATACTCATAAGTTGTGTTTTTGTGATCTCCATTTATTGGCTTAAGGATAATTCTTGAAATAATTTATTTTTTCCTACCTACCGCCCCAACCCAAAAATTTAGGGTTGATAAGGGCAAACAAAGTATTTTTTTTAGTTTAGGCCTTATGAATAGTTCTTTTCTTTACTTACATCTTTGTATTGTAGAGTATAAATGATTATATTTATGTTTATATTATAGATGTGTTAAAGTATGGGACATGAGAAAGATCAAACCAGACTGTAATACTTCTGTATATAGTTTTCCTTATGCTGGACCATCTAAAAGAACTCATGGTAGGCTTTTGTCTTGATTTTTCACAACTATGCACCAATTATTTTTGAATTTATGCCCCTTTATTATCCCAAATGCACATACAAGCTTTTTTTCATATAGAAATATCTTAAGTAGCTGTCAAGGTATTTGAATAGTATGATTTTTCATATGTACTGCATCTACATAGCTATGAAGGGCCATAACTCTGGATCAATTATTTTTTAGATTATGTGCCTATATAAGTGTGGGGTTTTCAAAGTGAAAAATCTTCAGTACTATTTTCTATACCTATTTGTTGGTGACACAATTACAATAAGGGTTATGACTTATGGGATAATCATTAATCTGAGTTACTTCCCTTGAAAAACTAAGCCTCTTGTTCAAAGCTCTTTTTCTTTAATGTAAGTTTTACCATAAACAAATCGCTCAAAAGTCAAGTGTGCCACTCTCTTATTACACTCTGACATTGACCATACAGACTCTTTAAGGTCTGTTATTTTAATAATTTGAGTTTAACTAGGTTGTCTCAGTCTGTTTATGTCATATTGTGGGTTAGGATCTCAATTGTGGGTTGCACTGATTGAATATAAAAGCATTAATTGCTCAATGGCCAATTCTGCTGGGGAGGTGGTGAGAGGGCCAGTCCATTCTGTGGAATTTCCGAGAGTGGGAAAACATCATCGTAAATGAAAAAAATATCAATGCAGTATGAAAATAAAATATCAACTGAAATGAATATGATGATGTTTTTCATCTTGCAAAGCAAAAAAAAAAAAAAAAAAACATTTGTCATTTTGATGTAAAGAAATGATCGTTTTTTTAATTGTAGGATTCTCAAGTTTAGTATTTGATTCGTATTATACAAAGTTATATACTAACTGTACTGATGATGTTATATATTGTTATGACTTAAAATAGAAAACGTTTACAAAACATGGTCACTACGTAGACAAAACATGGTAAATACTTAGACAAAACCAGAGACATAGCTAATCCCATGGACAAAACATGTTCAAGACGTAGACAAAACGTTGTCAATACGTAGATAAAGCGTGGTCAATGCGTAGATAAAATATGGTAAAAACTTTAACAATACATGGTCAAACATAGACTAAACATGGTCAATACGTAGACAAGATATGGCTAAAACTTGGACAAAGCGGTCAAAATGTAGACACAAACAAACTATGGTCAAATCGTAGACAAACATGATCAAACGTAGACAAAAAACAAGAGCTCCGCTGGGCGGGGCATTATACGCCCGTGTGCAGTCCATGCTGTGTTCTATCTCATATAAAGTCCCTGTGACCTTGACCAATGACCCCGGGATCTCAGAATAGGTCCCATTCTTAACAGGAGGGCTATCCAAAGCAAAGATTTTGAGAACCCAGGTACAGCCTTGGTTGATTTATCACCGACACAAAGTTTTCCCATACAAACTTCCAGTGACCTTGACCCTGGGGCCTCAGAACCAAAAGTTCTCGCCCTTGACCCAAAGAGTATTGATACATAAAATTTGGTGATCTTAGGTAAAGTTGGTTGTTGGACAAGGTTTTTCCTCATGATTTTTCTTTTGACTTTAACCTTTAACCCAGGGACCTAAAACCAAAGGGGCATATGCTAGACATTAAGGCTACCCTTAAATAAGATTTGGAAAACCTACAATGTAGGTACAATTATTATTGAGTTACTGTCCGGAAAATGTTTCAATATGAATTAAGTCCCTGTGACCTTGACTTTTGTCCCTGGGGTTTCCAAATCAAAAGAGAACATCAAATACCAAAGAGCTATCAACACATTACATCTTGACAAATGGGCTGATCCACATAAAATTTGGTTAACCTAGGTACAATCATTGTTTAGTTATTGTCCGGACAAGGATTGTCCATATGATGCCCCTGTGACCTAGATCTTTGACCCAGTTTTGACCCAAAACCAATTGGGAACATCCTTAACACATGGGCTACCCTCACATAAAATTTGGTGAACTAAATTCATTTTACTTATTAAATATAGCATTATTTCCATGGTTTGCCATTTTGACTTTGTTAACATATTGATTGAACATTTGAAGTCTCTGCTTGGTAATTTGATATCTTCTGGATGATGGTTTAAACTTGACCCAGGGGCCACAAAATCAATAGGGAACATCCTTGACACATGGGCTACTCTCACATGAAATTTGGTGAACTTAAGTGCAGTCATTGTTGATTTACTACACGGACAATGTTTTTCAATATGATGCCCCTGTGACCTTGACCTTTGACCAAGGTGCCCCAAAACCAATAGGGCATAACCTTGACACATGGGCTACTTTCACATAAAATTTAGTGAACCTAGGTACATTGGTTGTTCAGTTATTGTCTGGACAAGGTTTTTCCATATGATGCCTCTGTGACCTTGACCTTTGGGTCTGGGGCCCAAAATCCTATTGGGAACATCCTTGATACAAGGGCTACCTTCACATAAAATTTTGTGAACCTAGATACATTAGTTGATGAGTTATTGTCCAAACAAGGATTTTCAATATGATGCCCCTGTGACCTTGACCTTTGACCCAGGAGCCCCAAAACCAATAGGGCATAACCTTTACCCAAGGGCTACCCTCACATAAAATTTGGAGAACCTAGGTACATTGGTGGTTCAGTTATTGTCTGGACAAGTGTTTCATTGTTTGCCGTTTTGACTTTATAAACATATTGATAGAACATTTGAAGTCACAGCTTGGTAATTTGATATCTTCTGGTTTAAGATTTAAACTTAACCCTGTTTTCCCAAAACTGATAAGGTACATCCTTGACACATGGGCTACTCTCACATGAAATTTGGTGAACCTAGGTACAGTCATTGTTGAGTTATTACCCGGACAATGTTTTTCAATATGATGCCCCTGTGACCTTGAACTTTGACCCAGGGGCCCCAAAATCAATAGGGCATATTCTTGACACATGGGGTACTCTTACATAAAATTTGGTGAACCTAGGTACATTGGTGTTTCAGTTATTGTCTGGACAAAGTTTTTCCATATAATGCCCCTGTGACCTTGACCTTTGAACCTGGGGCCCCATAAACCTATAGGGCACATCTTTGACACATGGGCTACTCTTACATAAAATTTGGTGAACCTAGGTACAGGCGTTGTTGAGTTATGGTCCGGACAAGGTTTTTCAATTTGATGTCCCAGTGACCTTGACCTTTGACCCAGAGGCCCCGAAAACCGATTGGGAACATCCTTGACACATGGGCTTCTCTCACATAAAATTTGGTGAACCTAGGTAGATTGGTTGTTAAGTTATTGTCAGGACAAGTTTTTTCCCCATATGATGCCACTGTGACCTTGACCTTTCATGCAGGGGCCCCAAAACCAATAGGGAACATCTTTGACACATGGGCTACTCTTACATTAAATTTGGTGAACTTAGGTACATTGGTGGTTCAGTTATTGTCCGAACAAGTCTTACCTATTTTAAGTCCCAGTGACCTTGACCTTTAACCCTGGGGTCTCAAAATCAATAGGGAACCTCCTTAACCCAAGGGCTATCCACACATAAAATTTTAGGAACCTAGGTATATCCTTTCTTGAGTTATCATCCGGACAAGCAATTGTCCACGGACGGACAGACGGACAGACGGACAACATCATAACATAATACGACCGTTTTTTCAAAACGGGCGTATAATGATAAAAACGTAGACAAAGCATAGACAACACATGATAAACACGTGGACAACGTACATGTTTATACTTTTGATATGGCTAAACCTACATGTAGTGCTAATGCAAGGTTCGATACTAACAGTTTCCCGGAATTTCGACGATCCCATTGATGTTTAGCTAGGGAATTCGTCAGGATCCCTATAAATTACTATTTTTTTAATAAAAAATTGAGTTCCCATGACTTGTTTGTCACAATTTGTGATTGCAGTTACGTATCTTAATTGCGTGTCGCTTATAGGAGGAATCCGTTACGTTGAGGAAGAATTTCTGGAAAAAAACAACGACTTAGGTTCCCTCTGAATCCCTGGTAAATACAGTAAGTGTCGAACCCTGGATGCTGTTTTTCATTCTCCGTATTCATACGTTTTGACACCACAGCACAATTACTTTCAAAAGTTTAATAAACAATAAAACGTTTTCATCGACACAATTAAAATATATTTCATTCTAATAACTTGACACTGTTACGATAACTCTATAGGGTTGGAAACATTTGATATTGTTCGTTTTTTTTTCAACTGTCAAAGCATGAATAATTTCATGGTGAATGATTACACACTCTCAATATCACGAGTGTTAGACAAAGAGCACGAAGTCACCATGAAATTATTCATGCTTTGACAGTTTAGAAAAACGAACAATAGGTGTATATATAAGCAGAGACGTAGTTATCTATGTCTCTGATATAAGTAAGGGTTGATAAAGTGTTCAGGTAGATTTTCCATCAGATATTATTAAAAAACAAAATATGAAAACGGAAAGGTTCGAGTCAATGCTTGGTAATCAACTCACGTCATATATATAACTATATCTAATTGTTACTATACAGGCAGCGTCATTACAGTAAAATTGGATCGACTTGGTGAAGCATTAAATCTATCATCAATAGCACTTGTTTTCAACTTCTCTAATTTCCTTACCCAGTCATTGTACATCTCTATCGAAGACAATTTCTGTACCTGCCAGCAGACTTTCTTAGCATTTCTGCCTTCCCTTTGCATCGCCGTAGTTACAGGCATTAAGTTATGTGATACTTCCGGTTTTTTCACTGACAGACGAGGTACTTCCGTTTCCGGTACCGGATGTGGAGGAGAACCAGGTTGAATTTTCCATTTTAAACCTATTGTTTCGATCCTCTGTCTACCGCGACCAAATTGTTTTTGAAGTAAAAATGTGTCACTTCTCACGCTTAATCTACTGTTGAAATTACGTTGTGGTGCTTTAGCATGGACATTACTTGCTTTACTGGGTGAAGCATTCATTGAGCGCATATCAACTTGAGATATTCGTGTATCAGTCCTGGGGTGTGAAACCTCAGAACCAATCTCACTCGCATTATCTGGATAATATCGACTCTGTCTGCTCCATGACACTCGAAGATTCTTTGTAGACATTCTGGATTTTGGCGGCAAATCAATGGGTGATGAATTGTCCGCCATTTTTAAAGACTCGTGTAGATTATTTTCTTTAACTGTTGGTTTTTCACGCCCTATGTCTAACGGTTCTATACGACTCTTATATTTATTTGTAGGCCGATATATTCCATTTAGTTTAAACACTTTCACATTGGACATATCGTCTTTGTCCACTGAAGCGAATTCAGGAAATTCGTCCTTTTGATCGGCTGTATTAGCGCCACTGTTGTCATCTAACGGAGGTAAAGAAGCAGAACTCATTCCTGATCTTGATCTCATAGACGATTCTAGTCGATCTTGCGAGCGTCTTTGTATCTCGCTCTGTTTATGTAACTGTTTTTGTCGTTTTAAGATTTGAAATGTTTCTTTATCAAGTCTACTTGCCTCACGATTCATTTCGCTCGTATATTGTCTGTGTAAATTGTCCAACTGCGCAAACTCCTTCAGCGAATCCCGTCTTATTTTGCATATAGCTTCATTATCCACGGTTTCATCCGGTAAGTTCTTCTTTATTCTTGCAGTAAGGCTGTTAGCCAACAAGTTTACGGAAGCTCTCTTGTTTCTGTTATCCATTAGGTATATGTCTTCTTGTACGAGCTCAGGTTTAAGTGGGCCGAGTTTAATACTTTCGGAAGATAAACCTCTCTTCAGAAAAGAACGCCTTCTTGGTTTAAACCCTATCAGACTATTCTGTCTCGACAATGGAGGCAGAGCAAAGTGCTCGCCCATTGTTGTTCTTGCTTATCTGAAAAACACAAAAATAGCATTTACAATTGAGCTTTCTTAATTATTGCAAGGCATAGACTAAGCTGAACTATTCGTTGAACAAATGTTTCATTTTCGGAAGGCTCTTCTGTAAAAATGTTTAATGTGTTGAAATATGTCCTTTGTAAACTTCAAATACAGTGCCCTACAGAATCCCTTCGACTTAATACTGTTTTTCGAATAAGTCGATTCACAATTAACTGAGAAAAAATCAAACCATTTATATTACCTGAATAAGTTTTAATTATAGTAAAAGATATTGTATGAATGACCTTTTTCTAAAAGCAATCATAAGTCTAAGTGCAGTTAGAGTGTACTATATTAAGCCCCGTCTCTGTAAGACATTGCTTGACTAGTAAATGCACGTAATTAATTCCATAAAGTAGATATATCAATTGAGTGATGAATTAATGTTAGCTAACATAGTATAGGTTTTTAAAGGAAAAACTCATAAAATATTCGGAATCCTTAAATTCAAATAATATAACATTTTATATTAGTTGGATGTAACATATCGCGAATTTAATACAGCTGTACAACCAACCCATTGGATCGGTCCAATCCTATACCACTCAACCGGGGTTCGGTTAGGAATTATTTGTTAGGGGATCTGGAAAAAAGCTAGGGAAAATAAATTGCTATATGCGTCAATAACCTTTTCAAATAAATTAGTTTAAGCAATTGACCAATGGCCTTTTTATGAATTAGATGTACGCATTGAATTTATGATAAAATAAAGGTACACTTTTATCTTAGCATGTTATTGCTTCAATCAGCCAAATAATCATTTATATTCATTAAATAAGAAAATTTAACAAGTTAATCGAAAGTAAACATTACCTTTCAAAACTAAGTATAATCCATGGAAAGAATAAAAAATGTTTATCACAGAAGTGTGAATTATTTAGAACATCATAAAATATTTTTTAAAACCAAACATACATCTTTTTTTACTTTTTCAGCCATTGGTTCAAGCAGTGAAAACAAAACTGATCAATGTAAAGTTATGACAGGTGATATAGATGTTATTTAGTGTCCCACAGTGATATAAGTGAAATATTATTGAGATAAGAAGTTGATATAATATTTTTGTTAGATCAATATTGTGATCAATCGTGTCAAAGTGGAGAGTAGGCCCTGTTTTAACAAGAAAGTCATAAGACATCTAGGTCGCTCACCTCGGAACTTATACATAATATTTTTTGTTGAATCAATATTGTGATCCACTGTGTCAAAGTGAAGAGTAGGTCCTTAGTTAACAACGAAAACCATGGGGAACCTTGGCCGCTCACCTGAGCATTTTATCCTAAGGCAGCTTAACTAGAGGGCTTGAACATTTCCATATTCAACTCCTGGGCTAGGGCTTACACCTGAAGGGGCCAATTTTGACCTATTTGATCATTATTTTGACAATCTTTCATAGATTTCACGATCATAAATTGTAAATAATCTACGATCTCTGAAAAGACGTTCAGATGCGCGCAAACTTAGTAAGCCAACTGAGTCGACATTGTAACTTAATTAAGATAAAAAACTCAGTGAAATTGAATGAAGCAATTTCTGTTTAAATTATTTCAATTCATTCAAACGTCGGATAATTCAGTATATCATCCTTAGAATACTCACTGTACCTGAGGTGGGGTCAGTTTTGACCCCGGGAAAATTGACCCCACGTTCACAATTTGGACAGTCTTGTATATGACCTTTAGATGATTCTACATGCAAAATATGGCATATCTGCGTCTTAGGTTACAAAGCCCTTTATTTTAAGTCTAAATTTTAGTAAATAATAGAGCATACGAAAATTACCGATTTTTGCATGAACTTTCATCTTCGTACTGTTTGTAGATAGATTCTATTTCAAATGGAATATAATCTATTTATAAAATATTTTAAGATTTTTGACCACTCTTGATGATCCGACATGTAAACATAACTTAAGATTAATTTTCTTTTATACATCACAAGTGGACTTATCCGAGTTAATCTTATAGATTAACTACATGAAATATCATCGACTCACTCAGGTCAAATATACTGATCCATTTCATATTAGTATATTTTATAATGTGATCTATTTACTGATAAATCACGCCGTATTGTAGACTATTGTACTACATCGTGATTTACTCCCTTTAAAGGTCTAAGTCTATAACACACAGATAATGTCACAAAAATTTCAAAAAGTATAATATTTACTGGTCATGCATCTCCATGACCAACTTCAAGGTGTGACCCTGGAACCTAAGGGTCGTAGTCCTCACAGGAGGATAGCTGGGATACAACGCACCCATACAAGACACAGTCGAGAGGGGTGTTAGGCTTGCAGCCGTTCTATGCTCGTAGGAGCAATACAAGTTTCTGTAAGTTAACGGAAACAAAATGCTTGGAGTCTCATCAGATCTTAGCCCGTGAGAGCCGAAAAAATGCACCGTATATCCGTACATTAACAGAAACACGGGGGCTTAGGCTTGCGTCTAACTGTAAATAAATGATTTTGAATCTATATAGTAAATATAAATTGCTGGCGTTTGGTTCAGCATTATTTTGCTGAAGTTTTTGAATAAAGTAAAGTAAAGTTAACAGTTTGTTAGTATGTCAAATAAATCTAAATGGGCATTGGTTTACTTGAAATTCCACTGTTAGCATAAGTACCTTTTATACAAATTATATTTTTATTGCTTCTTCAATTTAATAGTGTAATATACATTTTTCCGATAAACACTCATTAAAATAGGGACTTGTCTTCAAAAATTATCTCCCCTGTTATATTGGCATGAATCATAAAATAATTTTAATGACCCCTAAAGGCTTATAACCTGATATCTTACATACTATGTCCTTCAGGACCCTAAATAGCAAAGTAGGGAAGGTGGAAGAAGTGAAAAGATGAAAAAAAAACAGTTCCCTGGTTCAAAACCTAGCAAAGTCATACTTTTTTATTTCTTTTTATTTTTAATTCTAAAATTATATATGAAAATGGTAACATTGTGATATATAATTTAATGAATGTTAAAATATATAGTGTTCCTTTTTACGTGTATTTTGGTTATGTCACTTAAGCATATATTAGAAAGTTGTTGGAAAAAATATTAATTTTACTTGGTTTACAGGTAAGTCATGGAGATACAAGTTTAAACTTATTTGATTATGAATTATTTTATTTTAAAAAATGTTACTTATTGGTTTTGGGACTTAGTCGACCTAGCAAAAGTTGCGTTGATTGTGGTGATCCTAAGAAATAATAACTCGGTGTGCACAAAAGATGTTGGTGTCATTCAAATGATTTTAAAAAGCCTTAGCTACGTATCCACATGCATGTATACATCTTTGGAATAGAATCATGCATAAAGGAAAACTTGGCCCCTAATTAAACTTGGGTAAAAATATCTATTTTCGGAGTAATATACCTTATATGTATATACACAGCCTATATGTTGAAAATGATGAAGTTGAAAACATTTTATAAGATGGCAATACACTCTTAGGCACACTGTATTGTCATTCATTTACACATTTTAAATTTTTACTTTCGTATGGTGGGTATTATATTTGAAAAATATCGCATATAATTACTTTATAAATATAAAATCCAATTTGAAATTCAGTTTGATCCTACCAGGATTCAATTAAAAATTATTTGTAAAAAGGATATAAAAATTCTAGCTTTTAACTAATGCATTATCTATGTCCAAAAATAGCATTTCATCATGACATTGTACATTAGTGTATTAGTAATACAGTTTTACCTTCCTTTATTCCCAACACTTCACAATATAAATATGTGTTTTAGCATAGTTTGCTTTCTTTAATATATTTATCTTTTACCTTTAGTACAAAGTGATTTATACAAATACATCAATAATTCAACGACCTTATTCAAACAGAATAGACCAGACTAGAACATATCTAGACAAACGCACACTTAGTTTTTGAATGTGTTTAACACCATGTCAACATAATTTAGGTTCTTTTACGGCGTCTAACGCACCTAGCTTAGCTTTCCTGGACTCTTGTCTATAACCAGTACCCACATTCCCCCAAGGCCAGAAACTTCTCCCAAATCATTGAAGGAAAATTGACTTTATTGTCAAAGTTTAATGGAATGGTATAATCTCCCCGGATGGTGTTCCAACCAGTATACCCACATCGGCACACTAGATTCGATATCCCGGGGCACTACCAACTTCGCAACCGACCCTGGTCTACCGAATTTAAGTTGCTAATGACTTAAAATTGTAGGCTACGACATGACAAACGTTGCAATATTCAAAACGGAAAAAATATGTGTGCTAAAAAATATTTATTGGGTAAAAAAATGTGCTACAAAACCAAGTACAAGTTATCTTATTAAATGAGGAAATGCATTTTAAAACTACGATTATGGCACACGTGGCTTTGAAGAACGTGCTATTTAATGAAATCTAATGCATGTTGGATGGATTGTTTGTAAATCTCACGCCGTCGAAAATTATAAATAAGATATTACCTGCATGTCCATGTTTGCGTCTGTTCCTCTAAATTATTTGGTTGGATGAGAAACTCGTCTGCCAATATCTGCAATATACAAAGTTAAACAAGTTTTAAACATGAAACAATGAGATCTAACTGTATGTATATTGAATATTTGTCGTCGTGATCATCTAATGTTTAAGTAAGGGCGTCAGTCGCGTAGCTTAAGCATTTTTGGACGGTGCCCTTTCAGGATACCTGATAGAGTTTATAATTAGTAGTTCTGGCTATTTGCATTGATATTATGAACAAAACCGAGCCAGTCCGTATCAATTACTGCAAAATTTGATTCGGATTATTATATTTTTTATCCTTATAACCGAGGTCCGAGATACTGAGAAATTTCAGTGTGCGAGCCTGACACCTGTCAAAACATTGGATTTCCAGTAAGCTATATATAACATAAATAGATTCCAGAAGACGGTTTATAGCCATTTGATACGAAGAAATAATTTCCGTTCTAATTTTGTTATAGTTACACACTGCTAAAATTTTCATGCAATGCATCATTTATTGTATCCCATCCACGACCCGTGGACATAGCGGGAGGAAAAAGGAAAGTGCTGCAAACATCTTGTTTGAATGTGGAATGTATCATTTAACATGGAATTCACTATACTCACTGTACATAACCCATTAAACCCTTATAAAAATTAGACTTCATATAGCCCCTTCAACCCTTATAAACATGATACTTCATGTAGCCCCTTTACAAATATGAGACTAAATGTGTCACATGTGTTGGGGCATCTTCACTAAGGATTAAACACTGAAATCCAGTCGCATGGACAAAATCCACTATATACAGTCTCTATTGACCAATAACTAGTATAATGAACTAGAATAGAAATTTTGTTCAAGCGCGGCATGAACAAAATTTGAAAACTACAGAATGAATAGGCTACATACTGTCTATTAAGTTCAACAAAATAGACTTTACAGTGAGTATAGTGAATTCCATGTTATATGATATATATTCCACATTCAAATAAGACAGTGTTTGCAGTGTTGTTATCTTCCAGCTTTCCTCGCACTGCCGGGCATCTGCAGGGAGATTGTTTTCGCGCCCAAATGAGCATTGTCTATAGCCATGGTGAGTACCCCATATTTAGGGGTTTCAAGTTCGATCTTACTCATGTGAGTACTGAAGTATGCCAAGATCCGCCTCTGGTCATTGACTTAGTATTTGAGTATTATCGACTGCTCAGTTATACAGACAAGTACTTTGTTGTCATAATATGTTATATTTCACAAACAAATAACAAATGTATTATCAGATCTTGTGCTTTAAAAACAAGATAAGAGGCATAATAGTGACTGACTATGTTTCGTACATGATAACAATCTAAAATTCTGCCAACATTGAACAAAATTTAAATTATGTATTGTATAAATGAATGATTTATTCAAATTATTTACGCCTTATGGGACCTATAACATTTTGGTAAATCATTTTGACGGATATATATTTTCTTTTTATCGTGTATTACAAATATAAAATATTTTTTTCAATACCTGTTTGTGTGTTTAAGATATTTGATTTAATAATGCAAATATATTTTGTTTGTTAAAAAAATCTTCACGACTAAAAAATCATGAATGGGGACGAGATACTCGAGATAGGTAATCAATTAAATATATCTGAGATGTAATGCAGTCAATCTGGCATGTTATAGATTTTTGATCACTTAGATATTGATGTCAGAGTTTATCTATGGGGATAAATAATGCATTGATTCAGGTGTTGGTTTTAAGCCACCAGATGACGATATATTCATTAACAGTCGACATGAAAACTGTCTTACAGCTGTATGAAGTTATAAATCAAAATAAAATATGCATTCGAGACACATTACAAATCATTTCTTCCAAGTTTGATAAAATGGCCCTTTCTTAAAAAAGGGGGCCACTATACAAGAAATTGGCTTTAACAATATTATCGTTAACGCCAAGAATTTAGAACCCTCGAAGTGGGTGTCGTTCAAGAGAGGTTTTACTGTATTTTGTATTTATCAATCACGTACTACGGTATTTTATAGTTAATATGTGCAATATTCATTTAGATGTATACTCGGTATGAAAAACGCTATTTGCAAAGTAAAATGTATACAAATCAAAGTTGATCAGTCCACTGCCGATCCACCTACGCCAATATTATACAAAGAGGCATGGTTTACTATAAATTTAGTGTCTTATGCGATTTGGAATCACCATGTCTATATGCGGCCGACGCAGTCCCGAGTCAAAACCATGTTTATTTTAGTGTCTTTGGTTTGGACCGGCTAGCCGCCTTTTGACTAAATCAGTCTTCTTTGAGTATGATGTACTTAAGTATAAATATACTCATTGGTGTGCGATATTATTGTTTTACAAAAGTTGGTCTCAAGCTCAAGAATATAATGGTCCTGGATTCCCAACTGATAGTACAGATAATTCCATTTAGCAATGAATGTACGCGCAAGTTCCACGTGTAAATTGTACTTGCAAGGATAGTATATTTCCACTGTACCACACGCCGGCTGCACTTTAAAGGCACTCATTCACAGATTTCAATTTAAACATCAACTTTTTCTGGAACTATCAAAATTGTTTAAAAACATTTTTTCAAACAGAAAATTAGTGATTTGATAATGACAATTTAGTGCAAATTGACATACAAGTACAAATGATGGTGTTTCAAGTAGTGATGATTTACTTCGTATGTCATGGTATAGACAATTTTAGAGCATTTTAGTGACTTTTATTGTATATTTCTTGCGATCTATAGGTCAGTTTGTCCAGAGACGTATCTAATTCCCTGGTTTGTCCTAAAATATTAAG
This sequence comes from Mactra quadrangularis, assembly GCA_025267735.1. Taxonomy (NCBI): domain Eukaryota; kingdom Metazoa; phylum Mollusca; class Bivalvia; order Venerida; family Mactridae; genus Mactra; species Mactra quadrangularis. Next base: position 47,928,993 of record CM046301.1, on the reverse strand, counting down.
ACTTAATTTTATGAAACAATTACAAACACTGAATGGTATTTTGAATATATTGAAAAATCTTAACCAAATCTGTGAACTAGTACCTTTAAGCAGAATAGAAAACTTTAACTCTGATCTTGATATTGATAGATAAATACATACATGTATATACATATATAGCCTGATGACCAAGGATAAAATACATGTACAATGTCGCTGTAAAAGCGTTTGACATGCACCTGCATGAAGCTTGGACTTCAAAATGCAGTTGCTTTATTGTTTGTTATAAAAAATACTTACTTTTTAAAAACATATGCAGATATTAATATATATTTAATCCATATATTATATATGTTAAATATTGTCTTATCTATCCACAAACATATCAACACTATATACTATACATCTATATAGCTTATTAATCCAACGTATAAATCATATATATTATGTCAATATGTTAATTAATATATTTTAACTCTGCTAATCGATTTCTTTGATGATTGAACGACATAGATTTTATAATACATTGTAGATATATTTCAACGTAAGCTTACTAATCTCATACTATATTAACATGTGTACTTAGATATTGTTAACTCTAAAAACCTATTGTACATGTGCAGAATTGTAGCATTAGATCAAAGTGTCATATTGTATACATATATAGACCAAATGATCGTATATTAGACTAAAATTGCGGTTGCTTTTTATCAGTAGTCTTTTTTAACGATCACAATCTATTCTAACACATTAAATGATTAAATTCTAATATATTATTTATATAAATTAGGTGTTTGAGACTACGTGGTCTTAAACTGGAATACGTACAAAGTTCTCTTTTTAGTCGTTCTGCCAACCTCACAACGGTTCTAAATTTCTAGATTACCTCGAAGTTCTACCAAAAATCTCTCGACTCGTTCAAACACTCGAGGTAATCTAGAAAACTAGAACCGTGGTGGGGTTGGCAGAACAACGGCTAAAAAGAGATTTTGTGCTGCTTAGACTGCACTATAGGTCTGATAAAAATCGGTTACGTATAAATGTCATTTACCTTGTCTTTTTTATCTAAATTTGTTGATCTGGTCGTCATTTTTGCCGCGTTAGGAACCATATAGGTCACGTGATTCCCCACACTGAAAATGTTTGTTTTGTCAAAGGGAGAGGATAATCCTCCGAAGTACGGAGATCGAGTAACTCGTACGATTATTTTCGCTACTCTGCCAATGGATTTCAGTCTAAGAGCCCAAATCATGAAAGTCAGAATCAGACTTAGAAGATTGTTTTCTCACTTCAATTTTTAAAATCATACATTGACCAACTTTGTGATTCATTTCTGAGCTCTTGTGTGGGAATCAAGGGTCAAGAGGTTGTACATTATGCATCGGAGTCTATGCCTGGTTGAATACAACTGATTATATGTATAGCTGTAGCAATAAATGTGCATTAAGTTAGAGAAATCGAGAAAATAAAATCTGTTTACCTTTTCATCAGCGTTCGTTTTGCCATCTTGGTTGTCTGCACCGTTCAGTGCTACACATGACAGTGTACGTATGATCGTGTTGTCACTGGCTTACAATCTCGGGACGATAGTGCCTGGCTTGGTCAAATATATTAGAGCCTACAGCAAACCATTTGAAAAACAACGTGATAATAAATACGAGTTGTCAATTTATCTAAAATATTTCTTACACATTTTAAAACGTACTTAAACATTAGGAATTAAAAACATCAGACAAAATCAAAGTTTGGCAAAATATATTGAGTTTACATTATATCACAAAATGATTACTGTAAAATTTATTGAATTTTCGAAAGATTATCGCATTGATAAAAGATTTAATTCAATACCGAAATTAATATTTCAAAATGACTTTTGTATAAACTAAATTTGATATTTTATAAGTAGTAAGTATATGTATTATGTATACATTTTACGTGCTTTAATGGAGATAAATTACTCCATATCTTTATACTATATCAGAGCTTCGCGGTCTTTTTTTCTTCGATTTACGACAGTTACGGATATATCCGATGTTTTACGATAACTGTGTCTCAATGTGCCGACTTGATTTGCCAGGGCGGCTTAAACCGGTGTACGCCGATTCCTAAACGGGCCCCGGCAAATCACTTTATTTGTTCCGAGATTACTAGCCGGTGTTCGCCGAATGCGCCGGCTACGTTTGAGCGGCTAGCGGCGAGCGTGTGACAAATATGGCTAAAAATGGGTACAAGGGAAACCATATTATAAAAATTTACTAAGTTTATGGACAAAATACTAATTGATGTTGTGTTTAACTCTCTTACGCGTCATTTGTGTAAGAGTTATATTACAAGACTAAGTACACGTTTTACTCGCCAGTCACGAACTCAAAATTTTGAGGACTAAAATGATTTATTTATAAACACTGCTTGAAATGCGACCGCCTTCAACAGTAATTTACCTTCGTCCTCGTCATGACTCATTTCTTCGCTAATCATTTGTAACACAACCACAGCTGTAGCTATTGACGTCATTTTAGTTAGCCGGAACGCTTGATTTATATTTCACACCGGGGCGAGCCGATCGGTGATCGGTTAACGCCGGTTCGTAAGCCGTCCTAACAAATCAAGTCGGCCCAATATACCAGACCATTCGGAACTCCTCGGCCATTTATGAAAGGTCGAGGTGTTTCGAAGTATACCAGGCAACTGATATTATCAAAGAACTAAGGTTTTAATCTCGAGCGGTACATACTTTCATGAAGTTCGGTTATGAAACATTTTCCATGCATGTATGGTTATTCGTATCAATAGGTTGGTATATGTAGCTATCAAATGACAAAAGTACGTGCTAAGTACTGATTGATTAAAACAAAGACAAGAGACCTAATTTTGTCAATTGAAAGTGAGTATGTCGACTCATCCAAGTGATATGACTGAAAAAAGTTTTAAAAATATGCGCAAAACACCATAAAAATCACCATTATTGTGAACAACAGCGACCGATTGTTCATGTAGACTATCTGACTAAAACCGGGCCATCGCTCCATTAAAACAATTTTCAGTGGTAAACGTACCAATATTTATTGTTTTGCTGGATAAACCTATTTTATTGCAATATTAACATACTACTATACAATAAACAATGAAATTATGCACTATTAATAATAACTGTTAAAAGTCAAAGGAGCCTGCATCACCATATATACGTATTGAAGGGACAAGTCCATTATTTAAAGTACATAAGTACGCTTGCCCCATAAAACGAGATGAAGTGGTCTTGTTATTTATTAATCTTATTTCAATAATTCAATGTTCATTAAGAGAGGTAATTTGCACTTAAATAAAGTATATGCCGTGTTACTTCCCTTAGTTCGACGGTGGCCAAGTTATTAGCATGTACAAATATCAAATTTTCAATGATAATCCTTCCTATCATAATAATATTTATATCTATGTAAGTTTTTCTGATAATATGATCGCAATATGGATGTCAGTCCATTCAAATCACGTTGCTTGCTAACATTACCACAGACAGCGTCTAGCTTGCCATTTAATTTTTGAATCAAGTTTCTTGCTTGCATAAACGCACCAATATTTGATAAACCTCTCTAAGTTATGTTTCTCGCTTACATAACCACAACCACTGTTTATCAACCTCTTTATAAATTATGTTTCTCGCTTGCATAACCACAACCTACGTTTATCAAACTGTCAAAAAGTGCGATTTTTGATTGGAGTCGCCGACTATCGATAGTGACTCAAAACTATCGATAGCCGCTACTGAGAATTCAAGTATTTCGCCACATTGATGAAGAAAATGGTTCCTATAATAAGACTGTTTTCAGTCTCAAAACTTTAGTTGAATTTCTATGTATTTCATTACAATTCGTACCTGCAGTCCTACACACAAGTATATCACATGCAATAGTATCTACGAACGTGATTAAACTCCTTTGATTTCAAATGTTTAAATTGTTAGTTGACTTTCTTATAATATGTTTAGTTCTTTGGATACTTGCTACCGATATTACTATCGAAAAACTATCGATAGTAATTTGTTCGATAGTTACGATAATCAAAAGTGTAAATCGATTTTCAGCACTACGTCTGCATATAAATGTCTGCATAACGAAACCGATTATGATTATGATATGAACCTATGATTGTATCCGGGGATGTCGAATCAATACAAGTAGCATACTGAACGAGAGTATATAAACTGGCACATTGTTTCCAACAGTGATTCTACAATACCGTTCCATGATGAATAATTTGGCTTTATCATGTATTTTTGTCATCAGTGCAGGTACGTTTTTTCTCATTTTTATTTGATTTGATTTACTCGTATGCAGTATAAAACTCAAACTTATTGAAAAAAATAAGATGATATCATGAAGGAGAAAATTATTACAAAATGTATTAAGAATATGTTCGTATCTTTGTTATTTAATACTTATACTTGCATATGCACATGGGTGAGCTTGAAGTCGCGACCATCGAGGATTTTCATGCATGAACTGATTTATTGAGCATTATGAATAAGTAATCCGTTTCTGGCTAGACATTGTTGAATGTTAGTCACTTTTAACGTGATAAGACTATTTCAAGATGTTCATATTTAATTGCTAATAGAGTGACGGTTATATATAATAATGTCGTAAGATTTTTGTCTTGTTTCAAAAGACCATAACCATACCGATGGCGAATGATATAATAGATTTGGTATGGCCTAAACAAACGAAATATTAGTATGATTGGGTGCTCCCGTTGAATTCCCGATCGTTGCCTCAATCTACCAAAGTCCTATCTCCATTTAAAAAAAATGATTTAAACATCCTATGTGATTTGAATGACCTTTTTTCATCTTCTAAAATAAGTTTCTTGACTCTATCATGTCAAACAGTTCAACCCGCCAATCGTACATTATTATATCTCCACATATTTTCTCTGCTCACTGCGTAAACATCGCTCTATGTCCAAGATATAGATCATTGTTCAGGCTGAAAATACTATTATCCGATCTAAATGAAAGGCTTGTAATTCGTCTACATTTAATGTGCTAGTTGACCCTACACAACGCTCTAAGTCCATAAAGGCTCGTTCGAACATTGCTCTATCTCGTTTCGTCCAGAGTTTCGTCAGAGTACAATATTTAGTAATACTGTATTTTGTTCTCCATTGGCATTGATGCCCTGTGTTTACCTGTATAAATATGTATGCTGCCATATAGGCAGTGTTACAAACTCATAATATCAGAAAATGTGCACAAATACCATTGACTTATCCTCTTGGAGATATTGCAATGTAAGAGCGAGATGCATCAGCCAAAAAGCGAATTTTGATCTGTCTCAAAACACATAATTGCAATTTATAATACATGTATTATTATTCATTATGTTTCAACCATATTCCTTATGAATGTGTCAATACACATTGTTAATGTTCCTGCTAAGTCTCATGTCAATATAGATTGAAACAACGAAGCTATCACCTTTTGAACTTTTGAAGCCGATTTCCCAAAAATAAAAATTTGGTAGTACCGGTAAGTACATTGTTATAATGAGGCGACGCGATGTGCTGGTATTTTGATACATACGTGTATATTCTAACGATCTATTAAGCTATTGTATACTAAAGGCAAAAGAGTTAGTCCCATTGTAACTTTCAAAATTGGTCAACCCACCACCATAGGTTATAAATACAAAAATACACCCATTAAAGTAAGACGAAAAAACTTCAGGCAAAGTCGTTCTGGCTTTGGAGACTTTTAGAGTTTGACGGGAATCGATGCGCGGTTACATTAGTAAAGCTTTTTTGTTTCACATAACTTCAAATCCAAAAATCAGGTTCAATTCTTAGACGGGATATACATACATTCATGAATCCTTGTCTATAACCAGTACGCGCTTACCCTTCCATCTGAACGGCAACTTCTTCCTATACCTTATTAATGGAGGTAAATTGACATTTTTTTTCAAATTTTCATGGATGGGTACGGGTGGGATTCGAATCCGTACCCCCTTCGAGACATTATATTCGACACCCCGGTGCGCTAGCAACTGTGCTACAGACCCGGGGTACGGAATGTAGAAAAAATCCGACTGACAAGACAATGACAGTGGTTGTTGACTTTTTTGTGATAATTTACGTTAAAAATGAAATTAAACTAAAAACGGAAATACGTACGTTACTATTTTATTGAACGTACAGGATATAATATGTTAAAGTCATTTTAGACAAAATACAAAATACCTTGTCGTCACTGGTTATACTGTATGAAAATTATATATTTAATATTGTACATGTATTTTCAACGTTCGGGGAGGAATGTGTGGCTCCATGTGTTATGTTAAGAACTGGTTCTGGCAAAGAAGTCTCTATGAAATTTGGTGAGGTGAGTCGATCGTCGTATATAGTCTAATTAACAGCCCAAGCTCCAAAACTGGCAACTTTTGCATTTACCTTTGATATCTAAGATTACACAGACTCTTAAATATATGCAAACTAGCGTTGGAGTATTTTGAAGGACTACTTACTTAATTTTGATGAACTTTCCTGTCCTTTTGTATAACACAAGCCGGAACAGTGTACTGCTTGATCATAGTTGTCAATCACGCAGCAAAAGGTTTTTAGTTAAAACCGAGATTGAATTTGTTTTTCCTTAGTTATTACATGCAATCAGTAAAGTAAGGGAAGTTTTATTTAAATCACAATATGAAGATTTCATGATATTTTCCCAGTAATATCTGAATCGTGTAGAAAAGATTGAATGGTAAATCGAAATTCATATTTGTTTGTCAAAACTGATTGACTTACCTATGATTGACACTCTAAAATTGACATAGTTATCACTATTGTCGATGATGCTAGCTGTGGTCACGGTTTCTAGTATCTAGATTATTGTTGTAAAACGGTTCGTCAATAATTTATTATTCCTAACATATACGTTTGTGACTGATTGTCATACCACAAGGCAATAAGGAGATGTTTTATGTTGCAAATTAAATTTAAAGTTAAATTCAGTTCAGTAATCTACAGGTAAAGTAATAAAAACATATTGAATACTTAGGGCCACTTATAACTATACACTATCTGTACTATTAAGTTAAAACTAAAAGCTGTACTCATGTATATTTGTCGAAAAACCAACAAAGCATTGCTTTTAGAGTATTTTCATCCCATGAAAATTAGTTTAATCAAGTTTAAAACTGAAATAAATCCAATTCAGAAATCCCACATAGGTTAATTTTGATATCTTTATTATATTCTTTACTCGAGTGTTCTCCGCAATCACTATTTATGATGTCAGCTGAAAATAAATCGCTAGAATTGGCGTTAAAACGTATATCGCTTTTGAAGTATAAGTTGTTATTACATAAATAAGACTTCGAAAATGTGTTTCCTTATCAGACATCTTGTTAATGTATAATCAATGTGTTTTACAATCTCTGACATACAGGCATAGATAGAATTTTTTACCCAGCTATATTAAGCCGACAACTTGAACATTTATATTTAACACCAAAGATACTGCACTACGCCTGCAAACAAGTCAACTGTTATAAAAAATCAAGTGAGCGAATCATTCAGAAAGCAGTATAGTATCAGTTTGCTTATTTTAAAGCGTTTGTTAATAGTTTATGGGATAACTTGTAATACAATTTGATACATTTAAATAAAAATTAATAAACAAACTATCACTTAACATTTATTAAAGGTTTGACGTAATTAAACTGACAAATAAAAACAATAGTTAAACAGCTTCACTGGATTTTTTACTTTCTCTGTACATATATATTTTCTGAAAAACAAACCCAACTAAATAGCACTCTTAAGGTCAATGACTGCATGCAAATGTGGAGAAACAGACAAATGGGATTTTCTGTTACCGCATGAACCATGTTCTGTTATAAACGGCAAGTAACACGACCTACAAACTACTGATCCAAAAACTAGCAGGAGTATTTCGCCAATAAAACAATCGTCAAAACGAAGTTGATGGTATAAATGATGGTATGAATAATAATAATAAAAGTTAATAAATATAACAATAAATACAACAACGAAATCAAATAATAATGATAAAATTTTAATAATATTACAACAATATTTTATTTATTTATTTATTGGAGTTAACGCCGTATCAACACAATTTAGGTCATTTCACGACGTCCAGCGCACCTAACCTAGCTTTCCTGGACCATTGTCTATAACCAGTACTCACCTTCCCTTCAACAGGGCCGGAAACTTCTCCATATTATCTAATCAATGGAGGAAAATAGACATTATTGTCAAATTTCATGGAAGGGTATAACCTCCCCGGGTGGGATTCGAACCCGCACCCCCTTGGGCACGAGTATCCGAATCCCGGCGCGCTACCAACTGCGCTAACGACCCGGGTTTTACAACAATAAAATGAAAGTAATAGATACATTAATTGAAATATCAATAATTATAAAAAAATACAATAAAATTACAACAATAAAAATAGTAATATATATATATAACGTAATATAAACTAATTCCTGATTTGATCAGTGTTGACTCACGAATTGGTTTTTTATATACAAACACACACAAACACATAAAATTACAAAATTACAAGAGTTCATAATGCAAAAAAGTAAATAAATAAAATATAATTCAATTTTTTATCTTTGTGTGTCATTCTTACAAAAGACGAGTCTAAATGTCATAAACAGGGATGAATGAATGTGTTCGGAATTTTAATATTTTCATAGATTCAAAAAACAAGTTATTACTTTAAAACTAATTCATTATATTACGGAGTTACGTGCTCCCCCATAACATATGAGATCAAAATTTGAAGCACACGTTCACGACAGGTTTACATAATAAACTGATATATGTGTTGCTTTAACATCAAAACAAGTAAAATATGAATCATGAACTAATCATATTTACTCTAGTAGTATAGTATTCAAAACTCACACAAACCACAATGTGTTTTATATGTTCTTTTTATAACACATTATCAAACGTTTAACTAAAACACCAAGGCTGTTGATATTTTCGTGTTTTTTACTCTCTGATGATGGTTCTAGCATTACTTTCTGCCCTATAAATACATCACCATTTATCTGCAAATAATCAACATCATGAACGAAATAGTTATAGAATTAAATAAAGACAAATCCTATTATCATATGAAACAATACATTACACATTGTACCAAAACTGTTTGAACACTTATGTACCCCAGACTGCACTCAATACATGTAGGTGTAGTTTTATCAACAAGCCACATTTGGTATTTTTATTAAATATCCCTTGACATTAAAACTGGTCTTAATTTTCAGTGGTATTTCATTTAAGAACAAAATACTAAATATCGATGTTTATTTGTATGGCTATACTTTACACATCTATATGATAAAGCAACGTAATTGCAATCTTTCAAAATGTTGCATCTAGAATTATGAAATGTTGATAATGTTGATGTTATAACATTCAAAAATATATTTGACAAATGATGCCTTAAGCCGCTTTTAACATGTATTTCAGTCATGTAGCAACTAGTAATTTTACTGGCGATCTCTAGATATGTCAATATCTCAGAACCAAATTGTATAACTTAGCACTAAGCACTTACTCTCGTACATGGCTTACAACTGCCGTAAGGAGGAATAATGATCATAGAAAATATTTCATGATTAACTCAATAAAGGTATGCTGATTCAACCTGAAAGTCCAACCGACAATCTCTAGATTTCTAGTCAGACTCGCTACCGACTGAACTAACCGGGCATATGGTAAAACATTGAAGGACCAATCAAAATCCAGGGCAATACAGATCATACTCAAGTAGCCAATATTATTTGTTTCGAAGTACTTGGCTTTAGTAATGAAAACAGAGGAAAGATACAAAAATATTTACAGTAGATATTATATATAACAATAAACATCAACTATGAATAGCTATTTACCGACAGCGTTTAATCATAAAATGTGACATTGAGGCCTATCAGATTTTATAGAAAAAAAATGCACAATATATAAGAACAAAGAGAAACGTCTAAACCAACCTTTCCATTATCATTTGAAACAAAATAACAGGAAGCATTCAAATTTTCTATTCCTATTGACTGCTCATGCAGGTATTTTACACATTTGGTAATTTTTGATGTTAACTTCAATATTATATCCAAAGAAATATCTTCATTTTTCTGCATTAAACTTTCTAAGTTGACAATCGTTAAAGTGTTTTCCTTCAACTTAGGTACAAAATATGGCGCCAGTTTTTCAAAGTCACGATAATTGAATCCTACAAATAAATAAATACAATAAGTAGCAAATCTTATGTAGTACAGAACAGATAAAAAAAAATATTTCAATTCTTTTTTAATTGGATTTAACATCGTATTCAACACATTATTTAGGTTATTTATACGACGGTCAGCTCTTCCTACTATAGGTAACCTGGACACTTTTCCATCACCAGTACTAACTTACCCTACCACAAGGCCGACAACTCATATATAGAGTATGACCTACCGCGACCGGGCTCGAATCCGCCATCTCCGGATTCGAAGTTAGACATGCCACTACGCCACGGCCTTTTTCAACAAGCGATGTTCATATTTAATATTCCAACATGGACGGTTCCACATATTTTTAAGAAACCGATGCGTGAATTTCATATTCATAATTATATTTTATTTAGTTATTAATCGAATCTTACTATTTCATTTGAACAAATTAAAGAATCATTCCAAATTCCTAAAATCTGTTAGGGGAAACAGAAATAAAAAGTGTTACATGACCTAAAGAAGTTCAGAACACTTTATATCAGGACGTGAGCTATAATATTCGAAGCTATAATAGTTGTTTTGAAAACGGACGAAAAATGGATTAAACAGAACCCTCTTCGACAAAATAAGATTTTGATAACACTTGATAGCAAGTCAAGGGTTTTAGTCATAATTCTAAAAAAAATTCAATTTTAAATATATAAAACAGTAAATACTTCGATTCTTCAAATAATAAGAACTATTTGTCACAGAGTTATTGTCTGTCGATCCTTGTTGTTTCTGAAATGATTAAATAAGATTACATATGTTTTGATTTAGTAAAAAGCCATAGCAACACGGATCATATAGGTCATATCACGGTCGTAAGTCAACCTATTGGCTGTTTCTGGAAAGGCTAACTCTCTAGATTTCACTTTTAAGCTGCATACTTACATATTATCGCACATGCTTATAATTAGTGTTATGGGAAAGAATGGCCGACAATATTTGATGATCAAATTCTTTTAATGTTAGCCCTGCCTGTATCTAATCCATTATTTCTCGGTCAGATTACTTTCGCAATATCATCTGAGCTAGCTGGATGATAACATAAAATGAGCAAGGTGATCAAATATTTATCATTATTTATATTTGCCTGTGTAGCACTCCAAACGCATTGAGTTTTTACACACCGTATAACGCTCGAATTGTAAAATAAATAAGTATTTAGGATAATTGTAGAACAAAGTAAAAGTCATAAGCAGAAAGTAAATACATTTACTACATACTACATGACTGGTTTAATGAAAAAATATTAATACATTTTCTACGACTCGGGATCATATGAAGTTAATCAATAACAAGAATTAGCATTTAAGTATATGTATACACTGTACTCATTTGTATTCTTCATTTCAAAGTATACAATTAATAAGTGAAATATCCATACTTAAAACAGAAGAAGTACTTGATAAGACATGTAAAGTATACAAATATTTTTTGCTAAACCTCGAGACAAATATATTTATCAATAATATTGCAAATATACATTTTCTATCTTGGAGACATAAATCGTGAACCACATAAGACATTTCCAAAGTTGTTTTCCGTATGAGCGACAAAACACAAAATATTTATACGAAAATGCCACATAGTACTAAAGTCATCGGTAGGAAACAAGTCGTTCACGTCCAATGACATGTTCCAGTATATTTGTCAAAATTTATGGTTTTACATTTATGTATAAAATAATGCTACAGTAACTTGCGGAAAAAAACGAAATCTGCTAGAAGAAACATTGTTACCTACCCTTTTAACTCGGATCGCTGTAAGTGTATATACCATAGGGTTAAGAGCAGAGTTTACTGGTAGTATAAACACAGCCACCCAAGCATAAATTTCACCGGGAATGGCGTAACCGGTCAATGCCATCATTCCTGAAAAACAATAGAAGGTAAGCAATATTTATTCACTCATATTAGCTCTTGCTCATTCGTTCATTTGTCCATATTACAAGGTAATCCCACGTGTCATTCAATAACTCATATTACTGCATTGCTTGCTTATGCTTTACTTTTATGTTTCAACGAAATATTGTTCTGAACGTTAGTGTACTCAGAGAAAAATCTGAGTGAATCTTTGAATATAATCATAATTATTTGAAATCTAAACACAATATTCTGTCAACGATCAGACCTTGACTTATTTGCACAGTTTAAACTCGAAAATAAATCAAAATACCCACCCATACAACCAACAGGGAACCAACACATGAAGTCTGTCGCTACAACCAATAACAGATTTCTGGCAATAACAAGTTCCTTACGTCTACTTGCTTTCGACTTTATACTGCGCTTTCGAGACACCTTAGCCGAAACTTTTTTGATTTCTAGATAGATTGTCAGCTGACCAATAGCAATTAATATAAATGTGACAAAATTGACCCCAATAAACACGATAACAGAATACAACCAACCAGGTGGCTGGTCACGAGTAAGTGGTAATGCTACACAAACACCAGACTTAGAGTAAAACACTTTTTCAAAATAATCCACAGCAAGTAATGGTGTTAATGATATGGCACTAGCTACCACCCATGCCAGTGTTGCTGCAGCTATTGCTTTTCTCGTAGTAAATCGGAATGAGCTTAGCGGACTCTTAATTACAATAACACGATCCAGTGTGACCAGGCAGAGAAAAAGGACACTAGCTTCCGAAGACAACGTTGATAGAACTCCTGCACACGTACACCACATACTGTTTCTCCAGTACTCGTCCATGAATATGTATCTAAAATTATAATAATCAGGTTCAAATGTCACAGTGACAAGGGCACTGACCACTATAAAATTTGCCGTATAACAGGTATTACTGATTATAAATAAAAAGTATGTCAGTATCCTAAGGCATTAAGATTGAAGACAATTCATTTTCGTCACTATTATTTTTTTCTGACATATTTTATATCTATGTTTCAATTATAAAGTTAGTTCTATGATTATACAATGCAAAACAGTAAGACTTGACAAAACCATATCACTAAATGTGAGTGCAAACGCTTTCATTTACATGCATATTAAAAAGCATATAATCTTAATCTTACCGTTAAATACAACATAATAGTGAAATCAACAATAAATATATTTAATCAATTTGACTCTGTATAAATGTGATGCATTTACCTGTTCCTGTAAGATGCGTCAGCGATTGCAATGATAAGAAGGTAAACACCCATAAACAAATCTGATACAGCCAGATTGGTAACAAATATCCCATATCCAAGCTTTAATCTTTCTCTATCGTATACAATCCTGTAAACTATTGCCAATATATTACCCAATAAAGCACATATACCCATTATCCAGAGCATGACCCGCAATGTCGCATTTCTCATTAAATCATCGCAAGATGAAAACTCATCTTTTTCAGGTAAACAATTCTTTTCCGGTAAGTAATCTGGACGAAGGCAACAATACTTGTAAGCTGATGTTCGTAGTGATTCTAAATTCAAAATGCCTTCGAAAATATCATTATCATAAGTAATTAATTCGTTTGATTCAAATGTAATTCTACGAACAGAAAGACCATTGAAGGCATTACCACTAATTTCATGAATGTAACTGTCACTAATTTCTAGTTTGTCTAATTGTAGGCCAAAAAATGCATCTTTAGATATTAAATCGATTTCAGAGTCGATTAATGAAAACGCTCTCAAGCTAGCAAGCCCATTTAAAGCATTGGATTCAAATGTTATGAAACCTTCATTATCGTGTAAGTTGAGATGAACAAGTTTTTTAAGACCATGAAATGCTCTATCAGGTACAGAAATAATCTTATTGTGACTTAAATCCAAACTTCGTAAATTAGGCATGAGTCGAAATTGTCTAGATGAAAGAGTTCTTATGTCACAATGTGATAAATTCAGATTGATCAAAAAAGGAAATTCTAACCTAAAATTGTCGTAGTTGTTGAATAAAAAACCTACGCTGTGGCTTGAATGCATGTCAATAACTCGTAATCTTTTATCAAACAAATTAATATCAGTGATATTTTCAAATAAAGTTTCTCTGCAATTTACACTATAACCAGTGCAAGAACAATTTGTTGGACACTCGTAGTCACAAAACATTTCATCGTCAGAAAATGGGCAATGGGCGTGACCATCACATAGCTTCGTATGCTCAATACACATTGATGATGAAGAACATCGATAATAACCTGGACACGCAGTAGTCAATGTATCTAAAACACACACAAAAAACAAGTATTAAAAACAACACGAAAACAGCACCATACATCCGACATTTTCCATATGCGTATTATATGTAATTGTTATTAAAATAGTAAACCAGTTAAATGTTATTTGATAAGTGTACGTTTGACTATCGCAGTTGTATGCAAATATGCGCTTGATGCACCTGTCACATGATAGAAAGTGGTCTTAAAGTCGACTACGTGCGACGATATTGAGATGAACCAGGTTTAAACATCACCAAGAGCACTGCTAACTCAATTGAGCAATTTATTACTCCCATATATAACAATATATATAAAGGCTATGAAACTGATTCGAGACGAAGTATATATTATAGAAAGCCCATAAAACATGTATTATAAAGACAGAAATAAGTTAATAACTGAATAATGTATACATGTACATTTACTAAGAAATCAATCATTCTTGTTATAATATCAAATATATCAGATAGCTGCTACAGCAGGATCTGACTGTTTAAGTTGGAATTGTTTTACATGCAACCTTTCGTATGAAGTGTACATGGATAACCTAAAAATAAGTGTAGGCATTCGAAACTACAAAAACAGTAATGATACTATTCAACTGTTTTTTGTTTTACCTTTGCAAAGAGATGGAAACATTTTGCTTGCCATTGATGCAACAATATCAATACTGTGTACTTTGATATCCGTAACGTGATCAAATTTAGCTTTATCAGATGTATTCAGTGAGCTGAAAACAATTCTGTATAAATCGTAGTCAGTCATTTCAGTATTCTGAAAAATGTGTCTAGCAGTGATGGCTGATTTAGTTCCGTTCTGAAAGAAAATAATACCACGAGTGGTTTCTTTCGTGAACTTAATCCGATTAACAAATTCACTTGCAAGAACACGATATTCACATTCCTGCTCAACACTTATTAAATCCTTTTCGTCAATCTCTGTATCTGAGATATGAAGAATCTGGTGCTCGAATGGAAGCTCATCAATAGATGATGTTTCATAGTAAAGGAATCGAACAATAGATCCTCGATTGTTGAACTGATGGGCTATTCGCTTCAGCGTCTTATGATGTTGTTGAAAATCTTCGACAGAAAGAAGAAATATAACTTCAAGATCATCATTATTACAACCTAAAAATAAATCTTTACTCATAAGGTGTCGCATCATTAAAGAAGTACAATGTGTTATATGAAAACATTATCTATTTAAAAGCACATATTAGATTTATAAAAAACAGCTCAATCGAATATTCCCACAAAAAATTTAAACAGGTGTCTTAAATTTTAAATACACACGATGTGCTTGTTGTTAACACATGAAAAAATACAGTGCAATCATTGTGTTATGATTAAAATATCGAAATGGGTTCTTTATGTTTTGACTGGAAACAAATATTGTAACACGAATGAAACCCAATTGGCAGACAATTGCAAGGTCAGAATTTATTGTTATAAGCACAGCTTAAATATTTTCTCCCTTTTTGTAGATGGTGATTTCGAGTAATTGTTATAATATTTTAATAGTAAAAAACATCTTTATATTTTTTTGTTATACTTCATTTTAATATTTTCCTTACCACAACCAAATTCATCGTCTCCACCTGGGCATTGATTAATTCCATCACACACAAAATTAATTGGAATGCAGTAACTTCCAGGACACTTTACTGTGGCATTTGGACAAGAGAAATTACCTGAAAATAACCAATCGTCGATATTAGCACTTTGTTTCAAACGAAGAGTAAATATTATTTATTTTTATCATATATTAAATTAACATAAAATCATCAAATAAAGAAATTATACTTTAAATTAGTATTAATATGAGTAGAGCACGAGAAATTTTTAACTAAAAAATAAATTATAAGGCATTTAAAATGACAACAACAACAGCATTAACAACAATGATAATGAAAAGAGAAAGAACGTATCAAATTAACATAAAGGCAATGTTGAGACGTTAATTTAATTACAGTCCAGAAGGCCACAGACCACAGTGGCCAGATAAACATGTTCATCACATGTCAAAAGAAAATACCATTATGTTAAAATATATAATTGCAACATACAATAATATACTTTTATTATTTTACATAAACATCGTATGCGAATCAATACACAATGCCACCCAATGACAAATGAAACATATTCTAGTTTAAAAACTAGAACTGCCACCAGTGGCGAAAATACCCCCGCAACGGCAACATTTCAAGATGACCGCAAGTCAACATTGTTGAAGTCCAAAAGGGTAAATGTTGTAAGAAGCATAAAAACCATAAAAAACAGGATGCAAACATCAAATTGGAAATAAACAGCAAATTACAGCGTAATTTACTATGGATAAGAAAAAGCAAAATGAACAGTAGTTGTCATATTTCAAATGATTTTTACATGAAAATGAACACCATTTGGTCATTAAGAATGTAAAGTGGAACAACAGACAAAGAGTGATCACATTTAAACTTATCTTCCCAACATTATAAAAAAATTCAAGATTGCCATTAGTTTGTCAATTTGAATTTGAGTTTAAGAAAAAATACATATAAATGTCATCAGCAAGAATTTGTAAGCACGATCTTATTAAAATGGGCTGAGAAAAAAGATGTTTGCTTCACAAGATATTAGAAAGACATGTGTGCACAATTTTGCGAAATTTGAGTAAGAAACAGCATACAATACAGTAATTTAAATAAAAATTCAAGATGGCCACTAGTCGGCCATTTTGAATATAAAATGGTGAACAAAAGTCTTACTTATCAACTGTAATAGTGACACCTTGTATGCAATTTTTTCTCAAAATCCATATGGAAATAAGCATGCAATACTGTTATAATATCAAATAAAAAAAATACAGATGGCAGCCAGTCCGCCATTTTGAATTGGAATTGATATAAAGTGCATGTACACATCAACTGTAAGAATTCAAACTTGTGTGCAAAATTCTATTAAAATATGTTAAGAAATTAATGAGGGTCAAAAAGGGGTATTTTCGAATTTTCGTGCGTCAAAACCCGAGGTCTCGGGTCTAATTGAAGCCCTAATAGTGAGTCCTTGTACGCAATTTCTTTTCAAAATTTGTATGTAAATAAGCATACAATACTGTTATTTAATTAAATCAAATTCAAAATGGCCACAAGTTGAATTTGAATTATCATAAACTGCATTCACTCATCAACTGTAAAAATGTGAACTTGTGTGCAAAACTGTATCAATATTGGTTGAGAAAAAAAATTCTTGAGAAACATGCATACTATGCAGTTATTAAATTAAATTGAAAAAAATAAAAAAGATGCAATATCATATATAACACAATTAAAAATTTTAAACAAGTGAGATATGTTTCCATAGTTACATGAGTTTTGTATACACCATTAAATCATGGTATATAACAGCTTCTATTCAAATACATTAAGAAATAAACATACTACAAATGTATTAATTTTTTGGGACAGACCACGCTTCCAACCAACCAACCAACCAACAAACCAACCAACCAACCAACCAACCAACCAACCACCAGGGTGATTCCAGTATACCCCCGAAAACTTTGTTTGCGGGGGTATAATGATTTGAATACTGAGTCTATTTAATTGAAAATGAGAAGAAAACAAAAAAACATGAGTATAACTTTAATCCAAAATATATAAGGAATAAGTCTAAACTATTGAGACAGATTGAATAAATAAACTACTAACTGTGTATTATGCATCAACTTTAAACAGATTGATATAGGTATTTCAAAAGAGACTACTTAAATCATATAATCAACTACAAATGTATGTCGTAGATAAATGAAAATTTTATCTTTCAAAATCTCTTTGAGACAACCATAGGCTCAAAAACAGCTCAAAACAATTCACTTTTATTTCAGTTCAAGCCTTAAAGTAAACGAAAAAAAGTTACCACAGTCATTAAGATGATCACCATATCTACACTCTAGTAGGCGTCCTTCACTGTCTGTATCATACATACAACGTCTAGAAATATGGTAAGTAGCACCAGTATCTCCACATGGTAACAATTGCCTTTCTTCAACGACCTCTGAAGTTTTAATTGACAATTTACACGTGTGTATACAAATATAATATATATAATATAAAACAAATAAAACATTAATCTGAAAATAAGCATGACAATGGTTAAGCAATGATACCATAGTTAAAATGCACAAGCAATAATAGTATAGTAGCTCGAACTAATAAAAATTAGAAATTAATCTAAACTGACTTGAATGAAAAACAATCTTCATTGGATTAATATTCTAATAACCACAGAGTTTAAAAAATTGTAAATTGAATTTTAAAGATAAAGACATCGACATAAACATTACACATTAAACATAACATTAAATAAAATGCAACTCATTATAAAATATCATCCGAGAGTTGATCGAGCAATGTGCCGTCTATGTATAAAACTCGAAGTTCATCAATCTGTAGAATTACAATAGCCAATTTTAAATGTATAAAACAAATATATCAACCGTTATTATTTAAATTAATACACCAAGCAAAAAAAGCTTTATACAAGTTTTATACAAATCAGAAATTGTCACAAACCTTGCTCACATATCACTGGACCTATTTGTATTCTAACTTTATCTGTATATGAGTATCTCTGCTTAAGTAGCGTTTTATTGTTTTTATCTAATTCATATGCCACTAACATCAAATCATTTTCAATCAAAACAGTTGTGTCGTTACAAGCATGTACAAAACTGAAATAGAGACATGCTTTACCTAAAATAGTTTCTTCCCTAAGTATTATAGAACATTACTATAAATCCAAATCCTCCAGTTATGTTTCAGGTATTTTATAAGAGTACAATACTTTTGTGCTGTTGATCTTACATGATCAAGTATAAAAACACAGCTTATCACATACAGCAAATGGATTGTGTCGCGTAAGTAAATTTACTTCAAGATATAAAACCGTTTGAGTTTTTTCCAGGGAAACGAAGAAGGGAGAAAGTAGGAGAAGAAATATCTTTCCTGGGCAAAATTTTAATAGTATTTATTTGCATGCATGTTTTATGTAACCATTTTAATCATGTTAATTGGTAAGGAAATGCTAGACACAGAACTGCAGTGGGGCGCAATGGCTGGTTTTAGAACCAGGTACCGGTGCATCATTTATTGAATATTGGTTGACCCCGCATTGAAATGTGAGAGAAAACGACGAGTTAAGGAGTTTAGGGCAATTGGCAAATAATAACACATTAAAGTTCATGGCTAGATTATATGTTAGACAAACTATAAGTGGCACAATTAACTATACTTAACGAAACTTCTAAGTACTCCGATTTCAATGTTGTCAGAAATTTTCATTTTTCAACATTTATGTCCGATCGTTAATGGAAATGTATACAGGACTATACTGTCGCCTGCATGCATGGTTTTCATGCTTCTAAATTGATGCAAAATTGGTTTTGTCGTGCATGTGCAAAAAACCCCGGGTCGATAGCGCAGTTGGTAGCGCGCCGGGATTTGGATACTTGTGCTCGAGGGGGTGCGGGTTCGAATCCCACCCGGGGAGGTTATACCCTTCCATGAAAATTTGACAATAATGTCGATTTTCCTCCATTATGATTAGATAATAGGGAGAAGTTTCCGGCCCTGTTGAAGGGTAGGTGAGTACTGGTTACAGACAATGGTCCAGGAAAGCTAGGTTAGGTGCGCTGGATACCGTAAAATGACCTAAATTGTGTTGACACGGGCGTTAACTCCAATAAATAAACAAATAAACATGTGCAGAAAATAAATAAATAAATAAACATGTGCAGAAAAGCGAAAATGTGCACGTGCTTATCGTGCAAAAATTTAACGTGGTCACTTTTAGTAAAAATCATTAGTGTGTTGATATACACAACGAAAAATCAAGAAATGGCTCGTATGTCGCTTCAAGAACGAAAAATTGCCATAGGTCTTTCGCCAGACCTGCAGAATAAGTCTTCCAATAACCAATTTTCAGTTCAATCAAAACAATAAGAAAATCTTATCATATCAACGCTTGCGCGACAAACATGGTTTTGCATCGATAAAGTAGCATGAAAGCCATAAAAGCAAAGGTCTGTATGGTCCAAAACACATTTTCGTCAGCGATCGGACATTAATGTTGAAAAATAAGACTTCTTACCATACTGAAATCGGAGTACTTAGAAGTTTCGTTAAGTATAGTTTTCTGGACACTGCTATAACTAGTTCTCGGATACCCTGCCAAGAACATCTTCATTAAAGGAGGAACATTGATATTTATACCATTATTATGAAAGGGGTTCACCTTACGCGACCGGGACTAGATCTGGATACACCGGATTCAAAACCGTGCTTTCTGCAACTACAACCAAGCCGCATCCAATGAAAACGTTATGTGAACTCAGTTTATTTCTTACCCAGTTTCTTCGCTGTATGGTTCAGGTAATGTAAAAGCTACACATTGACATTGTTGATCAATGTATTTGATTGACTCATTTCTTGCTTCAAGCTTTTCCTGAACTGCAAATTTGCAAGTCTGTGTGAACTACAGGAACAAAATACAAAACAATTATCATACAACAGTTTATTAGTTTATGTTTAGCTTTTAACATCACCGTGTTTACAATCATATTCAGAACATAAATTTGTTCGATTTACTGAGGACCATTTTGGGCATCTTTAAACTTCAAAATACATCCTAAGCAATTACATGTACATCCAGTAACAATTTTCAAACAATTACGACCAGGGCCCGTATTACGGAAACATCTTAAGATATTTTTTTTATGTTTTTCCTTATATCCTTAAATTTTCACCTTAGCCAAGGAAAAGGATAAGGAAAATCTTAAGTGTTATTACAAAGCAATCTTAAGGAATTCCTTTACTAAGGTCGTTCTTATCCTTAAGAAATTTTAAAACAAAATGGCCGCTCTTGCTCTCGATATAATTCATTTTTAATCAAATAATGTTGTCTAATCTTGTTGGGGGCCTCAAAATCAGATTAATTACGTATAATTTTCGAAAGGGATTTAACCGATACTACTTTCCGGTAGATGACATCAATTGAGTATGACGTAATCACTCATGAAATATTGCATGATCTTGAGCCAAACTCCCCGCAGCGGTTATCTCCCTTTATCAAATCCATTACCACTGCCACCACAAGTAAAATTCGTCCCTCAGAGAGCCGAAAAATTCTTTTCATCTTTTCTTTTACAATTCAATATTATCAAAAAATTTAGTCTTTTCTTAGTAAAATATGATGTTCAAAGTACAAAAAGGGAAAAAATAAATAGTATGAATAAAAAATGTAAAAAAAACAAGAATAATTTTACCCTGACATCGTTTACCTAAAGTGCGTAAAATTGCGTGAATAACAAAATGTTACGCAAAGTAAATATTAAATGGATAATTGTACTTATTTTAGTCATTTAATATATAAATGTTATATTATTCAGTATCATATACATATAATTTTATCATAAATACTTAAGATTTCTCAACAAAAGCATCATACAGCATGAGAAGGCCCAAGGACCCTATTGGGTGGACAACGCAGCTCATTCCCGACCTTGCTCACTTTCCGTTGTAATTTAATCATGAATTAAACAATTTTGGTACATAATGATATATTTCTATATAATTTATCTTATTTCTTTGGCAGTACTTGTAAATCAACCACATTTTTATCATTCAATGTTATTTTTCGCTACATTACGCCTAACACATTTTAGTCTTACCGTTATTGCTCGTTTAAATTTAAACATTAGTCACATGGTACTACTTGCGTCACGTGATTCATGTGAAGGCAGTGGTTAAAGTAGCAACGCGTGACGTAACCGCTGTGAGGAGTTTGATCTTGAGCACAGAGTCATGTTGACAACGAAAGTTTAATGAAGTAATACTCATTGTTGAAGGTTCTAATCAATCAATCCCTGTACAAGGTAAGTGTTTTATCATTCTGTGTTTCAAATTCTCTTTAGATATTCGCCGTAAAAGCGATTTTTTAATAAATACTTTACAAATTAATCATCGTCATTACGCATCGTCTGTTGACATTTTCTTTCATAAAATGAATCATTTTTCAGTCGAAACGCGGTTTCATCGCTCGCTAGAGAGTATATAGGAAATAAAAAAGAACGAAAATGATGCCCTTGCCTGAAAATCATAGCAAAATGGGTAAGGAGCCAAGAGAATGATTTCCCGAAAATTCGAGTTACGAAAATTCGTACCCTTACCGATTTGTACTTGGGTATGAGCCCGGAAACAACATTTTGCACCAAGTCCGTCATATAAAACTGTTTCATCATTTACTTGAAGTTCATTGCATGAAACTTAACATTATATCATGTAATTATAAATTAGTTTTTCTAAAGAATTTATCAAATTATGTGATACTTTCAGGTTATCTAAGTGTGATGGAGTATGACTAAGAAGAATATTTGTATGAATGAAAAACTTGATGAAATGACATTGAATAATGAGTTGATCAACATACAGTGTATTTTGTTTACTGATAGTACCTTAAGTTAATTAATTGTTTATCACTGGTAAGCTGTTTCATATGCACTGAATTTGTGGTAAAACATGCATGATGGACCAAATGAAATACTGTAAATTGTATGTTGTTATATATATTTACATTTGAGTGCATTCTACTTTAGAATTAAGTCATTATTACAATGTGGTATCAAACTTTTGGTTATTTCATCATTGTTGTAGTATTTCAAACTTAAAACATTCAAAACATTCAAAATTTTGTTGTTATTGTCATTCTGTGACAAAATTGATGATTTGGATAAAAATTTGGAAGACATTGTTCAAATTAGTATGCTGATTTTATAATTCAATGCTTACAAATAGTACCTAGTAATCTATGTTTGCTTTCTATTTTAAAAGTAATTGGCATGCTTTTTCTCAAGCATTAAAACCATATTTTTGTATATTTCAGGTGATGATAAGAAGTACTGAATTATGACAACTTATGAGGCAGTTGCAAGCATACTGTATACGAAGCATTTTCCATCATTTGATGCAATGTACATGTTGTTTTTATGCTGCAGATTATACTTGCAATAAAAAAAGGAATCAAAGTATATAACATTGTTATTTTCACTTTCCATTATCATTATAAGGTTTTATTTCCATGTAGAATTTTATACACAAGACAATCAAAAGCTGCTAAACAACTCATATGATTGAGGTTTCAACAGAAAAAATGCGTGAAGAAGGATTGTTTTACATTTCACATCATGTAGAAGAGGCATTATAGTTTCAACAAGGGTATATTAAACTGTATATTATGGAGTATTTAAACCTATAATATGGTAGATTCAGATTGTCTCTTGTAGTGCACAGACACCAATATAATCATTATTAAAGCAGAAAAACAACATAAATAGATAAATATATACAAGAAATGTTGTTTCCTACATTATAAAACCTTCATTCGATGGTTAGGAAAAAGTTAAGGTATGTTTTTAGCTTCCTAAAAAAGCTAAGAGAAAATTGGGCTATTTAAGGAAAATCTTAAGGAAAGAAGTTTCTGTAATACAACTTATCTTTATCCTTAGAATTTAAGATTTTTCTTTATATTTAAGGGAAAAATATGCCTTAAGGAAAAAGATAAGGGTAAGATGTTTCTGTAATACTGTAGTTGTATCAAAATCAAACATTTTTGAAGTTAATAAATTTATTTTTAATTTTTTAACAGGTAAAAAACTTTTGAACAAACCGTTTGAAAGCAGTTGTATTCTTCCCACCTTTGTTCATTCGAAAAGTGATCAGTGTACAGGGTATACGTCTTCAATTCATCGTTCCTAATGTTAACAAAAAGTAACATAATTTTAGACAGACCACTTTGATTTCATTGCAACTACAAACACTTGATAAGGACCTCAGTGGATCAGTTTAATAGCCGGATATGTATATAATGAAATAGTTTTTAGAAACTTAGTTTATTTATAGAATTGATAGTCGAAATGTCTGTGACTTCTCTGTCTATTACTGATATCACTGCTGTATTGTTTGATTATGATGTACTTTCATATTATATCTATTATTTCTATATTTATCATATGCACCATGGTAATATTTGTAAATGCGCATTGTTGTGTACAGGTCGGAGGCCTGTTTATACAAAATAAACTGAGTCTGACCTTACAGCTAAAACATCTCGAAGATTATATCAGTAGGGCGTGCCTTTGTCTGTTAAAATGTAACGCATTAATGTTTAAGAATTACCAAAACCGAAAAGTAAAAATGAATAATTAGTTACAGGGAATAAGCTAGCAAGTGAAAAAACAATACAATAGACCAGATTTTTACAGCAAACCAAACATGTATATATCAATGGGTAATCACAATTGAGTATTCTGTGGTCCTTTTTATTTCTCTCTTTTAATCCTGATAAAAATAGTTATAAATATATGTGAGTTGAACATGCTTATTTAAAATGCTGAAATCAAACAACACGTACTCTTCATGCGTTATACTTTCGTTAGTGTGAAATATCATAGATATAACATTGCGTTCTTCAACATCGTCGTAATTACATTCAACAACTAGGTCTCCTGTAAAAAAGATGTAACTCGTTTGAAATAATTGCTTAAAATGTCATTTAAATGGCAAATTGAATGACGGCAATTCAAGGCAAAATGTTTTGTTGATAGTATCGTCTATGACGATATGTTGCTTAGCTCAGAATTTCAATAACTATTGCAAAGGTTCGAATCGCGTAAACAGTTACTTTATTTCATGTAAAAAATACCATTTATTATCATGTATAAAAATTAATTAATTTTTTAATTTGCTATTCTCAACATTCTTAATCATTCCATAAACTATAATTTAAGTTTACCATCCTTATAGTATTTTCCTTTTTTATCAAATCCCCTCATCCATTTCTCTTCACATGTAAGTTCATCAGTGTTTTCACATGTCATTTCATCTTTTTCGTCATCACAGTCATAAAATCCATCACAAACCAGCCGTTTTGGAATGCATTTTGTTGCATCACAATGAAACGCATCGCTGATATGACACTTGTCTTTAAATAGATGATTTGCATAATACTGTATGTATAAAAACTTTAAAGTGACGAAGATACAATAAGCTTTTTTTTCAGCGCTTGAAATGCTGAATAAATTTAGTATCAAAATGCATTAAACATTTTATTAAATGTTGAACTGAATTTGAGATTGCCACAATTTGAATTATTCAGATGCTTAACATCGCACAAGGCGTCATGTACAGATGACCGTTATGTAGACCAATCAATGTATAGCTTTAATCCAGAGGAAATCCAATTTAATGCATAGCAATTGGTATTTTTAGGGACTTGTCTCTGAGCTAATAATTTTGACGAAGCGCGTTATTCATAAGCGTGTGAGTTATGAATATTATACAAGAAACGATTAACTGAACGTGACACGTTTGTTTGACGTTAATTGGTTTGACACTGCTTGAGAGTTTTGTGATGTTTTGAATCAATAAGTAGACCAGTATTAATCCTTACTATTTGTTTGCACATTGGTACATTGAACATGTTTCAAATACAATTTATTCTTTCAAGAGTTTCTTTCCTAAAAGAATACACTCACAGAGTAGCACATATAATAATGAAGTGAGACTTTTACCAGAATACATTTGAACAAATTTGATAATAACAAAATTCGAGTATTATTTCTAAAACATTTTATGTAATACTTCCATATTTCTATTTTTGTAGATAAAATAAATGTAATAATTTCATATTGATCACGAATATAAACTAAAGAAACTAGTGACACCCCCGCAAAAATCTAAAAATATGCGAAAAACAGGAAGTAGATGAGCAAGGAGCATGAAATCGCTTTACACCACATGGGACTATGGGATGAAGCTATATGCAAAGTATTAGGCTGCTGCATGTTATAGTTGCTGAGAAAACTGCGACGGAAATTTTGTAACGGACGGACGGACGGATGGACGGACGGACGCAAGGACAAGGGTAAAACAGGATACCCCCCTCTTCTTTGAAGCGGGGGTATAATAAATACAAAAATGTATTACATTACAGAAAACAATACGGCATTTTGTGACACAAACATTCAAATTAGGTCTTAAAGTAGTCCAGTTTACAGAAATGATTCTTGTGGATAAAAGGTGACTTCTCCAATTGAATAATGTAAACACTACCTATGATATAACGAAAACAACAAGTTTGAAATAATTCTGAATTAAAGCTTTTATATGAGTGCTTTACTATACATTATTTAAGCCATTCAAGTATATACCTTATGGCACCAATAGTATAGTTTGTTCTCGTATGAGACGACTCTAGTAAGATTTATGTTAATGACCTACATCTGCTTCACCTAGTTATTGTAACAAAGAAAAACATTGTTGCAAAAAACTGCCCATCGTATTGGCGCAGCTGCCTCTATAATTTTCAAACATTTGTATCAAAATTTTCATATGAATACACTAGAACCTCAAAATTACAATTCATAGATAATCCATCGAAAATGCTATATAAACATGCATTGAAGCACCGTGCACTTACATCAAACATTACCCTAATGTGAACAGGACAAGATTATGAAGATATGCGCCGGTTAATTGTTTCCCTGTGCAACCGTCTTCAGTTTATGACGTCAGTCTTTCTACAAATTTTCAACTTCAATTTTATGATTTTTACGTTGCAAAATGTAACAAAATGTAACTTGTTTCAAATTGCAGAATATATATTTTAAGTGATATCACAGTACATAAAACATAAGTATACCAATAAATGTGAGTTACAATTTTCTACAATGTTTCTAGGAAAGAAATATTTTATTTATACAATACATTACGATATATGTTAAAACTTACCACACGAGAGCTCGTCTGAGCCATCAAGACAATTTTTTAATCCATTACATTTTTCTTCAGACGAGATACACTGCCCATTTTTACACGTGTACTCCTTCAATTTGCACTTCGGGTAATCTAAATGAATTAAAAACATTAGTAATAAGAGAAAAGGTGGCATTAAAACAATGCTTTTCTAATCTACATTTAAATTGTATAAAATTGTATTCCATTTTGATTGAAAGAAGTTCAAACAATATTTATTATCGAACAAGAACATACACAATAGTATGAACATAAAAACTTAGAGGATCGAATAGAAATCATTAGCACATCTCTCCTCAGATGTTTAAGGCAAAGAGATAATTAAGGCTTTAAAACAGATTTTTCGATCATAACACTATAAGTTTCCCTCTAAAATACAAAATATTTGTACAAGTTTTAACTGGTAATATTGTATTGATATTGAATTTATAGAAAACGAAAAAAAAAACACACACACTAAAAACAGAAAGCAAAATAAAAACAGCTTGACATGAGAATAGGAAGAAATGCGGATTTAAATTACATTTGAACTTATACAATGACATAAATCTTCCACTAGATAAATCATTTCACCAAGTCCTCGTATATTTGATGGCAAATGGTATACGCTGCAAGTAATAATTGTTAAGTCTCCGACTTAACATAATAATATGTTACCTTGCACAGCATTTTAATTACAACTGTACTGGGATAGGAATGCAAACATGTAAGTGACAATCTAATGTATGAGACATTAATACAAAAAAAATTGAAGAAAAACATCAAAGAGCGCAAAAATTAATAACATACATAAGTGAGACATTATTTTTTTAAAAAAAATATTGCTTATTAACCGCTAATTAAAGCAATTAGGTATGATTACTAAAACATAAACACCTATATAAATGTACAAAATATATAGGGTTAAAATAAGTATTGGTCTAATAATCCTTCTTTGTTTATGGTGTCAGTGTTTTCGCAAGCGGTTAAGACCGTCCCCAAACATGATCTCGAGCGTGCTTTCTATAAATAGACGTCAAAGACCGTGGAAGTCGAGTATACGTGTTAGTTTAAACCACAGATTAGAAGAGAAGCTATTAATTTCTTGGAGAAATTCCTATTAAAGATCATTTATTAATGCTAAACAAAACAAATGAAATGTTTACAAAACACGTCAGATAAATAAATGCATTAACTTAAAATTTTTCGTCTATCTGTCTTGCCACATAAAGTACGTACACTTTTTAGTCTAACCTTTGCTGACTTAAATGGCGGCCTCGCTGAGTGAGTTAGACAGTAATTAGGCAGTAACAGCCGAAAAGTTCCGCATGCACAGGCATATTCAAAACGCATTCCATGTAAGAGCGCTCACTTCGGTGAGCGCTCAAAAAACCAATTCTAAAATAAAAAGGAAATGCAAAATGATATAGATCTATTTATTTTAAAATAATATTCTATAAAAAAACAACAACAAATCGATGAGGAATAACAAGGTAATAAGTACATACCACAGAACTCATCTGAATGATCGTTACAATGTGGAATGAAATCACAAACCAAACTGGCAGATATACATCGTCCATCACCACACATATACTCATCTTTCAAACATCCTGTATAATTATAATGTAATAGTGTACTAAGTGGCTTGGAGTATTATTATAATTGGTTCATTAATCTTTAACAACACCATGTATATGTTCAATAATAACAAAAATATGTTATACCGAAAACAGTGTCTGAATTTTTATTTTATGAATATCAAAAATGATAATAACAATGATAATGACTGACGCAAAATTATATTAATACATGTATATATTATTCAAATTTGCATTTTATTCACAATAGAAAATCTAAACATTCACACCCATGTCAGTTGTATATGACTGTCATCGATAGATTACGTCACACAGAATTGGCAATCGCTTCAAATGCAAACGTATGAATTTTATTAATCTCGCGGCAATTATTTACACTCAACTGATCAAATTAGATCAAAGCCAAACGTAGATCACAAATGTTTCTGTTAACCGTTCGTGACCCGTAACACATCCCAATTGAATGATGTTTTTTCAAAACAAAAAATAAAAAATCATATACATGTATTGCACACGGTGGACGTTAATATGTCCACTTTCTAGTAACCCGTTGTTTTTTATTAAATCTAATAATTGTAAACAAATTTAAATATATCACCTGGTGTAACTTTGCTACAGTATTTTTCATCCGATCCATCAGCGCAGTCAATTACATCGTTGCACTTAGCAATAAGTGAAATAATTTCATCATTATCACATTTAAATTGCGTATGTGACGGAATAAGCATACTTGATGGGAACACTTTGTTTAATGTTTGCGACAAATTTTGCTCTGAAAAAACAACAACAAATGTTAATTAACACATGCGTTGAACTAAACACAATCCAAATCACGTTGCATTTTTTGTCATCTAATTTCTTTAAAAATTCACGACACCAGTAAATTGCCAACAAGATATCTTAACTACAAACATGTTAAATTTTAAGTATTAAAGTAAATGCTCCCCAGGGAAAATTCCCCAATTTCCACAAATGGAAACTTTTATTATTGAACTTTTGAAAAAGTTTTATATAAATGTTGTTTAAATAGTACTTTGATGCCAAATAGGCATTACTTTTTCTATAGGTACTAATAATGAAATTAGCAGTGTTCGAAGTGTGTCGGTTTTCTGGATTCTCAATCGTAATGTGGAGTGTGTTATCAATAAAGGAGCGAAATAATAATAACGCAAGCACAGATAAGGCACAATAAACATGTATATTCATCAGGAGAAACTGAAAACGCTTACATCCTAAGAAAGAAATGCATAAATTCATACGGTGTGACAAATAATAATTACCTCGATAATCACAATGCATTTCATCCGAAGCATCGCTACAATCAACAACAGTATTACAAAATAATTGAAACGGTATCTCTATTCCATCATCGCATGAAAATATTCTTTTTCCATTGACAGAAGTTTCACTGTTCGTGGTTTCGACTGAAAAAAACCGCACAACTAATCAATCGGTTTTTTTATCCACAAGTGCCCTTTGAACACTAAAAATTACACTAATCAGCTTGGTGAGCACTTAAACTTTAATAAATATTCTAAAATCATTATATTTAGGCATTAAACCGGAAATATGACTGATATAAATACTCATGCATCCTTGATTTTTTGTTTAATAAGAATGAATAAAAATGAAAGTCTAAATATGTTTTTCTTTAATTAATTTTCTTTACAAGCAACACATTACCCCGGGATTTACTTTAACAAGACAAAATAGTATATGGAATTTTTGTTTCAAATTAACAACAAAAATGAGATTAAGATGACAAACTCTTACCAATACCAGAACGCTAACTAATACATCAAGGGGCATAACATATCTGCTGGTATGTGTATGCCATTTATTTATTCATTCATACTGGGTTTAACGCTTTGTCATCACACTTTTTAGGTTAGTTACGGCGTCAAGCGCACCTAACATAGCTTTCTAGGACCATTGTCTATAACCAGTACTTACCTACCATTCACATAGCCGGAAAAGTCTCAATATATCTTATTGATGGAGGAGGATTGACATTATTATCGAATTTTTGTGGTAGGGTATAACCTCCCCGGGTGGGATACGAACCCATACCCCCTTCGGGACACTAGATTCAAAATCCAGGCGCACTAAACCGTGCTTTTGACCCAAGTTGTATTTGTATGCAAATGAAAAAGTTATATACAAAAGAAAAAAATCTAGATAAACAATCGGTACAAACTTGTTAATAAATTTAATTACTGCATTATCAGACATTATAAACAGTGTTTCATTAGTATTTTTATTAGTGTATAACGACTAACTTACCTCTATCAACGCCACAATATTCCCATGTGACGCCTGGGTCTATTGTGTAACACCACAGATAACCTATGTTTTCAGGATCTAGGCAATAATTTTCAAAAGTACTAATATTTCTATGAGAATATAATGAATCCTTGTAAGGTAATTCAGAGTGAGAAAATACATCATCCCAACGTTGACATAGACGGCCAGAATAGGTTTTATTCAATGTTCTTGAATATTTTGAATACGTCCTTGTGTGGTAACATCTGTCGGAAACAGTATCTAAATAATAAATATAAACAGAATATAATAATTATTGATTATGTGGTAATGCATAACAAAATATCATGAGGATCAGGCACTGACTTAAAGTAAATAAGAGCATGCTGCAATATTTTCATAAGTATCTCTGAACGTAAGATAGTGGTTATCACTAAGTTTGTCCCAATGGTCAAAATTAAATAAAAAGGATTGTGAAAGCATACCAGGAATAGAAACAGTAAGAAAAACACAGACATTTCACATATCTCAAAAAAAATAAAGCGGAAACTATTTTTACTAGATTAAATGCAACATATACATGTATAGTAAACACTATAACTTTTATCAATATCACCAGGGATGTAACCCTATCTATTGCAACC
Source organism: Mactra quadrangularis (assembly GCA_025267735.1). NCBI lineage: Eukaryota > Metazoa > Mollusca > Bivalvia > Venerida > Mactridae > Mactra > Mactra quadrangularis. The sequence continues at coordinate 47,897,204 of CM046301.1, read as the reverse complement.
ATTATATATATGTAGTAATTCCCATGTCTCTTTAAAATCAATTATTTCATTGTGCAATTTAGTAATCTAAAAAGCCATAGTCTTTTTCATTTTCAAAGGAGATGCATTTATAAGCAATAATATTAAACTAGGTGGTCGTCACCGTCAGTCTAACTTTTGCAAAGTTAATCGGATCAATGATCAATATTGGTATCCTAATCACTGGCGAAATAATCAAACTTTAGTAATCTGGAGCTGACTGCTTACATTTATTCAAGTTATTATAATCACTAAATACCACATCGGCTGTTGGACAGAATGGCTACACTGATCACAGTTCACTAAGGAACTTGGCCAAAATCTCAAACGCAATCATTTCAGTCCTTGAATTTATTGATCAAAATAATATTTGAAGACTTTTTTTAAAAATGTAATGCCACCATATCATTTACCAATAAGAGTCTTCTAATTTTGATACCTTGGTTATTTGGAAATGATTAACTAGTTTGGGTAACAAAGATGAAAATGCATTGGTATTAACTGACCATACGCACTAAGATGTAGCCCTGACACGTACCCTTCAACGAACAAAAATCCCACGAATCAGATGTCCAACACCATAAGGACTTTTCTGGTGTATAATTGCTTGTTAGTGGATCACGACAAAAGTTTGCATTATCTGAGGCGTTTCCTTCGGGAAATTCAATATCATTATAATTCCTAGTCACAATATCCCAACGCTTACATGTTCGTCCTGTTATTGTAGTGCTAAGATATCCAGAATACGTACTGGCATCCCATTCGCCAAGAGCTGAAAAACAACTAAATCATCATTATCAACAACGCTGCTTCAACAACAGCTTTACGATGTCATAAGAAAGATTCCCCTTCAATTTTAATCATTCACATTTATCTATATTTAAAAAAACGTTTATAAAATTAAAGTAGGACTTTTGATAAATGATAGTACAGGACAGTGTTTTCTAGATATTACCTTGCAATGCATTAGTTTTAATGCCATTCATAATATCATCCTAAAAAGTAGTGAAATTAATAATAATCGATCATCAGTTGGAATCAGTTACTGCTGTGGATTCGATTCTTCCGATTATAATCGGTTCCTGATAAGTATGCCTTTGAATGAATATTTCACTGCAAATCATTATAAAGTTCATGTATTATGGACTAGAAATAAAAACAGTTCCTTTGTAGTGTAGTGCTATTTGTTGTTTTGGTTCTTAAGCACTCGCTTAGTAAAATAAAATTATGGTGGATGGTGCGATGCATGTCCATATGAAAATTAGCCACACCTTGATGGCATTACTTGGGGATCCAATTAGTAATCAAAGCACTGGAGTGCTGAAGGAACGATGTCCTGAACTATTTTTTGATTAAAGAATATATTATTATGTATATTATCTATAAAATAATGTATTAAATATCAATTATCAGAATTTAACAAAAGGATAGCACTAGACTTCTCAAGTGGTTTGCTCATGGCAATGTTTATCTTACTTTATCAAACAAAATAAACCAGTCAAAGAATTAATTTTCATCAACACATTTTAGGGTCATGTACAGTAGCGATCTCACCAAACCAAAGATTGTTCTGGACTATTTTCTTTAACCAAAAGGAGCTGAGATTTGGTGTGAAATGACAAGCTGAATTTTTTCACAAAAAATCGACTTTCTAACAATTCATTTAAGGTTTTCCCCCCAAGTACTAAGCTCTTTTGCATCAAGCTACATTCCCATTTTTGTTCACGAATTTTAAGTCAAATTAACGTTTTGCACTTGCAATTTATTTACAATAAAAATTACTCTAAGAATCGTCTATTTCCTATAAATATTTGTATAAAGTTCCATACACACTTACACATATTCATTCCAAATTATAATCAAACTCTATAACTTAAAATCGCTCAAGTAAACGTTAAATGTGACACTTTGAAGACGACAACGTCGTATCGCCGTATATTAAACATCCGGTAAGTGTATTAGTCATATCCAAGGTATACAGACGATACGTCCCCAAGATTATTCACCCCCTTGACGATCCGTCCCCGTACGGTACCGTAACTCTAGCCACTGCTTAATATAATACGATCATTTAATATTGTTTATTACTATCGAATGATGTAATAATGTTACGCATATAACAGGCATTGGCAAAAACATCGTAGGCTCGTTTTACTCTAACAAGTAATTATTGCAGTTGTCACGGGTTGAGTTGTCTACGGGTTGAGTTGTGCTATCTCCATTGCAAGATTTATATGTCCTGAGAGTAACCTCCCTTTTCCTGAAGAGTTTCAAGAACGACAACACAAGCCAGCGTTGTATTACATTTAAATGAGATGTTAATGAGTTTCACGCTTGAACTACGCCTCTTTGTCTATGTTGAAAATTGTTGAAGCGTGAAAAGAGTCATCTTATACTTTCTTGTTACCATTGGAACGATGCTAAATAAGCATCGTTCCAAAAAGCTAAATTAACAATGTAGCCTTTTTTCAACCAATAAAACTTAGAAGGTTTCTTTTATCTTTTTTCAAGTAAGTCATCTTTTATTTGTCCTTTAGGATGAAATCTTTTAAATAGACATGGCTATCACAAAATCAGCTTAGACAGCTACATCTAAATAATGAAAGGTACCTCTAAAATCAAATTATCAATTGATTAGTTCTCTTGACTAATATAGTAGTTGCACTTAAACAAAACCTATCAGTGTTCAGTATAATTCAGACACAAATGACATGTATTAAAGCATTATTCATAGCTTCGGACACCTGAAAGCATGATTACTGTCCTAAAAAATCATAACCTCCTCTCGTGCCGATGATCGATTTTGATAAAGTTTAATCGGTTATCAGAATCGGGATCTTCCAACTAGTGATTAATCGATTTTCCCGACCATCGGTACATCACTACTTAAAAGCATCTTTTTCATATAAATCATGTGTAGTTTCTTGAATATTATTCTTAAGGTTGTACATTGGAATAGACACGTGACTTGAACTATGTGTTTTTGTTTTTTGTTTCAGTTTCTTACAGGATGTCAAAATGTTTGACATCGAAAATACTAGTTTTCGTGCTACTAAATGATCAACAACCATACATGTCAATAAAGGAAATACATTTAAAAAACATGAACAGACACAAAACTAATACAAAAATGTAAAACATTTACAAGAATACAACATAAATATGACACGTACAAACCAAACTGATATCAAGACACTGTTTAAAATTCGAAGTTGTGAAGCACCACAAAAATCCAAAATTAGTTGGATCTCTGCAATAGTTCACGGCAGTAGAAAAATTCCTTTCAGGGAAATCGTCATGGTCGAAGCCATAAAATTGATGATTAAGTTGTGATCTGTCGTCCCATCTAACACATGTTTCACCACCAATTGTTGTATTCATTTTACCGGTGAATTTCTTGGGGTGTATGGGAGAGAGATCTGAAAAGCATCAGTCAGTTCAATATGTAAATTAAAGAACACGGATTAATGTTTTTTAAAAATTTGATGATTAATATTTTGAAAGAGTGTAATGAAGAATTAAGACAAGTTTAGTATACGAAGTTCTGAAATAGTACGTTTGTAAAGACATAAAATAGTTCTGCGCAAAGCACTTCTTAACGCATATATCTAATTATTTAGGTTCTATAAAAAGTGTAAGTCTTTTCATTCTAAATCAAATAATATTCCTCCAGTCTTCTTTATCAGAGTGGAAGCATTTTTAAATTCTTCCGGCTAAACTAATAACTGCATCTATCATGGCAGCTATGTCGTATATTAAACATAGGCACCGTTTTTGATGCGTTCAATAAATTTATTCGTACAATGTACAAGAAATTCCTATGTATCAAAGCTTGTTCAAATAATAGCTGTCATCATTTCATTTGTTCGTTTTACGTTAGGCTCATGTAAAAAAGAATAATCCAACCCCACCTTTGCAGCTACATACATGTAGATAAGATGTTCCTTATTGAAAAAGGGACATTTAAATCGGATTGAAAGATGACATGATTTTTAAAAAGAGTCATGTATATACATTCATTGGCTTGGATTAAAGACAAAACAAACTTAACATTCTGTGTAACGTAAGCGTTGGATTAAGCACAGAATGAAATTGGATGGCAATACTATGGTTTTTTAACAAGAATCTTCTTACACTCAATTTGTGCCTTTGTCATAGGTATATTAAGATATTTAACTAACTTTTGTAATTATGTCAATGTAACTTTATTTAATAAAAAAATCACCAGGAGAAAATTATACAACAAAAGCACTTATTAAAACCATCTACAATCAATTTGTGCTTTTTCATAGTTGAATTAAGGTAATGAACTAGCTTTTGTAATTATGTCAATGTAATTGTATTAATAAAATTAATACGGAGAAAATTATACAATGATATCACTTATTTTAACTATGTGCAGTCACTCCATTAGTGATGGTAAGATACAGCAGCTTAAATACCACTGAGAAAATATATTGCACTCGCACCTGTATTTAAATAATGAAAACACACTTGACTATGTAATGGATCGAAACTGGATTTACATTGTGGATTTTTTTTAACGTCGTATTCATCACATATATAGGTCATATATATTACGGCCAGCTCTTCCTACTATAGGTTTCCTGGACACTTCTATCACCAGTACTAACTTACTCTACCACGAGGCCGACATCTTATGTAAAGTGAATGACCTACCGCGACCGGGTTTCGAACCCGCGATCTCCAGATTCGAAGTCTGACATGCTAACGACTACGCCACGGCCGCGGCTACATTGTGGAAAAACGTGTTATGAAACAATAATCGAAAATTTAAAAGAAATCAAATACTTAAATTCTGCATAAGTTTTACATACATGATGGCACAAAATTATAACTAAGTTAGCTTATCGACAAACCTTTCAATGGCAAACTTTCGACTGGCTCCTCACACATATAGAATAAAGACAATTTCTTAACACAGTCTACTACTTCCCATGTATTTTCTTTATTTGCTAAGTAGAAACTTGTCCGAACACAATCACCACCTAGATTTGGTTGATCTGAATTCCTGAAAACCGGTTCACATAAAACAGAAATAATCATATTGGCTTTAGCTTAACTATACATTAAATAACTTGTTGCCAAGTAAAATCAACAATCGGCTAAGGCATCAGATTCCAGTGTGCTTTAATTCAAGCGAAAGTTTTGGAAAGAATGATCGTTCATATACTGCATTGGCATTAGGTTTAATGCAATTAAAAACATGATAGTTTCAAACATTAAGTCAAAATCAAACTTTTAGCACTGAAAGTCATTTTCAGTGGTTGTCTCTTCTTAAACTTCATTTATCAACTGGTATTAGTAAGAAATCTTTAACAAATACAGTTTTAATAGCTCGTGTCAAATATTTACAACTATACCAGGCAGAAAATTGAACAGGGGTGCCATCTATCCATACAAATTGTTGGATTCCATCCTCGTTCCTTATTCGCATCATACCTGCAAAGACAAGATATTCTACATTTAATGTATCTTTATCAAGCTAATAGTGTCCATGGAATTCATAATAAAGGCAACAATTTAAAACTGATTTAAACTCATTTCATATGATTTCAAAAAAGATACAGGCAAAAGTAGTAGCATGTTTATTTCCAAATATTAAGTATCAAGTATTTACGTGTATTCAGAAACACCTTTGGTATTTCATGATATTTGGATAATAGCGTATCCTTCTACTATCATATATATATGAATAGTTACCTATATGACAAAAGTAATACGGATCCACAGTATCTTTAAAGAATGCTGAAGGGAAAGTTCCATCCTCCACTAAAACATCCAGAAAAGATCTAAGTATGTGATTAATCAATTGTAGTTTTTCCTTAGATTTGATAGTAACCATTCTCTTACGTCTAATCCAACAGTCTTCACTTGCTACAGTCCATGACAAAGGTTTGCCGGAAAATATACTGTAGCATTCCATTAAAGCCTCTGAACATGCTGAAGAAAAACATTTTTTAAAATAACATTGTCCAACTGACATTTACGACACATACATTCACTCACGTTTTTGTTCCTACAGCGGTACTTCGGAAAACCTGAATCCTTACAATATCGAAATATTTTCGTGGTGCTGAATTTACCAGTTCTTTATTTAGATTGTCTAAAATCCCTCTTATCCAGTGGTGCTTTTCACAAAAACTCTTACGAAATAAATCTTCGCAAGTCAAAAGCAAAAATTATTAATAATACGTTCATTTTTTGGCTTATCGATTTTAAATATAAAACAAATTGTGTAGAATTGTGTATACCCTTTTAATATCATATCATAGTTATGCTTATTATCCGTCTGACTTTAAAGTGCTATTTATATGAAACTGACTTACGAAGATCTTTTTCGTAAGAATTTTTGTGAAAAGCACCACAGAACCTCATAATTCCAAACACCGAACCGTATCCTCCATCCAATAAGCATAACCTCAGAGTGTCGAACATTCTCACCTGATGTGTCAATCTGTTAGACGAAAATTATCACTGCCATATACTGTGAACATGTCAGTTTCGATTGTTAGATTAATTAACCGTGGAAATCAGTGTCTGATTTGAATAGATATACACATGTAAATACGTTTGTTTTAAAATAGGATAAATGAGTTGGACTGCATTTAGAGAATAAGCTGATATTATACCGAATTTTAAGGGTATTTTTTTATTTTATCATTCTTTTTTTATCTAGATTTATGACAATCAGTCAATGTATTGAACATTACTTGTACAATTTTCAGTTTAGACGATTGGTTTAATTTTTTTTTTGATTTTTGAAAGTACTATTATAACCATAAAACAAAAGTCTAAGAAATCATTTTTTAGTTACAAAAGATTCAAATTTTCAAGAAATTATGGAGAATGAAATAAGTTTTGTATATTGTTTCCATTTTATAAAAATAACTTGAATATTTTATTGAAATTTTATAGACATTGTGAACAATATTCACATTAATGGCAAAATACTACTATATCTCAAATTATTACAAATAAAAACAAAGACAAAAACAGGCTGCATACGAACATAATATATTATAACACCAGACTTAACGTAGACCAGCCATTTCTTAACATTGGAAACCGATATAGTGGGGGAAACTAAAAAGCCCTACCATTTTGTTCGGTTCAAACGGTGATCCGTTTTCTGATATTCAATTGTATCGTTATAAATCTACTAACTTAACGGTTCGGCTAGAGTTTGAAAATTTGGAATCCTTTTAATTACTTTCTTTCGTTATTTGAATCTGTTCAATTGTCTGGTGTTTAGCTAATTTGTGACCTACGAAAGCAAAAAAATAAAAAGGAATCGAAGGAAAAAAATCTTGAACTGCTAATGCGACAATGGTTTGAAAATGCCAAAAAAGCTAAAAATTGAGAGACCCTTATTTCCAACAGTTGAAAATAGATTTAAGGTCTTCCACAGTCTATTTTTAGAAACAAAATCATAACCCTATTGCAAATGTAATGATACCACCCAAAATGCTAACACTGATAGGACACCATCTAAAAATACAGAATGATTATAGATAACTCTACTATTTATACAAAGCATATAACATTAAGACAATAAAACTTTACTTACCTTTGTACACAAAGAAAGTTGTTCCGTTATTTTCATCCTCTGCAGAAAAAAACACAAACATTATTTAATAATAACAACATAATAACAAAAGTTGATAATTTGTTACTTATTACAGGAAAAAAATTAAATCAAATGTTCAAACAAAAAAGGCGATAGAACGATTACCATGTTAGGACTGCATATCATACTTATGATCAATGTATGCAAGCACTCCCTGCTAAGAGGTTAAGAACATTTCCAGCTCAAGAAAAAATAGCAGTGTGTCTAACAGAACAGAAAAGAACAGAACAAACCATTATTATCTCCAATCGTGATAAATGAGAAAATTTAATGCAGAATTTGTAAAGCCAAAAATGAAACCACAATGCATGTATATAAAAACAGTAGTTATCAATGTATGGGGAAAAAGAAAGAGATGAGAGAGGGGGGCAGGACAAAATAGTAAAAATTTCATATTTGATTTCAAATAACACACATATCAACACAGGAACATTGTATTTAAGAAGTCATATATACATTCTTACCTGAGCTACCACCCACCATTTCATAAAAGATCTTGTTATAGCCTGAAACAAATGAATAATCGAAATAGCTAATGTTGAAATAATTATGGAAAAAACCGTCACTAAACGATAACAAGAGGACATTTTTTATTCTCCTTTTATATCCTTTGTTTCTTTTATGGTTTATATGCAGGCATAAGATAGAAGATGAGCAGCTGATTTTTTACGTTTTACTAACAAGTACCGTAGTAAAGTAGTTTTATACAAAAGATGAAAACGAAACAATTAAATATTTAGGTTAACAATTAGTGGCACGTTGTGCGAGAATGCAGATATAGAGATAATTTATTCAGTTATGAAACATAAAAAAATCTATATATATATATATATTTAAAACATGAAAATGTCCCATCTAGTACGAAAGTTGAGACGAAATTTAAGTTTTACTTACTTTTTCATTTGATTAAACGCCTATTTCTATATCAAATGTTCAATGGCGTTGTACAAAAAGATTAATAATAATAGCAATGAATAAGTAAAACCATCCACTATAAATAAATACATTTATACAATACTAAATAAAATAAAAATTCAGCACATGATGTTATAGAGTGCCACCTGAGGACTAACCGCATCGCCTGAAATTCCTTTTCTGAGGAAAACGTGTGTGTGTTAGTGTATTTTGTGTTTCCCGAGGGATACTCATCACCGCCTGACTAACAGCTTCAACCATCACTACTATAAGAGAATTGGTTGTTAATTACGAATCATGATAGGCATCTTGGTTAGACCCGCTTAACAGTTGAAAACATTGGATGATTTGTTGTTTGCCAGCAGATTTTATCATTTATCCAGAAACAGTCACTAAGTAATAGTTAACCATTCAATTATTGTAGTTTGGAGGAAGATTTCCCCATTTTGCAAAAAATGAAATCTCTAATAGGCTGTTAAGATATTGACATCAAGAATATCAGTCTTCACATAACATTAAATTATGCAATAAATCATGTATGATCATTCTCGTTCCCAGAGTCTAGTAGGATCCTCAATACTAGCCTCTGGCACCACACGGTTAATTTCGAGAGCGCGCATGCGCATTCGATATTTTTTACACATCAATGAAAAATCGCGTCTCAAAAATTCCGCGAAACGATGCCATTTTAAAAAAGTCTGTTAACAAGCAAGCTGACGGTAGGCCTATCATACTGCTACTACAAGAGTAAAATGTCATTGAAGATCTGCTGTGAGTCATGAAGTAAATATATATATTATCGATATGTTTAATTGAAAGAAATTGTAGGAGAGACGTATAAAGGAACGATTTTTACTCTGGCGCCAGAGGCTAGTATTGAGAATCCTACTAGACTCTGGGAACAAGAATGTGTATGATGTGAACGTTAAAGATGTCCCTATAGGAAGATTTTATACAAAGTCTATTTGAAAATTGACAAATGACCGAAATCGTTTTCTCTAAATCGTTAAAATGACACACCGCTTAAGAAAGGTGTGTTAAAATGACAGACCGCTTTACAAAGGTGTGTGCCAAATAATACAAAGTGCCATAAAAGTGTAGAATAAGATTGAAAAAATATACCTGTATAATCATAACCAGAAGTGTCAATAAGACCGCTGTGGTTATTGTTCACTGCAGTATATACGGCTGTAAATCCAAATTCTAACAAACTATCAGTAAATTCAGCAATTTCAAGGCTCAGAGTTATAACGTCTGATTCAGATATTATAACAGATGGTGGAGACTCACAGTTGGAATAAGAAACGACATCAGAATGCCGATTCTTTACTTCAAACTTCACTGCAATGTACAGATAAAATATTATTATGATAAATGACGAACAAATAATTAAAATCCAAAACAACTGAGATTATAGTGAAAATTATTAAGCATTTTAGTGCATTGCTTCGATTTCGCGCTGGTACCGTTCTTGTGTTTTAAACAATACTTTACGATGTAAACAATTAAAAAACATAGGTTTCTTGTATACATATTGCGTTGCAGGAGATATCTATTATAGGGCTATATACTAGATATCTCTAGTTTACGATGTACTTAAATTCTTAGATTACCTTTGCTAGTTTGCTGAACGCGCTCAATAAGTTGAGTACACGGCATAACTTTTACCAACATGTATTGTTTTAAACACGCATTAACTTTTTTTCGGAAAGGTATAGACTGAAAACATTTGTGAACATTCAGATAGGTAGTCGGCTATCAATTTTTTTTTCTATAAAATATATATTTAACAAGCAGTGAGGGGTAACAGAAAGTTAAAGTAAACAAGAAATGTCTTTAAAAAAGACAAACGGCGTCGATTTAAAAACAAGAGGGCCCAAAGGGCCCTGGGTGCTCACCTAAGGAAAAGGTCAAAGGTCACAGAAGAGCCATTTACATAGGACCACTAATGTTAAAACCTATTTTTTGACGTGGTGATGGATTGCCAGATTCCGTTAGTATTTGCTCATACAAGTTGTGACCACGCATCATCACTTCATCAACAACATTTGCAGACCAGTTTCGCAGACTTGGCACATGATTGCCTACCGTAAACAATATGACAGCCAATGCAATTGCCGTACACTGATAACCACAGGGAATTGTCAAGTTACCTCCCTTTGATTTTTCCAACATACCTTTAATATACTTATATACAAGGGGTACAACTGCGTTTACTAGACCGATTCATCTAGATTTCTTATTTTGTGGCTCACAAAAAATACTGATACCCTAGTAGCACTTTAACCGCACGATTAAATTGATTAAACATAACTCTTCGAGCTATGAATATTAAATGTTTCATAGGGCAGATCATTAAAACACTCGCCAACAAAAAACAATTCTTTTTGACAAATAATTTTTAGATATTCAAAATATGAATTTCAAGACCTTTCTAGTGATATAAAATGCAAAATTGTTTGATGAAAAATGACTTAGTAATTGCAATTTTAAAATCACTGTGTTTTCATTGTATTTACTCGCTATCATTTCTTGCCAACCAGCGAAAGGTTACCTGTAGTATTTATCAGCTCCTTGTTACTATTTATAGACATCATAACAATAACAATGAACTGGTGTATATGTGGAGCTGTGACTCTCAAAGTGTAAACCCCGGAAACTGGACGTAGTGAGGCTAAATTAATAATTATTGGGTTATATGTCAGACTTTTTACTAGAAACCGGTTCACATCTGGAGACGTAATTCATTTTACCAATAAAATATTGTGTTTGACACGTAACTTTTTATTGTTACAAAATAAAAAAACACTTTGGAAAGCAATAGAAGTCTACCCCAAAAAAAATATCTACGAACGAAGCAAAATTTTGTAAAACACTGCATTACAATAGTGTGGCCTTTATTTTTTCGCGCGTGTCAGGGCCATCCAATCGAAGAGGGGGTTTTCTCTGTTTCCCCCGTACGTCATTCTCAGTGCTTATAAAATCATCCAATAGAACGGCGGATTTCCGAAATCCCCAGACAGACGTCATTATACAGAAATGTAGGTCAAAATCCAGCTTAGACAGCTACGCCGAAAAAATGTTGAGTGAAAACATGGAAAATGTAGACTTACTTATAGTTTTATTACAGTGGATATAAAAATATGTAATATTGATGTGCAGTACATGCCCTATAACCTCAATATACCAAGATTCAATACTTTCTGCTCTAGGTATGTTTTTTAATGACTTTGATGACAAAATCATTGTTGGTAATTTGCATTTCGATTTGGAAATGCTTTGATCAATTAATGAGCAAGTTGGAAAATCTGAAAAATTAACATTTTATAATTAGATATAACCGAAATACTACGGGTAACGTAAATAAATGATCAGATTTATTGAAAAATGCCATTACAAAAGACCTATACTAACATTTTAAGCAATAAATAATTATTTCTATACATTAATACAAATGAGTTATGCCTTTCGGCTTTAATATGAAGTGAAAAAGTAAAACATGGACTAGTTTTACCGTCAGTCATTTCGATCTATATTTAAACATATTTTAACTATTCGTATTAATTATTATCAACTCCAGTAATAATCTAAATCACCACCATACGATCTCTCGAGCGTAGTTCCTTGTTCAAGAAATAGTTGTTTTAAATGCTAGCAATTAACACAATCCTTGTTAACTTTTGCAGATTCCCTGCGCATAACTAACAAACTAATTGGTTAAACTTTCAATATGATAAATAAAACAAATCGTAACAGACCTGCTTCAGATACATAAACAAAGAAATATCCACTAGTTATGATTCTTTTAAAATATGGTTTACAAGCTTTGAATTGAATAATCAAGTATTTCTCCTGCGTTGCCAAAATCACATTTTTGAGCTTTTTAGATGATGGAATATTCCAAAAGCTGTTCTGTAAATCAGAAACTCTAAATTCATCTTCGCAAATATAAAATGAAGTCCTGTCCTGACTTCGGTCCTGTAAATGCAAAAATAACTATCATAATATCAGGGAATAATGAAACTTCCTTCTTGCTGTAAAACATGACAGTCAAAACGTTGTTGATAAACGATACTATTAAGGGATCACTTAACGTTCAGTCTTTAAGACTCTATGGACCACTTGATTCGCATACCAACCGGTTACGTTCCGATGGGTGCCAGTCATGTAAACGACAAATAGTGGCATAAGCATAAATCATATAATCAGGCAAAAGATCGTTCCATAGAATATTGAATATTTAAAACATATAATTTTCAACACAATTGAGGTATCGGGTGTTTATCAACAGGACCAATTGTATGGGTAAATACTTTCATTGGCCATTCATCATAATGCAAAAGTTTGCTGAAATTATTGTTGTTTTCTTTCATCGCTCGCCGTAACCTCTATACCCAAGCAAGTGGGTCGACAATTGAATAATAAACTTACCGCTAATACCGTGTTCTAAAACAGGCGTACTCTGCTTTGTAAATAAAGTTCAGCCATTGTTGTTGGCTCCAAAGAGTACTATGGCTCGCAAGAAAAATAAAAATAGTTTCTTACCTGATATGTTTGTAACAAAATGTCTTTAAATATCAATTTAATATATCCAATATTTCTGAAGTCTATGATCCAACTGTATGAAGTGCCTTCGCGGTATGACTCAGGATAACCTACATTCGTGATTATCCCAGGTAACGTCAATTTCTGAACTGCACCAATAACTGATTCGTTTCGAACCATTAGATCAGGGTTGTCGATTGAACCTGAAATATTGCATATCTTTCATAACAATCAGAATCAATGTTTGTCAAATATATGAACATCTGGTCCTAGGGATTGAAACTTTAAAATGAGCTTTGTATAATGAATTCTCCCCGTCATCATAAAGATACTAAACGAAATGAGATCCTACACATAGTATAGTAAGGGACAAAAACTTTTCTTAAAAACGCAATACTTTGCTTGATTTTCAAACAAATGTATTTAAAATTTATTGTATCAAATTGACATTTAAAAGTATTGGTAATATCTGAGTGATCAAACTGATTGGACCTAGCTATTTGAAGAGTGTTGTTGTGATACTGAAAAAAGGATGAAATCACTCCCAACAAATTACAATGAACAAATTGAAATTTATTTAACAACAGAATTGTATAAAAAATACAAACAGAATATTATTTTTACATGTCATATAGTATATAACAGTAAGCAAAAGAAAAAAACTGACTATAGTACCTTATTGTCGTCACTGAAACCCTTCTACCATTAACATAAATGAAATATATATTGATATAACACAAATCTTATATACTTTGTTAGCCTAATTTAAAAAATGTTGTTATATTAGATTGCAAAAATAAGTTGATTAGAAAGAAAAGTATCAGGTGGTTGGTTCAAACATCTGATCTCTTGCATAAGGTGCCATGTTCTAACAACTACAAAATTTATACAGATAATACTCTAGTAATACTTGAAACTTGAAACTTTTTCATTTGATTAAACGCATATTTCTATATTACATACTCAATGGCGTAGTACAAAAAGATAAATTATAAAAGATAAATAAGTAAAAACCCTCCACCATAAATACATAATGTATATACAATAACACAAAACAAAATAAAATTTATTTCACATGATGTAATATAGTGTGTAAGTGTATTTAATTTTTTGTATTGTTTTTATTGAGCTTTTATATTTCATATTTTTTGGACCTACGTCATTCACAGTTCATGATTCGACTTAATTTTACATTTTTATCACTAATTTTACATTTGTTTTTATTTATTTGATATTGAAAGTTGGTGTCCTGAACAGTATAACATGATGCTACTGTTAATCGAACATGTCCTGAACAGTGCAACATAACGCCACTGTTAATCAGGCATTTCCCAAAAGGTGTCGAAACATCACCTTTCAAGGACCCTTAATAGATGCCCAAAGGTGTCTAACCATCACCTTTAAAGAGACAATTTAAGCTTTAATGGAGTCATATGAAGGTATAAAATGACGTACATTTTGGTTTCTGTGGTAATATAGTCTGAGCTACACAGAAATACGACGTGAGATACATTGTACTAATGAAATGATGTGATAAAGCGTGTAACAATGTTATAATTCAATGTTGACATAAAAATCGCCGGATCTTATAACCTGGTTGTATTCCTACTTCGTCTGATTTTCGAGGTATATCTTCGTAGATGATCGCCGATGTTGTTCCGAATGACGTCGTCTTGAACTGTTACAATATTAGCTGTTATTTGAGTTTGAATAAAAGAAATGTAATATTTCAATGGTGTTATTTTTCCTCATTTTAAATGTGTTCTTGTTAAGTGTAATTAACATAACATAAAATTATTCATTTTGTTGAACTTGATGATGTCAATGTCCTCAATTTTGACCTTTCTTTGTTTCATGTAGAATATATATACATATACTTTGAAACTCATTTTGTTTCTGCTATCGTCCTTAATTTACTTATATGCACGTGATTGTTTTAGTAGAATGTGTAATTTTATCTGGAATTTAAATATAAAAAAAAACATTTTGTTTAATCTTGCTTTTATCTAACAAACATTTCTCGAAGTACGTCGCACTGTCATAAGGTTCGATTTAATATGCTGTACCAGTACAGGTAGGTAAGATGTAAAAATCAGTTTTTTACACGTAATGGCACGTCTAAATTAAACAAGATTTGTTAACAGATCTTGGCTTCTACATTATCACAGTTTGATTTAATTTGATAAGTTTTCAATGGCGAGTGACACGTCAAACAAAAGGCTATTCATCGGATTATGATACCTGGCCGTGAATGATGCTAACATTTTCAAAAGTCAATACTTTGAGCCAGCGCGTAATTTTCAAGTGATTTTATCATTGACGGGACTCGAAATCCAGCTCGAGTTAACGTAAAATTCGAGTCAACGCATTTTGAGTTATCGCATCTTTTTTAAATGAACTTTAGAGTAAATTCGAACGGGACCGAGATATGATCTCGAGCGAAACCGTAATTACGAGCGAACGCGTTTTGAGCGAACGCAAATGGACTGTATATAATAATGAAAACAAGTTATTACTTACAATACTTTCATATACAACCCATTTGATATTCTAATGCTTGACAACTTTTTATTATTATTAAGAAATTACAGTGTTTATTTAAACAAACAGACACAGCTATGAATGAAGAAAAATACACAAGAAATTACAGTGTTTATTTAGACTAACAAACAATTATTGAAATAAGAAGATACATCAGAAATTACAGTGTTTATTTAGACTAACAAACAATTATTGAAATAAGAAGATACATCAGAAATTACAGTGTTTATTTAGACTAACAAACAATTATTGAAATAAGAAGATACATCAGAAATTACAGTGTTTATTTAGACTAACAAACAATTATTGAAATAAGAAGATACATCAGAAATTACAGTGTTTATTTAGACTAACAAACAATTATTGAAATAAGAAGATACATCAGAAATTACAGTGTTTATTTAGACTAACAAACAATTATTGAAATAAGAAGATACATCAGAAATTACAGTGTTTATTTAGACAAATAAACAGCTATGAATTAAGAAAAAATACATAAGGAATTACAGTGTTTATTTAAACAAACAGACACAGCTATGAATGAAGAAAAATACATAAGAAATTACAGTGTTTATTTAAACAAACAGACACAGCTATGAATTAAGAAAAATACATAAGAAATTACAGTGTATATTTAGACAAACAAACAGCTATGAATTAAGAAGATAAAGTATCTTTGGACTGAAAAAAGTGTGAAATAATTAAGATTGCAATAAAGTGGATCTATTGCTGTCTTCTAAACAGTAATTGTTCAAATCCGTTAAAAACGTGTTTTTGACGTTGTGTTTTTCCAGTACTTGTACAGTATTTTGTATTCAAATATGAATAGGTTTTTGATATAATATGTTCCTGACCAATTTTCACTTTCATGATAAGATTTAGCTATAGTAAATCCTAATAGGGAAAGAATAATATTGATATAATGATGCATTTGACTTTCTATGTGATACCCGATTACAATGTGTTTTAGATGTTGAATAGGACTGGTGATTTTGCATTTAAGGAACGCTTCTTTTATGAATTGCGAAAATTCTTGAACTGCTTTACATCCGATAAAAAGATGTTGATTTGTCTCTGGTACATGGCATATTTTGCAAGTATTAGTACTCGACATTTTCCACTTGTATCTTATTTCATTTGATGTAAATATGTTGTGTATAAAACTATATTTGAATTGCTTTATCCTGTTATCTGGTATCGAATGTATAACCCTATAGAAATAGCACCAATTTGTTTTTTGGTTAAACGTTTTGTCCCAATACTTTTGCATGTATGGTCTTGTTGATTTATTAACAATTAGTATAATATATATGTGTTTGTTTTCTATTTTTTCAATTGCTTTACTACATAGAACTACATTTAAGCATGTTTTAACTTTTGTTCGCTGAGACTCAACAGACAATAATATATTTTTTCCACAATTTAGATATAGACTGTACTAATGTGTTATATTCTGCTATCCAGTTATATTTTTTATTAATTTGCTTCGAATCAACCGTGGGCATATAACCCCATGAAAACCCCTCTTTTATGACATTTTCTGGTATAGAAACTGAATGAAAAAGATAAGTGAATTTTGGTAATAATACAGTTTTAATGACTTTTATTTTACCGAAGTAAAAAAGTAACTCCAGCGGTGAATTGAAGGGGCACATGATTCTAGCTTCTAGCTTCTATGTTACATTCTGATTGATTATTTCCAAAGTATACTCCTAATGCTTTGACTGGTTTATTTTCCCATTGTATCCCCCCTGGTTGATCTAAATTATGTTTTAAATGTCCTATCTAGATGCCGTGTGTTTTATCTTTATTTAGCTGCAGTCCAGATAATCTACCAAAGAGTGAAATTGTATCTAAAGCAATATTGATTTCATGTTTTGTTTTTAAAAACAGTGTTGTGTCGTCTGCAAGTTGTGTGATTTTAATGTACTTATTCTTAATTTGGATACCGGATATTAGTGCATTATTTCTTATATATTATTTTGTAGCCATAACTTCAGTAATAAGGATGAACAGGAGAGCAGAAATTGGGCACCAATATTTGACAACTTATTATTTTTAAATGAATAAATTCCTTAAGAGGTTCTTGTATTCATGACTCTTTCATCATCAATTTTTCATCAAAATTTCATTTTTTTTATTTTTTTGCATAGTATAGAAAATATTGTATTTCTTACTTAAACTATGTTAAGTACCTTTATGTCTGCATCCGTGGAGTTCAAAACTCAAACATAAATACCCAGGTGTCATTGGTTTAAGTAGATGTATCTTTATATACCTAGCTTTTACTTGTTTTAGAAATATGAAAGTTTGTGGCTCATCCGCACGACGAAATGAGTCAAAGCTAAAAGTCTGAAAAAATAAAAACAACAACTATATAACTTTATGATTGACCTTTTTGTTACACCTGCATTGCTTTGAGAAATTACAGTGGAATTTTGATACAATAAGGTGAAATCGACATGCTGATTTGATGGGTATGGAATATGTTGGTAACTCTCCTTTGCATTCCTCAAAAGTTACACTCTTTCATTTCTCACTCTGCTATAAGACCGCGATCAAACCGATATTTCTGACAGAGACACAAAACGTTTAAACACCTAACTGTCACGTGGTTTTCAAAAATAGATGTGAACTTGTCTACTAGAATGCAAAAAATGCTTACGCCAAAAATCAAAATAACCAAAATGTCGATATGCAAAGATGTTGGACAGTTTTACATTAGTAAAATAATGAAATATTAACCAAAATGAAAGTAAACATTGATCTTTTTAAACGTGTAACTCTATTTTTTTTAACAGTAAACATAGAGCATATTCAATTTAAATTCGAAGTAAAGCCACGCTATCAATGTCATCATACATAATAGCATTCGTCATTAGTATGATCAAACCATACATAGCACTGTTTGCCAATATATTCATAATTATTAAAGTCAGGTGATCGTTTCATCCAATGAAAATGCGTATGAAGTTTTTTATCAAATGGAATTAAGTAAACTTCCATTGGTCGTAAAAACTTTATAGTAAAGGTCAATATCACAAATCGACACTCATTAAGGCAGCGTGTGAATGTAGCGTATATATGTTGATAGGAAAGACAGTTTAGAACCATCGGTTTGTACATAAATCATATCGAGATTGATTAAATGAAATGCTTCTTGAATAATTTGAGTTACATTTGCTGCATCAGCCTGTACACTGTCAACATTATAATTTATTAAAGCATTGTGACTGCAGACTGACATATATCTGCATATATATAGATTTTGGGTAACTTAAGTGACAAAAAAGGAGTTTAGTTCCTTTATTAAACTTCCGACTTACGCCCGGTAAGCTCAGGCTGTAACGCGCATGATCCAGGGATCGTAAACTTGTTGACATCCATTGTCGAGGTTATGTGTTAAGAAATTGATTAGAAACTTTGGCATAGAAATCAAGGCCCGTGATGCTATAACTAATCCTATAATGTGCTATAATTGAGTTTAGTTAGTCAAGTAAACTAAGACTGCCTTTAATATGGCAAATGAATCGATTGGTCTATACTTACTAAGTTGTCGTTTGCATCAGATCCATTTATGTCAGATGAAAATGTAACGGTGAATGTTTTTATTCCCATGGGTAAAGTAGATATCATATATTCTCCATTAGTAATTGTCTCAACTTCTTTATACCAATTAAATATTGTAATACCATCAAGAGGGACATTATGTTGTAAGTCGACCTGTAAATTTATAATTTAAAGCAGTACTATATAAATATCACATTCTACAGAAGGTGATAGAACGGAATGTTCCCCCGAGACAAGCAATGTCAACATCGGCTAACGCCTAGGTTGACATTACTTGTCTCGGATGAACATTCCATTCTATATCACCCAGCCTCGGTTGACATTACTCGTCTCGGGTAAACATTCCGCTCTATCACCCACTGTGGGATCAGATATTTACTTCATTAGCCAACAACAAAAATCAGAAATTGTTAACAATTTATAAGGCATAAACCATTTAATTGTATCTGTTTTATTTGCTTCTAAACGTGAAGACATTTTCACACTGTTTAAGTTTGTCGTTTGGTAAAAAGCAAGCGTCTCTGCAATGGAGGTAATTCAAATTTAACGGCTAAAACTCGGGTCCCGATATTCAGCAAACTCCAACGCAGTGGTCTCCCATCACTTATAGCAGCCGATAGGTGATGTCAAGCGGGCCGATAGGTGATGTCAAGCGGGCCGATAGGCGATGTCAAGCGGTCCGATATGTGATGTCAAGTGGTCCGATATGTGATGTCAAGCGGGCCGATATGTGATGCCAAGTGGGCTGATAGGTGATGTCAAGCGGACCGATATGTGATGTCAAGCGGGCCGATATGTGATGTCAAGCGGGCCGATAGGTGATGTCAAGCGGGCCGATATGTGATGTAAAGCGGGCCGATAGTTGATGTCAAGCGGGCCGATAGTTGATGTCAAGCGGGTCGATAGGTGATGTCAAGCGAGCCGATATGTGATGTCAAGCAAGCTGATAGGTGATGTCAAGCGGGCCAGTAAAGTTCCGCTAATAAGACCACCTGGCGGTCTTACAGAAAGTGGTCTTAATAGCGAGTCGGTCTTAATAGCGAACCCACCTATTTATATATTGAGTATAACAGTTAGGTATCAAAAATTATTAACGTTGCCAGTGACTATTCATATAGTTAAAATGTCTTGTTAATGGTTACAATGTACAAATAGAAAGTAAGAATACTCATGCTATTTTTTCCAAACATCTGCATTTAACTTATTAATTTCAGACACTGTTTAAATCACAGTCCTTTCAGGGGCAGATCCAGAATTTTTTTCTAAGGGGGGAGGTTCTTAACTTTTTCTTGGGGGTCGAACCACAACCACATTATACACTTTCTGCAGAATAATGCAGCACTTAAGTAATAAAAACTACATGACCATTAACACACCGTATAACCCGCTAAATCGGGCGCGCGAGGCTAATTCGGGCGATATCCAATACGATACATTTTTGCATCACAACCAGTGTAAGTATTTTGGTTGTTATTCTTTATATATTTAATTTCATGTTATAATAGTGGCACCGATTTGTCGGGCTGGGTTTGGCGATTTAGCACATTGGTTTATATTTTCTAAAAGTGAAAAAATAAGAGATTTAAGGCGAGTTAAAGACACCCGAAGCCTTAAAAACCCGTTTTTCTAAGTCAAAGTAATTTTTCATCTAAACTTTCGCAACGAAAGGTGTAATTTTTGTGTTTGTCTTGTAGAGCTGTCCCTTTTCTATTAAAATGTCAATTTGCAACCGTTGAAACTGTACACTTTTCAAGAAATCGCCGTTTTACTTCACTGTACTCAAAAATTGAAGCTAAATCGGGCAAAGTTGCTTTGAATTTAGCGCTAAGTCGGGGAGCAGTTGCTTTATAAAAGATTTCAGATCAAGTTTTGATTTAAAGTGACCACAAATTGACTGAGAAACAGGGTTTTTATACGGTTTTTGGTGCAGCTGACTAAGCGAACTTTTGACTAATATTTTAACCAATGCAATTTGCTCTACCATTCCTGATTGTCCAATAATATCATCCTCCAGTATTGAGAAATGAATAAAAATATACCATCGATTGTCCCAAAATAAAGTCTAGTGTTTGGTTCCAAATTTTCAATATGCGGGTCCCGATAAAAGTTTAGTAAACGGCCCCATATTTTCAATATGCGGGTCCCGAAAAAAGTTAAGGAGACGGTTCAAAATATAATATATTCAGCTGGCTTGCTGCAGTAATGATATATCCCAAGAATAAATTACTCATTTTGGACATCTCCAATTGTTGTGTGAGCATACGACGGACTTTTTTAATGGTTTATAGCTTAAAAGGGAGGTAAATCTATGAATATGTAATTGACAATATAAGGGAGGTAATACATCCAGTTTTGTACGATGCCCTAAAAGAGTACCGGACAGAGTTACTAATGTGTAGTTTCAACAAGATGCTGTGGCTAAAGAAAACGAGCTAGTATGATTAAAACGACACGAATAAATCCCATGTAATTTAATTACTAGTTAAAAACGGTTTTTTTTTTCAGCCATTAAAACAATAAATTCTAGGTAGCTTCTCCATAAGTTTTTTTAATGTTCGATTAGAACAAAGTTGACTTAATAGATTATTAATACCTTGCCAATTGAAATGGCTTATATCAATGCAGGAATAGTTTCTATAAAGATCGGATAGTCAGGCATTCACTGTACTCGAGTACAACGTACTTACCAAAAATAGTAAGTGACATTCAATCATCCATTGACTTCCATAAATAACTGAATACAAGATTTAGTAGTTAAGTCTTTTTCTAGTGGGATATAATCTTTAATTTGTCAATTAGAAAATATTTCCGTAAGCTATGTATCCCAAAGACCACTGCTCCCCGACTTAGCGCTAAATACAGAGCAAATTCGCCCGATTTAGCTTCAATTTTTGAGTACAGTGAAGTAAAACGGCGATTTCTTGAAAAGTATACAGTTTCAACGGTTGCAAATTGACATTTTAATAAAAAAGGGACAGCTCTACAAGACAAACACAAAAATTACACCTTTCGTTGCGAAAGTTTAGATGAAAAATTACTTTAAACTTAGAAAAACGGGGTTTTAAGGCTTCGGGTGTCTTTAACTTGCCTTAAATCTCTTATTTTTTCACTTTTAGAAAATATAAACCAATGTGCTAAATCGCCAAACCCAGCCCGACAAATCGGTGCCACTATTATAACATGAAATTTAATATATAAAGAATAATAACCAAAATACTTACACTGGTTGTGATGCAAAAATATAGCGTATTGGATATCGCCCGAATTAGCCTCGCGCGCCCGATTTAGCGGGTTATACGATGTGATTAAATCTATTTTAAGCTTTGAGAAAAACTGTTTCATGACTTAAAGTAAATACTTATGGACAAGTCTATTTAGGAAATTCTAGGGGATGATCCAGACCCCCCTGACCCCCCCCCCCCCCCGCTAGAACTGCCTATGCTTTTAATGATATTTTGTTAATTAATAATCTAACCAAGAAACTGACTGACAATTTAATTTCGTCACCGCAAAATTCACCAAGTCCGTACCGTCCCAGGACTTTGTACCCATCGTGCTGTTCCGTATACTGGAGTTTATACCTTTCCGACACGATGCTATGTTTAATTTTAATTTTGGCAGTTATTTTAATTTTAACAAATTAAAATTAGATTTGTACGCAAAATAATCAGATAACTGGAACATATTTGCTCAAAACCGTACGCAAATTACTGAGACAGACGACTTTTCACATAGTTGTAAAGGAAATTCTACTTTCGTTTTCTTTGTTTAGAACGCTCTGTAAGAACGCTTACGTAAGCAGACGAAACGCATTCTTAACTAATTTAAGTTTGATATATCAAACAAAAATCATAAATTATCGCAGTCCGTCTGTTGAACTTTCTTTTTAATAAATCTTAAATTATCAAAAATTAATTTGCAAAGTTGATTTGAGGGACTAATCGCCGTTTCACTTCATCAAACATTTGCAATCATTGACAACATTTACAAACAATTCTTTTGTTATTGATCAATGTTGACGCTGTTTTATCACTTATTTTGTGGTTACCATGGGTATCTTGTCATACCTATTACGTAATTGTATACATGTCAAAAATCAATTAAGTTGTATATACTCGATAAAAAGTTGTTACACAACGTGCCAACGACTGCTGTAGACTGGTCGTATTATTGGACCCCAAATTAGTGCAATTAGACTGGTTGGGTCTAAAAAAGCGGTCGTATTACGGAATAGCGGACCGGTCTTATTATCGGACCTCACGGCTATTGAAATATATAGAAAATAATTCCGGTCTTTCAAAAACTGCCCGTATTATGTAGTTGGTCTTATTATCGGACCGGTCGTTAGGTGAGACTCTACTGTAACTATAATTGTACATGCATGTACTAGGTATGAGATGATACGGCAATCACACGATACGATACGTATCGATACGAAAGGAGCCGATATAATTAATTACTTTCGTTTATTCATGATCATGGGTTGTTCATCGATTGAGTTGTCTCTTTTACAATCAGACATGGAGTTTATATCTCTTGAATGAATACGACAAACGTGTCTAACGCTGAAAATATAGTGACTTCCCCTGATTAGAAATGTCAGGGTCGTATAGCGATATATTGTGCTTAGCCACAATGCGTATCGTTGCCTGACATATCGATATTGTATCGATATATCGCCATATCGTCTCATCCCTAGTATGTACATGCCGCTCTGATATACATGTCTCTATTTGGGAAAGATAAAAATGTTTTTTTATTCATATTCTAAATTCTAACCTGTATGTATGGAACGGAGTTTCCATTATTGTTATTGATACACCATCCAGGTATTTTTGTATCCCCGGTAGAAATGTTATCATATTGGTGTGATACTGATATTTGCTTCCTATTTATGCTACCATCCACTATCCCAAAATCAACCATACAAATGTGATACTGGGGACCTATATTTGTTATTACAAAACAATTTATAAGGTACATGTACATTATGGAATAATAAGATCGAGGGTTGTTTTGCAATACTGTAGTAAGTACATTGCGTAAAACAGCGAGTTACTACAGTCTTGCGGGCAACTCTCGAAATGTAAAACGTATCTTAGACCTTTTTTGACATACATATGATAGTTTTCATAAAACGAAATTGACAATAACTAGTGTCATATTCTATTACAAACAATATAATATTTGGCAAAAAATATTTTTGAATCGCTTTAGTAAAAACGACAAACGGGGTTTTGGTTCGTCTCCAATTATTGATCTTTACTGATTCTTGTGGAACATTGCTGTTACTGAAAGGTGTGCGCCAAATGTTGCTCTTGTAATAAACATTATAAACATAGAAGATTGACATTAGTTAGATGTCTGCAAAGTTCTAAAAATATGTCGCAAATGATTTAATACAGAAATGATAGTTTGAAATTATTTCGTGCTTTGCAGTGCCAACTTTCAAAATTATCAGTTTATGCAATTGTTTTTTGGTTTTTTTTTGTGAACAAAACAGCATAATTTTATAAATGATTTAATAAACAAAATCTTACTTTTTACTCGCACTTTAAACATAAATGTAAATGACATGGAACTTTGTGGAAATGTCAGTACAATATATCTTCCGGCTCTGTAAACACATAAAAAATAAATACAGTTTTATATGATTTCCCCACAGAGAAACACACAAAAAAATAATGCGTGGTCTATTAATGTAACTACGACAAAGCCTTGGAGAATGATCAACTTCCGCTGAATTGTAAAAATTCCATAATGTTCAGAAACATATTAGCGTTACCGTAAAGCTCGCCTTTTTAACCTCGGTATAAACAAACTGATGGAATTAAGGTTAAACGATACGTGTTCGAATTTATTACAGGGAAAATTCTTATCAAACCATTGGTAAAAAATGTTAGATTAAAAACACTTTAATAAATGCTTATCTAATCTAGATAAAAGGTTTATCGTACATTTGAAAAGTCAATATGAACTAAACACTATGACGACGTATAAAGACCGTGAACGTGTTACTGCTTTCATACACGTCTGACTAGTAGACAAAGCTCATGGAGTCGCGGCCGTGGCGTAGTGGTTAGCATGTCTGACTTCCAATCCGGAAATCGCGGGTTCGAAACCCGGTCGCGGCAAGTCATACCCTATACATGAGTTGTCGGCCTCGTGGTAGGGTAAGTTAGTACTGGTGATAGACAAATGTCCATGGAACCTATAGTAGGAAGTGCTGGCCGTCGTATATATGACCTATAAATGTGTTGAATACGACGTTTAAAAAAAACAAAAACAAAACAAAACAAAGCTCATGATTCGATTAGTAACTAACACGTATGGTCATTTTTCAATGAACAAAGCAAAACATGTTTCAAATGCTACAGTGAAAGATAAAATTACTAGACGGTACTGTCATTTAACTTGTGTATTTCATCCAAAAGCGTCATTTACTAAGTCACTTATCAGTCTAACGTAGTATTCTACGCCATTGTTATTGTACGATTATATTAAACTGTCCGATTGCATAAATTAAAACGTCACAGTACACGATATATTCAATACTCGGTTAATTTCGGTAGTTCACATAGAGCGTATTGTCAGCACATAACACTTATCGGCTAAGCCAAGATAAATGGGACCTTTTGATTTTGCCAATGTTACATTGAAATATTCTGAAAAGTTCATTTTAAATTAAATGAAGAGTATTTTTTTCCAACACGTTATCTTGAGAGCTTTCTGATGATGTATAGTTTTATATATGTTCCATTACCATTTTTTGAATTATTTAGGATTACATTCCCTAAAAACCCTGTTTTTACACTGTTTTTGAGTCTCACTGAGGTTTTGTTATTTTTTCATCAGTTGTTTTGAAAAGTGTTTGTTGGTTACAGTTATTTTGATGTGTTTTCTATCTCTAACTGACATACAGGTATACAGTATTTTTTACGAAATTTATTTATAATCAATATTTAAGAAAATATTCATGAAATAGTAAACATGTACCCTTGTAACGCAAGTTAGAGTTTTACGTTACCATCTTTGATAGACTTTAAAACAATGTTACTGCTTTATTTCACTTGTATCATCTTTTTACTATTACAGTTTATAATTATTTTTATCTAACCAAAATGAAGTTTTTAGAGCATATGCATTTTCTTTTTGGAAAATAACTACTGAACATTGTAAATTTTATGTAGAGACTGAAGAGGTACCCTTTATCTTGGCTATATAAAAACGAAGAACAAAAAAATGACATATTTAGCTTCAGACTCGCACTTCTTTCGAAAATAGATGTTTAGTATCATTCGGCTAAGCCAAGATAAAGGGTACCTCTTCAGTCTCACATAGGCCAATTTTCAGACCCCATCAGAGTGCAGATTCTTTTAAAGTAATATACAGACATGTCTATTAGGCACTAATTTCCAAAAGATCTTGGATGGAACATGTAGAACAAAAAAGTTAAGAACGGTTGAATAGATGTACCCAAGGGGCCTACGGACTCTACATGGTAATTTATATCACCACACGAAAAATTAGAAAGATGTATATTTCTTATAAAAAATTTGTTATTTAGTTTTATAAACATGTACTTTAAAATTTTGAAGAGAATCCACGCCCACTCTCTCCTTGATTGCAACATTTACTGAGGTCAAAAGTGCAAATACCCCAAAATACACAGGAAATGTTAAGTTTCAATTTACATATAGATGAGAAAAAAGAAACGAAACTGATTTTTTATATTTGAAAGTATTCGAAGATGTAGACAACACATTTAGAACTTGTTTGATATGAATAATATGGTTTTGCAGACCCTTAAAAAGAAAATTATATAATTGGAAACCAGGGCTACGGACTCTACACGGTAATTCATATCACCACTAGAAAAAATTAGACAGACGTATATTTCTTATATACGATTTATAATAAGTTTGATATTTATGTATTTATAAATTTAGAAGTGAATCTACACTGACTCTCATTGTTTGCAACATTTACCATGGTCAAAAGCGCAAATACCCAAAATACACAGGGAATGTAAAGTTTAAATTTACAGCGCAAATGAGAAACAAAACTGATTTTTTATATTTGAAAGTATTCGAAGATGTAGACAACACATTTAGAACAAGTTTGATATGAATAAAAATATGTTTCTTGACCAAATATAGAAAATCATAAAATGGAATTATCAGGGGCTACGGACTCTACATACTGACTTGATTGTATTTAGTAGATTGAAGAAATTAGTTTAATGTAAATTGACCTGTGGAATGATATTCTTTTGATACAGTATTAATTTTCTGACTTATGAAAAAAATGAGCAATAATATGAAGAAACAATTCCTTTACTTTACTTGAGAAAACACGAAAAATGTATGTTTTTTAGTACAAAATGTAACATAAAATGTCAAAACAAAACAAAGTCCTGAATTTTCAACCTGTTTCTATGTATATTTCAACAACAAAAATCTATCAAATAAATTTTCTCTATACATATATAAGTTTGGGAGTAAAAGTACAAAAGAATGAATTATGTGAAAATTAACATGGGGCTACGGACTCTACACCACACCAGTATCTGTTTCTATCACATATTTAAAGCTGTTTTGTTTTGTTTTAAGTGTAATTATCCTTTAAAAAACAATAAACTTCAACTTACAAACACTACAAATATATATTTAAGTATCTTCTGAAATGTCTAATGTATCAGTTTGACCATTAAAGAAATCTATCAGAAAATTTATAAATTACGTCAAATTTAACATTATTTTCAACAGAATGAAAATTGTCAAGACATACAGTATATAGATGCATAGCTAGTCAGCACAAGTACGAAACAAAGAAAATTAGAAAAGTTTTATAATTTTCCTGTGTGAAAAAAGATATAAATATATCAGGGGCTACGGACTCTACAGGGCTACGGACAGCACTTATTTGTCTTTAGATTTTTTTGGTTCTTCTTCTGATTTAATTCCTTTCCTGCATTACCTACATGGCACAACCAAAAACAGAAAACGTAATAAAACAGCAGCTATGTTTCTTTAAATTCAGTCAGCACACACTTTAAAATAGGGGCTACGGACTCTACATAAAATTTACAATGTTCAGTAGTTATTTTCCAAAAAGAAAATGCATATGCTCTAAAAACTTCATTTTGGTTAGATAAAAATAATTATAAACTGTAATAGTAAAAAGATGATACAAGTGAAATAAAGCAGTAACATTGTTTTAAAGTCTATCAAAGATGGTAACGTAAAACTCTAACTTGCGTTACAAGGGTACATGTTTACTATTTCATGAATATTTTCTTAAATATTGATTATAAATAAATTTCGTAAAAAATACTGTATACCTGTATGTCAGTCAGAGATAGAAAACACATCAAAATAACTGTAACCAACAAACACTTTTCAAAACAACTGATGAAAAAATAACAAAACCTCAGTGAGACTCAAAAACAGTGTAAAAACAGGGTTTTTAGGGAATGTAATCCTAAATAATTCAAAAAATGGTAATGGAACATATATAAAACTATACATCATCAGAAAGCTCTCAAGATAACGTGTTGGAAAAAAATACTCTTCATTTAATTTAAAATGAACTTTTCAGAATATTTCAATGTAACATTGGCAAAATCAAAAGGTCCCATTTATCTTGGCTTAGCCGATTGCACTTTAACCGCTAGACCATTCAGCCAGATGAGATATCGACACTAAATTAACTTACACATTAAAATTGTTACTGTAAGTTTCTATATATAGAACTCGGAAAATAATATATACAGTGTGCGATAACCGTGTAATTATGCAATTGGACAGTTCAATATAATCGTACAATACAGACGGTATGACTAAAATACGCAATTAAGTATTTGGGAAAAATGGAGCAGAAATTTGCGAAATGGAGATTTATTTAAAAAACCCATTAAATAGCAACTATAATACACATTCAGACTCAGATCAGGATATCAGGATATGCTTTACATTAACAATTTTAAGTCAGATTTCCGTTTTATAGGTAGCACCTAAATTCATATTAAAAATCAGCCCTCAACATAAAAATGAGCATGTGCTTGATTTGTACTTGATACAGATGGTTAATGCATTAAACAACATAATTTCATTTTACTTACGAACTGTAGGTCATGTAGGAAAAATTAATTCCGCCGTATTTTTTCAATGTCCATTTGTCATTACTAATTTTAACTTTAATATCTGCGTCATTTGATAGCTCAACTGCAATAATTAGTACACATTTGTATTACTCTATGGATTTCATAAACATTTCCAACATTTGGCTGTAGATAGGATACGAAATTTGCATCGTCCATATTTCACACATCAATTTAATGAATAAAGTTTAAATGTTAAAGTATTACAATAATCTGTTTTTCTTTTTTTTAAAGTCCTCTCTTTAAATCATAATGCAGACGTCACTGCGTCTGTGGAAATTAAATTTAGATTATAGAAGTGAGTGTCCCACCCTAGATTAGTAATGAAACTTTTCATTCAGACCAAATCCCTTAATTTTACATATTCAGACATTTGTATAAATCGTTGAATTGAACGTTTTTCATGTTCATCATGGTAAATTTGCAAACAAACGCTTATTAGCAGAAAATAAGAGGGCCATAAATGATTATATTTATGACTGATACAAGAAGTTTCTTACTTTTAGATGTGATATTGTATGGTAGCATATCTTTTGCCAACAGATAACCCCATAACTAACATGTTATTTATGTTAACTAGTTACCGTTAGTAGGTAACCATCAAACTGGATTAACTTAGGAGATAAACTAGTTATTGTACCTAGTTGACCACTTCACTTAATTAACTTAAGAGGTTGACTTAAGAGGTTAACCAGTTACGAAAAGTTGTTGACCTCTTTACTAAATTAACTTAAGAGATTAACTTGTTACAGTAACTAGTAAACTACTTGAATAACTAGTTAATCAAGAGGTTAACTAGTTAACACTTAACTGAATTAACTTACATATAGTTAACTTGTTTCGGTAAAAAGTTAACCTCTTAAATAATATGTTAGCTATGCGGTTATCTGTTGGCAGAAATATGCCAACATAATATTGAGATAAAAATTGAGATAAATATATATACACGGAATAAAACTATATTGATAGTATTAATTATTTTAATTACCGTCATTAAACGTCAGTCGATTTACCAACAATGTCCTCCCTAGATCAAGTATTGTCCAGCATACTGCATCCTCTCTACAATGAATTTCATGCGTGTGGACATAATCGTCACCATAGTCTTTAGACAAATTAGGAAGATACATTTTTTTGTTGAGTTTAACGCCGTAGCAACACATTGTATAGATTATATTATTGTGTCCGGAGCACCTCACCTAGCTTTCCTGGACCGTTGTCTATAACCAGTACTCAAAACTACTCATCTATCCTTTCACAAGACCGGAAACTTATAACACTGTCTTATTTGAATATGGAATGTATCATATAACATGGAATTCACTATACTCACTGTATAGTTCATTTTGTTCAACTGAATACTAGTATTGACAAGCAAATTTTACTTTCGGTTTCTATCTACTTTCACTTTAAAATGCAATAAATAACATAAACATATTTAAGCAATATTTGCATTTAATTAAAAATCTTGTTCATTAGAAATGTTTGAAATAGATAAATGTTTATTTTCTTTGCAATCTAAAAAAGTGTTACTATTGATAATGGGTCTTTAGATCTTACCTAGGTCTGCTTTATCATTTCCTGTACCGATATATTTTATTATAAATGGAGATAGCTCGTAACCTGAAGTACATAATGGTATTGTTACTATTAGTTTTCAGATAGCATTAGAACAATATACAGTTATTTCATATGTGATTTGGGAACAGTCAAACTTATGGCCCGAGGAGTAGTGGGTTAGTGTTTTGAACCGTTTCCTGAGGCCGAGGGACAACTGTATCACTGCTCCAAATGATGAACAGTTTTATTACCTGATCAATTACTGTTTAAACAGTACTTGCAGAAAAAAGAACAAGAAAATGTTTTTGGAAATGTAACAGTTGATATTATTAATTTAGTTTTCTCAATTTAACAATCGTTATACTACGTCACACTGTGAACATATTAGTTGTTTACATGTTTACGTGTGGTTTCTGATCAAGGTCAGTGGACGCTTGATGCATTTGAAAGAGCCTGGTAAAGCTCAATATCTCTGCAGCAGCTACTTTGCTTTATATAGGTAGGCTACGGTAACAGTTCAAGTAACATAGCGTGACGTCAGAGCACGCGCAGGAAACGATAAAAACTATTGACCGTACAACCGTTCGCAAACGTGGATAGTTTTCAGAATTTCAGAAAACTGATAAAAATATCAAATAACGTTTATATAAGAAATCAGGTAATAAAAATAAAGGTTTATCATAGAGTAAGTTTTACATTACAAGTTTTGTCTACATCACAAAAATGCTTAATTTCTTAATCTGAATAACACCCGATTTAAAACTATCTTCTTTTTTTTAACTTTCGCATTTGTTCTCAGAACTCAATCAAACGATGAACATGTTACAGGCAGTTCAAACCATTTGAAGTATAGTTTTTGTTTGATATCAGCATTAAAATATTTTGATATTATATTCTTGGTGAAAAAAATTCTTAGCATTTTCTTACACAAAATAATTGTAACAATACCTTCGTCATAGCCGCTGTATTTCTCTAGAACTGTAATGGAAAACAAATGGTTCGATTATTTGTTTTAGACAAGTTTATGTTTTCCCGAAAACACAAACACGCGTGTGTCTATGGGCCAGGGCATTGGTGATAATTGTGGCACCTTAAGATATAAAATTTAGCTAGATTAATAGTGTTTCAAAGTACCTGAAAGACTGTTCTTTAAAGTGTTCACGTGCTGCTTTGCGAGCATATTTCAATACTTCGTGACATAATCTTCTATGAAGAAAGTTCATTGATAGGTTACAAGTTGAAACTGTGGTTATTGTTTGATCTTTTTAAAAGGCTTTTATATTCCATTTGACCTGTTTTTAAAATCTTCTAATTTCAAATTATGTTCTATTTAAGAGTATATAGATATCATTTCTTACATTTCTTACAACTCACTTGTTTCACGGAATGTAAAAGTCTGGCCTAAGTTTCACAAACAAACATAAGTTTGTTTGTTTGTTTGTTTGTTGGGACGCCGTAGCATCACAATTATAGGTCATAATACGGCGGTCAGTCAACCTACTCACTCCTCCTGGAAAGGCTAAATCTCTGGATTTAGCTGTTAACCAACTACTAAGCACACACTTTCGTCAGTGACCGACAACTGCCCTACATGATTAAAAATTATTGGTAGGAGGGAGAATGGACGTAGAAATAATTTCATGACCAAGCTCCACGAAAGTATTCCTGCCCGGGAATCGAATCCACGACCCCTCGATCAGTAGACTTGCGTGCTACCAACTGAGCTAGCCGGGCGGCTACACAAACATAAGCACAAACTCAATAACAGACTCAACCGTTTTTTTTTTATCTAAATAGCATGTCATTTTCAGTTGGATGGCTGTTATTAGACGATCATAATAAAAATACATAAAATGTTTCAAAATTAAATATCGTGGGTTTTATTGTATACTTATTGCCACAAACTCAAATTTCACTTGAGCCTAAACTCAACAGTTCATTAACAGACTTACAATTGAATTAAATTTTATTATACGACCTTTGATTATGTTTATCGGCTTCATTTTGTATAAAAGGAATTTTAAACAACTTCTGTAGTTTCCTTTGTCCTTATACGTGTATGTGTTGCAACATTAACTAAATTAGCAAAGTTAATGATAAAAAATTGAGTTTGAGTACAAAGTTTAGTTGTCAACTGGTAAGCTCTTCTGTCATTACAAAAATATTACAAGAATAAATTTAGTAAGGAGTTTTAAATAATTATAATTCATAAAATAACTTACGCTCCCCTCGCAGCTCAGTGAATACATTACATTCACCCGCTGCCTTAAAACTAGTCGATTTATGATATTGACCTTTACTATGAACCTTTGAACGACCAATGAAAGTTGACCAAACGCCTTATATGGTATGATCATACTAGTGACGAATGCAACCTCGTGTGACGTCATATATAGCGTGGCTACCCTTTGTATTTAAGTTCAATAAGTTGCTCTATGTTTACAGATAAAGATCAGAGATGCACAATCAAAAAGATCAATGCCTACTTTCATTTTTGTTAATTTTCCATTATCTAACTAATGCAAAACTGTCCAACATCTTTGCATTTCAACATTTTGAAATAACAGGCGCGAGATTTTTTTGCATCTATTTTTTTAAAAACCACGTGACAGTCATCCGATTTAAATGTTTATATCTCTGTCTAAAAATAGAAATATTAGTTTGCACGTAGTATTTTAGCAGAGGTAGAAAGTGAACGAGTACGAGTGAATCTTTCGAACCGATGCAATGGAGAGTAAAAATAACTAAACGTATACTATACCATGTAATGTTTTATACAAACATATCTGAAACAAAGTTGTGACATTTTCTGTTGCTTTATTGTCATCAGCCAGTGATATTATCTCAATTGTAACATTATAACCTTCAAAGTCAGGACATGGCAAATCGACATCCTAAAATGATATTCAAAGCGATGTAAACTAACCCCTCTAAAGTATTCGATGAGATGAACAACCAATTTATTTCATTAAAAGCATATGCACGAGCGATGCATACATGTACTTTCGTGGAATAATATTCTACGGCCATTCATCCTCCAACCACTGATTCTAAATCATGTAGAGCAGTAGTCAGTCACAGACGAAAATATGTGCCTAGTAGTTGGTTAACAGCTATCAATTCCTGGAACAGTGAGTAGGTGGACTGACTGCCGTGATATAACCTATTCAATGTGTTGCTACGGCGTTAAACCCAACAAAAAGCATATGCAACTATTACTCTGTAACAATGCTAGCAGTACAGGTAGTTTGCTTTTAACAGGACCCCTATCAACCCCTATCAACCGTAAATATGGATAAAACAATAACATTGATTATGCTGAGATTTTGCACACAATCATGGCTGTTCTGATTATAACACGTACCCATTTAACAAAACCCTCTCTTTAGCTCCAAAATTGGCATTGCATGTCTATGGAAAGTATGTTATGTAATTAAAGAAAACAATCTGATTTTGGGGGATTTGAGAAGGAAAATGCTTTAGCTTTAATGCTTTGAACACATGCAAAGTTTTAGTTAATTCCATCCGATAGTTATTGAGATATTTCATGTTTGTAGGGGAACATGTTTAACGCAAGCTTCATATTTAAGTCTACTTAGAAACAGTAAATTCCTAACAAATGATCTTCACACTATTCGAGCAAAAAAAAAAGATAAAATAATAATACTATCAAAGCTTCATGCATTAAAGTGAAGCCTATAGTCAATATGTTGAAACTACTTAAAATCAACAAATCGCTAGTAATACATTAGACTGCAAAACTAGAAAAATGACGCATGCGCAGATAGACTAGCTAACCACCTTAAATGAAATTCAATTTAATTTTTGTAATAACTTACTAAAAAGTCACTCATGATACATAAGCATAACAAAACATTAACACAAAGATTCTAACTCCTCTTTAAAGTTATATGAGAATATACAATTCTTACCGGTATAAGAATAAAAGCTGGTTCGTCAGTTTTAAAACTGTTAGTCAAGAGTTCGTCATTCAAACCACTTGTGGTAAATAATGAATTGAAATTATCCTCTATATTTACTTCTCGTACACAAACTCCAAGGGAAACAACCGTTGCTTGAAATATTCAATAATTCAGATTGTTAGTCTACTTGAATATAACGAAATATGATCAAAATATAGAATTGTAAGTATCTTATATAGTTAAAAATGGTAATCGGCAAGATGATAGAATCAATGTTGTATAAGAAATGATAGCGGTTCCATAGATTAATATATTTTGCTTTGAACAAAAAATGGACAGACTCGGTAATTATAAACTTTTGGTCGGGTACATGTACTAGTTATATATTATATACATTGATTACGAAAACAGGTGCATGTACAAACAAAGCCTCCTAGAAGCATGCAAGTCTCTTGCTCGAGGGAGCATGGGTTCGATTACTGAGCGGGGCATACTTGCATAGAGTTTGGTTATGAAATGATTTCTACGGCCATTCTTCGTCTAACCATTGTTTATTAATCATTAGTCCAAGAGCCGAGGCCGTTTATTTTCAATTTCGGGGCATGCTCTGGTTTTGATATATGTTGTTCTACATTGAATGTAGTTTTCGAAATGGGGCATTAAAATTGTCGTATCCTGGAAGGCTATGTGAAATTCAAGATGGCGTCCAAGATGGCCGCTAAAATATCTGGAAAAGCTATTCTGTGATGCTTCGTGTCTAAATTATTCAATTTTCAATGTAGACATCTAACAACAGTTAAAAATTGAAAATAAACGGCCTCGGCTCTTGGACTACATGTATAGGACAGCTGTCAGTCACGGACGGAGTATGTGCCTAGTAACTGGTTAAAAGCTAAATCTAGAGATTCAGCCTTTCCAGGAACTGTTAGTAGGTTGACTGACCGCCGTGATATGACATTTACGTAGGTTGCTAAGGCGTTCAACCAGACAAAATACATGTACAAAATAAAAAAGTAATATAAACGTAAAAATAATCCAATACCGTTTGTTTTGCTGCTAAAATGCTTAATTGAATAATTTACACAATTGACATTTCTATACAAACACTTAGTGTAAAACAATATCATTGAAACAAAAGCTGTACTTATTTTGTTGTGAGCGTTACTTACTATTGTCACCGTCGTTTACTTGTATGTCAAAACCTGGTAAATACCCATTCGCTGTCCAAGAACTGATAATTGGTAAAGTCAGAACGTGAATATCCTTTTGGAACCCTAAAGACATAGGTATAGATACGTTAGCAACTTACACTGTTCTTTTCAATAATGCAACCAAGCTCGTTTTTAGCGCAGATGGTAGCACGCCCGGATTCCTAATCTAGTGCCACGACGGGGGGTACGGGTTCGAATCCCACCGGGGTGGTAATACCCTTCTATAAAAGTTTGACAATAATGTTAATTTTCCTCCATTCATAAGATATAAGGAGATGTTTCCGGCTTTGTGGAAGGGTAGGTGATGTTGGTTATAGACAAGGGTCCAGGAAGGCTAGGTTAGGTTCGCTTGATAACGTAAAATAACTTTAAAATGTGTTGAGACGGCGTTAAACCCAGAATAAATAAACAATTTACATTAATGCAACAAATTTGCGAAAACTCGATTTTGCAAATGTAATAAATTTGAAATACATGTATTATTTTATCTAAAACATTGTTGTTCCTATTTTGAAATATTAATTTGATACTACTGTACACGGAAAATAAATGATTTATGTACAATGTATGTTCTCTACCAAAGTCAATGACGTCTTAAATTTAAATCTCTAAAATCGTTCTCCCTTTATTATCTATTCAGTTAATAAACATACCATGCTGATACAAGCTTGTTCAAACCATGTTGGGAAAAAACCGTTTGTTTCACTAGGAGAGCTCATCTTTGAACGCATAATAACGCGAATACTAGCTCAGTACTGGTGGACCAGGAAGCGGTCTCGAATGTGATAAGTCTAAGTTGTAAAAACTTGTTTTACAATCGAGCTAAAATAAATTAGAATACCAGTAATAAACCGATACTACATCATGATTTTCCGATGGTTGAGGTAAAAAGAAACTGGGCTTAATGACAATTTGCGTTTTTAAGTGTTATTACAAAAGGAAATGTCTCATATAAGTATTCCACACATATTTTGTATAAAATAAAAACATTGGAATAATAAATACCTTCTGGACAAGTAGCGTTAGCATCAAACAATCGGAATGGTACTTGAGGCCATGAATGGCTTGTAACATTACTTTCTGAAGTATTTGTTCTTTGACAGAAGTTCAACATCATTTTATATGGATGATATGGTCCATACAAGTTACTGGGAGAGTTTGGCCAAGATTCCTCTGAGAGAAGACGACGACATTGAGTGTTGTTTCTATGTAGATTGATGTAATCATTACATTGTTCCTTGTCATCATGAGATAACAAGATATGAGAAGTTTTCCAAGTAAAAGACAAGTAACCCATGTTCCATCTTCCTGCTGGACAGCCATGTTTTGACATCAATAATGTATATGAACCATCTGGCCAGTCATCTGGTTCTGTTATGAGAAAAGACATATTAAACTAGACCTATCACTAAATGAGATAAAATACCTCCCCCAACGGGTGCTTGTGAAGAACAATTGGGTGCTTAAAAAATGAGCGGAC
Source organism: Mactra quadrangularis (assembly GCA_025267735.1). Lineage (NCBI taxonomy): Eukaryota > Metazoa > Mollusca > Bivalvia > Venerida > Mactridae > Mactra > Mactra quadrangularis. The sequence continues at coordinate 47,859,628 of CM046301.1, read as the reverse complement.
ACGATTTTTCATCAAAGGGACATAATCCGGCGTAAATCAATGGGCCGTAACTAAAATGGGATATGCACTTGTCTGGCTGATATCTGGTATATGACTGTGTTAAGTTGAAATAAGGGCTGAGAAATTGAGCGGGCAAGAAAGAGAGCTACAGGCCGAACAACCGACCGACATGCTGACTGCTATATATATACCAGTTTTTAGTAGGGGTATAATGAATCGTTGATTTAAAGAGAATGTTGAAATAAAGATAAGCAAATCATACGTCGTCGCCTCAATCTAACTATGTCCTGACTACCAAATTTTTATTTTTAGGAAATCGGCTTCAAAAGTTCTTATGGTGACATCTTCGTTGTTTCATTATAAATGTATTGACATGAAACTTGGCAGGCACATTTACAATGTATTTCAATACATACATGAGGAATATGATTTAAATATAATGAAGAAAAAAAAATGCAATTATGTGTTTGGAGATAGATCAAAATTCGCTTATTTTTGTTGATGCATCTCGGTCTAACATTGCCCTATCTCCAAGATGATAATTCAGTGGTATTTGTGCACATGTTCTGAAATTATGAGTTTGTAACACTGCCTCTATGGTAGCATACATATTTATACAGGTATACAAAGCGAATCAATGTCATTGGAGAACAAAATACACGATAACTGTATATTGTACCCCGACTGGACGAAACGAGAAAGCGCAATGTTCGAACGAGCTTCTATGGACTTAGAGCATTGTTAGAGTCAACTATAGGGCATTAAACCAGAGACAAACCTTTCATTTTGATCGGATAACAGTATTTTCAGCCTGAACATTGATCTATGTCCTGGACATAGAGCAATGTGTACGCTGTGAGCAGAGAAAAAGCGTGGAGATAGGATAATGTACGATTGGCGGGTTGTGCTATTTGACATGATAAAGTCAAGAAACTAATTTTAGATGAAAGAGCAAGGTCATACAGTTCGCTTGGGATGTTTATCTCATTTTTTCAAAAATGGAGATAGGACATTGTTAGATTGAGGCGACGACGTGTGACTCGTTTTGACATTAATTTGACAATTTCTTTTAAAAACGTCTGACAATGTTCAAGCATGCCACTGTGGTTCACTAATTTGAGTAAAATAATATGAACATGGTTGACTGGTGTAAACTGGTTAATTATGTCACTCTTTATATGGGAACATACTAATCTTAATAATTTAGATGTATACATATTCATATACTAACACAAACGGCGAATAATGGTTATAATAAGTAATTCAGTAGACAACTAACCCTCTGTTAGCTCTGGAACTTTTGTCGTTATCCATTCTTCATCATTAAATCTTCTTTCAAGATACTCAAAGTCTTCCTCCACAGTATAACATGTAACTGGAACAAGAACAAGGATACTAATATAGCTGTATTAGTTTCTTATACTTGATTTAACGCCATGTCAACACAATTATTTTAGGTTTTTACCACGTCCAGCGCACCTAACCTAGCTTTCCTGGAATGCTAATATGACTGTTTGAAGCCAAATAACAAAGTCATTATGAAAACACTTAATTACTGATATTTAATTCATTAACTATAATTACCAGACGCAAAAGTCGTCGCAGATAGGGTATCTATCAAAAACACTCAGATTGTACCAACATTCAACAAGGCGCCATTTTTTCTGTGCAAAGAAAAAACACGGCTTTTATGAGAAAACTCGGCCATTATGAGGTTCTGAACCAACCAAAATGCCTAATTCTTATAAGAGCCGAGGTATTTCTTAAAGGCCGTGTTTTTTCCATAATGGCAGAGTATATGGCTATAATGCCGAAGTGTACGCCATATCATCCCTGAATTTGAAGTCCAATATCGTACAATTAATTAGTAAAATAAGGTAGTTCAAGCCAAGGTTAATTATGTCGGACTATACATCAAAGCCCTATAGATAACAATCTATAGATCAGAATATTTTATTGTGATTGAGTACCCTTGTATGGCATGCCGTTTGCACAATAATTGGTTGAACTATATGTTTAACTGTTAAACCCATAGTTAAACAGACTGAAACCTAGGGTTTAACAGTTAAACATATAGTTTAAGTAATTATTGTTCAAACGGCATGCCATATCCTTGAGCACTTACTAATAATTAAACCATTAGAACTATCACGTGCCAATCAGGCTGAAACTCTTTTAGTAAAGTAACTGTAACACTTTATTCTTTGTATTTAATATGATTAGAGTAATCATATTAAAAACGAACTCCATCCTAATTGCATTGAATTACAATTATAGTTTACAGCTGGTTAGAAAATAACTTGGGGATAAATTTAAAATACAAAAACTTTGGTGTAAACCTAAAGGAAATTTTTACTTGACTCCCAATCATACAAAGTTAATTGAAACTGTCATCCTTGCTGGCTGGTGTGTAAACATTATTCAGGTTCTTTGACAAACTAATAATATTCACACGGCTTGTTTTGCAAAAACTCGGCAATATTTCATAATGAAAAATTTGTATTTGAATTTGGTAACTGTAATAGATATTATGGTCGTCATGGGCAAACAATTCAAGGAAATACTAGAAATGAACAGTTAGGTCGCAAAACCAGACTTCAAACCGCTTCATAATATTTCTGCTGGCCATATCTTATTGTATTATTCCATTCATTGGCATGTAGATTTCCTGATTAAATAAGTTATCAGAACATTTTATTAGAGATTTAATATGTCAATGGAGTTACGAAACTTACGTCCACAATAATATTCAAACCCATAGTTATACATTTAAAAAAATTGTCGTACACATTGATTTATTCTTCACGTCAAAGGAGCAGTGAGTAGAATGACTTACTGACATGATATGATCTATACAATGTGTTGTTACAGCGTTTAACATAATAAAAAAATAAGAAAAAACGGGAGAAAATTTTATACATGTACTTAAAAATAAAACAAATACTCATATATATATAATGTACACAAATACTAGAAGACAATATCTATAATTATTCAAACAAATGAAATACTTTAACATCTATGAGTAGTAAACGGTCCGTGTACGTACGCAGTATTTTGGGTAATAGTGATAACATACTTGCGGCCAAACCGAAACGTCATGGGCTCATGGCCCTTCCCGACAAAAAAATGAACGCCGCCTCACATCCTTTCGGCAATCATGCGGAGCGAACGAAGGCTTTTATAACAAGAAATAATCTGTATGTATTTTTTTCTATTGCTCTTACGTTTTAAAAGGCAGCGGCTCTTAAATTTATGTGACCACACCATCGTAGATAGTCCATACGGAGTGAATGATTTCCATGGCCTACTGCTTTTACACGAAAAGGTCTGTAAATGAGGGTCCGTAAGAATGAGGGTCCGTAAATCATGGCGTCCGTAAGAATGAGGGTCCGTAAAACATGGCGTCCGTAAGAATGAAGGTCCGTAAAACCACAGGTGACAGACTCAATTTTTCCCTATTATAGTATATATAAAGAATATATACTATAATAGGGAAAAATTGAGTCTGTCACCTGTGCGTAAAACATGGAACCCGTAAGACTGCGCCGTTATTCCCCCACATTGCCATGAAGAAAATTATCCGTTTGACTATCGTAAGTTGAAATACAATCTTGAATAGTTTATAACCATAGACTTTTCAAATAACAAGTTTTTAAACTACCCACCGTTTTCGGTGTTTATTAAACACTGTATACATAAGTTTAATAAACAAAAAAGAATAAATGCATACCTGTACTGAAGACAAAAAGGTAAAATAAATCCGAAATAATCATCTTGTCACAGACTTGTTACATGTGCTGTTTAATAAATTGTGAACATTTTGATGTTCGTGATTGTCATCGATCCACAATTGATCCAAAATCCTATGGATACTTAGCAATAATTGTATTTTTATTGTGCTTTGTTTCAGCATTTAAGTATTAACACGTAGATGCTCTCTAACGGTAAATTTCCAGAGGGAAACAATTTACAGAATTAATAGTGGAATTCCCAGTTGCAAGATTGTTTCAGGTAAAACGAGTTATGGTAAAGGTACTCATTCACAGATTTCAACTTAAATATCAACTTTTTCTAAAACTATCGAAGTTGTAAGAAAAAAAGGAAAGTAGTGTTCTAATAATGACAGTTTTAGTGCAAACTGGCATGAAACTACAAATAAAAGTGTTTCATGTAGTAAAAGTCTACACCGTATGTAAAGGCATATGCCGTTTTGGTGCATTTTTGTGACTTTTATTGTATATTTCTTGCATCATATAGGTCAGTTCGTCTTAAAATATCAAAACATATTTTTGACACAATAACGGACATTTGACTGGTATTTTGAAAATACAGGAAAAAATAACAAAATTCTGTGAACTAGTACATGTACCTTTAACAGAAGTTATCAAATTTTTGGATCATGTGCTATTAATTTTGTTTTAATTAAATTGCATTTGGGGAAATATTGATGAAATTATATTCATAAATAATTAATTTATACCTGATGAAAAAATACAATACCATCTCATTTCCCTTGATAATTGATTTTCATAAAAAGCTATAGTTGAACCCTGATTAACCTAGTTACCATTGCAACGCTAGGGTGGAGCAAATTTTGTTTTTTATAACAAGTTTTAAATTTCATTTTGGGTATATATTTTAACTATCCGAAAACAAAGTCAAAAGTGTTATCAGTTTTCAGCGAATGGAAAAAATGTTATCGCGTCACCATTTTGTGTCATTTTTCTGCACTGTATGACCTCGATTAGTTTTCGCGCACATGCCTGTCTGGGACCCCCCCCCCCCTCGAGACATCTTTCAGTAGGAGAAACGCGTAAAGATTGCCATTTTAGGCATTTTCCTTAAGAAACACCAAAAACACTAACTTTAAGCACAGGTTTAACCAGTGAAGGGTTTAGCCGCGATATGATTGATAAAATATACTATAGTATCAGTAGCGTGTTCAGTTACCGCGAACGTTACAGAACGTTACGTAACTATACATTCGGAACTCCTCGGCCATTCGCTGCGAATAATCTCGGACATATTTAGAAGCTATTAAACAATAGCTAGTAAACAAATATATGATCGTGTAGGCATTTAGTGATGTTTCGTTTTTAGTCCGTAAATTTTGAAACATCACTCATTGCCTTAACGATCGCATATTTGTGTATTAGATTAGATTATTCGCAGCAAATGGCCGAGGAGTTCCGAATTAATCGTTATGTAACGTTCTGTAACGTTCGCGGTAACTGAACACGCTACAGATGTAACGTAGTTATAAGTTCAACAAACTCGTATAGTTCAGTACATTTAGTTTCCCAATTGCTCCTAAAAGACCTTTCGTAGGAGACTTGATCGTAATAGTCTGATGATAGATGAGCATGCATGGGTATTTATAAGAATATGAAATGCCAACATGCCCTTGGAAAAGCTATGATTAGTAACAGGTATACGTGATTTACAAGCACTGGATTTACAGGCTACAATTCATTCGATGCCTCAACCAGTAAGTTTTACCATTTTGCATAATTATGAATTGCTCAAAATAAAGAAAACAGCGAACAGTAGTAAAGATCTATCTTAATTTTGCTCCTGAAGTAGGCAGTTACAACAATAAGAGCAGTAAGATACGACAAAATCGTTGTCACAGTAAAGTTCCATTATTACGACTATTCAAATTCAGTAGTCTTAATAAAGGACTTGTTTTCATTTTCTACTTCAGATAAAATCATAATGCGATGTTCTTTCTATGAAACTCGAACGCACAAGTATATTTAAGTTTAAAACATAATATTTCTTTCCTATGGCATTTAGTTTTATTTCTGCGTATTCAGAATTACAGAGGAGTTTAACAGCATTCAATTTAAAGTGTGATATAGTGACCAGGGGTGTGGAATTCCAAGTTTTTTCAACTTGTCCAATGACGAGTGAAATCTAAAGATCAACTTGTTCAGAATCAAAATGCACTTGCCCAGATGTTCAATACTCAAAACTAAATATTTAGAACTAATATATAAAATACATATTGAAAGTAATGATAAATTATTGACACAGAGATAGTTCATTGAAACAATGAGACATCCACATTATTAAGTTTAGCTTTGATACATGTACAATGTAGTAAATTTTAGCTTACATATATTACTTGCCGACGGACATGTGGGATAGAAATTTTTGACTTGTCGAAGACATAGAAGTACGAGTCGGACAAATCGGGCTTAGGAATTTCGTACCTCTATTGACCATCATCAAGTATTTAAAAGTTCAACAACAGCCACATTTGCAAGCTTATTATGAATTTTACGAGCGATGATCGTCATAAATGTAACTGACCTGTCATTAAATCTTTTATTCAGTGCTTTCAGCGCTTTGATATATATGTACTTCAGACAGTGGTTACCTCATGGAAGCAGCTAACTACCATGTACCAGACACCTGTCAATGTGGGGTTTTATATAAATGGATATTTGTACCACGGCTTCTGGGGATATACAATTCCAAGTATGGCACCACGCTAATAGTTCTAACTATTATTTAAAGGGACAGAATTATCTAAATATTCAATGTAAGTTTACTTGAATACCAATATAATGGTAATAATCAACTGCAGAACAGAACAGAACAGAACATAAACTTTATTTAACCCAGGTATATACAGCATGGGATTATTTACAAAACATCATAATAAACATATTAATAGAATACAGAATGTGAAAAAAAATAAAAAAAAATAATTACACATGGTACATCATGGTCAGTTATTTTTGAAAAATAATAATAGGACTTTACAAAAATATCAAGATAAATATAAGTGTTTTCTCATCGTTAGAGGAAATTAATGATTTATACAATTCTGTAATTTGATAGTTGCTAATGTTAGTAATGTTACAATGTAACGGTATGAATTTTTCTCTTGTGCTTGAAAAGAAAGGACACTCCAACAAGTAGTGTGTTTCATTACCAGTGTTAAGTTGACAAAGACGACATTTTCTATTTTGATAGGGTACATAGTGTGGGGACCACCATCCCGTAGGTCATATCGTGGAGATCAGCCAATCTCCTCGCCACACTTGAAAAGCTAGATTTCTGGATTTAGCTCAATTCGACTAAAATCGGATCTAAATTTCCGCTCGCCTACTAGCTAATCTAGATCGGGCTGTTTTGTTATGAGGTTCACGTTCAGCATACCCAACTTATTTTGATAATTCGCCGAAAGTTGGCGCCCTTGTTGAGGTAGTTAAAATCGATATTGAGTAAAAATATTATAAACATAATTTTCGACATTATTTTGAAATATTTAAATATTTTTCCTCCTATAGATGCAAAGTTTAATCTATCATCTATAATCTGATATATTTTTCATTGAGTTTAAGTAACATCTTCTTGCTTTCATTTGAAATGAGCCGTCTAATCACAGCCTGTGAATAACACTATCGTCAAATAAGCTCGCAAACCTCGGTCAAAAAATAGAAATTACGAAATCAAAATGCTATCAAAAGTGTTTCGTCAAGATGTAGACGAAAGCTATGCGTTGATTGGTCGACACAAAGGTCATCTTGACGTGACCCTCCTAGCGAACCTTAGAGATCCTGTACGACAGTGCACTACGGGATATCTGTCAGGGATTGAATGAAGCTATTAACCAGTTTCTAAGCACGTATTTCCGTCAGTGACTGACAACTGTCCTACATGATTTAAAATCAGTGGTAGAAGGGAGAATGACCTTTGAAATTATTTCATGATCAAACTTCACGAAAGTATGCCCCACCCGGGTATAATACACACAACCCCTTGATCAGTAGACTAGCGTAAAATGAACTGAGCCAGCCGGACGGACCCATTCAGATAATAATGTTGCTGTCCAAAGTTTAATGCTCAGCAGAGGTTAAATTCAATTAAAATTGCATGTGAACGCCTTAGGGCAACATCCAAGCCTGTTATTGTGCTGAGAATTTGTTCCGTAGATGGCCGCTCTGCAGAGGTTATACTGTAAAAGTATTATGTCCGGTATTAGAGAAAGTTTTCAACATGATCAGAATTAGTTATTTTTCAGCTTCGTTTATTGGTCAATAAATGGAGTTTTATGTTCCTATGAAAGACAGAATTACTATAAGGAGTGGATATTTAATAGGCTGGTAAGTGTGCTTATATTGACACACACTGCCGTGTATTTTTATACTAGGTTTAACGCCGTGTCAACACAAGTTAAGTTATTTTACGGCGTCCAGCGCACCTAACCTACGTTTCCTTCGCAGCTCAGTGAATACACTACTCTTGAGTCGATGCACAGGAAAGTTGCCTAATATAGCTTTCCAGGACTATATTGACCATAGACATAATAATAGAAGTTAATAATGATTTTACTAACACCGACAATTTCGATAAAAAACAAGGGGTTGCCATAGAAACTGTGACATTTCAGGTAGTGCGCAAGAGTTTATTTTTGAGAACAACGCAGATTCTGATTCAGTGGACCCTAAGGAACAATTTAGCATAATTGGCAAAAAGTCTAAAGGGGGGTGCACAGTGGACCCCTCTAGCCCCCGTACTATAATGTGTTCACTGAGCTGCGAGGGCAGTGTAGGGTATTACCTAGTACAAGGCCTTTACATTAGTATACGATGTATATCGAATACCGGTATTGTATCGGATTGATCGTTTCCGTATCGAACAAAATATCAATCAATGACAGTAATACTTTTGTATAATACAAAATCCTGGCCTGCAAATCAGTTGATATCTGTTACTCACTGTTCCTGCCAAAACTGTTTGTCAGGATCTTTTAACTTTTTCTTTATTTATCATTTTTGACAAGCACTTAATCCTGCCTGTAACACTCAAGAGAGGGGTTGGAAGTATACAGAGATAAAATATTTTGTAAAGCAAATCAACATCCTACTGCTTCTGGACAGTTCAGTATGGGCTAATCTGTGGACGAACTATCTCATAGTATGACACACCTTTACGCAAACATCTTAAACCGGTTACGTCATGTTTTGTTCTTGGGAAGTAGCTGTTGCGGTTAAAAGGTCTCTTTTTATGTACTTTGATTTTCAATTTGCCTGGAGACCAACGAACATATACAGATCACTTCTGGGAACCAATAGTCACACGGATTGGTAATGACAGATCCGCAATGTAAGGAGCACTTGACTGAACAGAAGCGATATGTCATGTAAATAGCTTAAGTTCTGAAAGACTATGTTTTCCCTTTTGCCGATCTATTTAAGTGTCTTGCAAATATGAATTACTGGAAATAAATCCAACAGAAACCAAACATCCTGTCAGCTTAAAGATGGTGTCTAGATCCAGACCATTCTCGTACCCCAAGGTTATCAATATTCTCGATCTAACTAGTATCGAGAATCTTACTAGGCTCTGGGAACGAGAATGTTACATGTGGCCAGGAAAACTTTTATAACAAGTTACCTTTTTATCACTGAAAAACCTTAACATGACAATTCAATATAATGCTTTTTTGAGTTACCTTTAGATTATACTTAATAATTCTTTTTTTGTTTGCCGTGACAATCACTTTGCTGCATTAAAGGGCAATTTTTTACTTGTCTATGATATCTATGAGCGTATAATTTACAATAGTCTCAGACAAATTGTAACATCGTCAAAACATATGTTACGTACGATTGATGCGCAAATGGCGGATTTTTATACGACCATGCGATGGGATGCGATATATGTTTGATGCGCAAATGGCACATTTTTTATTCGATATGTACGCGATATGCATGCGATATACTTACAAAATTTGCAAAATAATTCAACTTATTCCCACGCCTTACTGTACATAACTTGTACACAAATCTATCAGTGTGTAACATCGAACATTAAGGAGCAGTGGTCCAGTGGTAGGATGTGTGCTTAGGGATCAAGAGGTCCAAGGTTCAAACCCCACTAGAGGCACAGTGCCGCACTGCTTATTTCCTTGAGCAAGAAATTTACCTACAGTTGTTCCACTCCAACCAGGTGTAAATGGGTACTGTGAGGGGTGATTTCAATGATCGGGGTTTATCTTACAAAATTTTTAAGTCAGCTGAACAAGTATATAGAAGTAGACCTTAAACTGCACTTTAACTTTTTTCTAACTTTTTAATACAAACAACATCAATAACTATTATAGGTGTGATTTTATTTATCTGTTCCCGATGATATATTTATACATAAGGATAAAAATATAGTATGTAACCTATAATTACAATACAATGATTGCACTCACTCAAAAAATATAACAAAATTTAACAAACAAAAAATCTATACAAATATAAACACATAGATGACTACTATATGCATTATTTCATGGCAAAAAAATAAACAGTTTATATGTATATATGATAAACTTAAAAACTTTGAAACTTCTAACAAAATGTCCTTTGGACTTCTGTGTGGCTCATCTGTGACATAGAACTTAAGGGTAACAAACAAAATGGAGAATTACAAAAACTCTATAAATTTTCATGTAACATTAATGACACCTGGGGCGAGGTTAATTTTTGACCACAGGGATATTACAGAAAAAAAAATCTGAAGAGGACCTTCAAGGGATGGTACAAGCCAAATATGATAGCTCTATGCATAATGGACAAAAAATATTGCAAGCCAGACAAGTAATGAACAACAACCCATCACAATAGTTTATCATGTGATAGGGCTGGCGTAGCTGAGCAGTTATGAGGTTGGACTGGTAATCATTGAAAAGCCAGCTCTGTGTTGATTCAAATCCCATCCAAAACCTACCTCGTCATTTTCTTGAGCAAATCATTAGCTCAGTACTGGAGAACCAGGAAGCGGACTCCAGAGTTATTAATTAATATAAGATGTAATAACTTGTTTCAAAATCGAGCTAAAATAAATTAGTATAACAAAAATTATCATGAACGCAGTGTGCTACATGTATGGAGAGCAAAAATACAAAATCATGTGTGAAAATGTCTTACTATACTTTAAACAAGTAAATCACAAACATATAAAAGATGAATCTTAAACAATGAATTTATGCTTAAAATATGAATATGTCAAATAATTATTATGGCAGGAGAATGAAAATAAATATGAGAACACCAACTTATGACTGAAGTTAACGCGAAGTGAACAAAAAATATGGTAAAATCAACATTCAAACCTATGTCAAAACTTGAGCTAAGCAGACAGGGTGGGTAGGCTGAAATGAGAGAAGAACGGAAATTATAACAACTTGTACCCAATATTCATACCAGATGAAGCTTGTACAATGAAAACATCAATGTAGTAATGAGGTAAACACCATAGCAATAACCATTAAAACAGAACTAAACAATGGGCTAAGGGAATTTGTTGGAAATATAAAATTGTGTAAACTAGTACCAAAAAATTGACAATTAAATACATTTGTGACAAACATTTTAAAGTAAACTCACTTAAAGAACTTTTTGAATCTGTACCATCATATGCTATACTTAACTTTTTGAAAGAAATAAATGTTTATAATAAGATATAGAGCTTTACATCATTAATTTAGTTAGAATTAATAGTATCATTAATTGCTTTCAGCGCGATATGACCTTTCTGTGTTGGTGCGCCGTAAACCCCAAACAAACAAACAAAAAATTGAGATGCGTGAAACTAGTTCTATTCTACTTTAATGATATTGCTTTACATGAATAAACTAGTCAATAAAAAAAGTTTTCAAGGTATCTTCATTTAAAGAAATAATATCTGTGGTGTCGAAATTAAAACAATTATACATGTCTTTCTTTCAATTTGACATACAGTACCCATCAAATAGTTTGTTGACTAAAGAAATTTAGAATAATTCTTGAATTTTGATGATAATTTTTGCAGAATCATTATTTTTAATATATTTATGTATGGTTTGTGATAAAGTTAAAACAAATGTTATGAATGCAACACATCTACAAGATTCAAGCATCTGACATCCTAAAGCCTCCAAACCCATGTTTATTGTAATTACTTTCCATAACATAGCTTTAATGCTATTTTTGTAGTCTCAGTAATAATTATAATGATAGCCAAAAACGGAATGAAAAATAAAAAGCATTTCAAAATAAACAGTAGATCTAATCAAATTTTAGATAAAAGCTATTCAGTGGGCAAAGTGAAAATGTCTCCAAATTTTTGGTGAATACTGTATGTTGTAGAAGTGTTAACAAACATTGAAAAAATACATTATACAGAACCAAGGAATTAAGTTGTTATGTATATAAATCATTAAAACATACATCAATACATATCACACTAAACACTAGGAGATAATGTACCGAATTTTGACATATATAATATGTACTCGTGTATAACACGCACACAAAAAATGACCAAAATCTGACGAAAAAATTTTTTGGCGATTTTCTGTGAAATTGTAAGGAAAAAATTCGGCCGATTTTTCTGCCAAATCGAAAGTTGCAAAGATCGCAAAATTAATCTCTGTTGTGAAACACACTGAAAATTACAGTGTTACGGCCTATTAACCATACGATCAATTATCTATAATTGATTGTTAATTACTTATAGCCGACCACACAGCTCTCAAATCATTAACAAAGACATCAACCATCATTATAGACTTCTTGAAGTCATTGAACAAATCCTGATTTTAGAATAAACACATTCACATTTACTAATGAAAAAGGAAACCAACAATTCAAGCAATTTCCAAAAATCAGTATTTAATTAGTTTATCAAAATATGATGCAAACTGTGTTACATGAATAAGTTTTATTTACTAGTATACTTAACGAAACTTCTAAGTACTCCGATTTCAGTATTGTAGGAAGTCTTATTTTTTAACATCAAAGTCTGATAGATGATGGGAATGTGTTGTGGACCATACTGCAAGCAGACGACAGTATAGTCCTGTACACATTTCCATTAACGATCGGACATAAATGATGAAAAATAAAAATTTCTGACAACGTTGAAATCGGTGTACTTAGAAGTTTCATTAAGTATAAATATCCCCATGAGATGATCAATTATTTTTTCGACAGTTTTGATCATTTGGAAACCATTGGAATCATCTGACTTATAAAGGACCTACAAGCTCCTTCCTACATAAAGCAAATAACAATTGACCAGTAACAGGTAATACAATATAAATATCTTTTACATACATTCAATTAGTTGAATCAGGGATCCTATATAACAGGGATTTGTAACAAAGTGCTTTTTTGAATTTTTTCGGTCGTCACTGTCTATAACTGGCTGAAGCGTTCTGTACAAACTATTCCAGAGATTTATGTTTATGTACATGTCTTCCATGCAACTTGTGAATGTTTCTAAAGTTTTTGACAAAAAAGTGTTGCAATTATGACCGAAAATATGACTTTAGGGGTGATGTAAAATGGGACTAAAAATAGCAGATCGGCGGAAAAATTCATTGTTTTGTGAAACAGTCTGTGAGTGTAATTTACCTCAAAACTGTATAGAAACACATGTTTCCTAACATTTGTTCAATTTGAATGGTACTGGTACAAAATTTTATGTGAATATCTTTATTTAAACGTGTTATACTTGTTTTCCGTATAGGCCGAAATAATAGCGACAACAATGAAATTTGATGAAAATCTATTACATTTACTTATCGTTACAAATCCCTGCTATAAAAAATTCCTGGTTGGATCAACAGTACTTATTAAACGTAAGTAGTATTAATTTTTCTCAGGTCAATATGTTCACACTGTACCACCAATAATTTCTATGTGAGTGTGAAGGGGGGTATTTCAATGCACCAATACAATTAAACACATGTTTATTCTTGCAAAGCATTTTTAAAATACTAATTCATTATTATATAAATAATAAAAAATATTAATTTTCATTATTCAATAAAATTTAAATCCAATAAATTATAATAAAGTAATCAAATATATAAGATATCAAACTTAATTAAAATATAAAACATGCCGAATCATAATAAATAGAAATATTAGTAGTATAGAAAACAGACTAAAGTCCAATGAATGACTAAAATAAAATAAATTTCCCATTTAATGGGTATAAAAATATTTTAAAACAACAATATAATTTCATTACAATTAACATAAAATCATTAATAACAAAAATAATTCACTTCCAATACAGGACTCACAAAAATACCCGAGTATGAGTTTTTACTCAAGGCAAGTTCCCACTCAAATAACCTCAGTTTCCACTGAATTACATACATTTCACCCCCAAAAAAGATACTTAAATAGGATTTTCACTGAAATCTGAATTTTTACTTAAAACATCAGTAGTTTTTTAAATATCTATTTTTAAAAAACATACTGATTAAATATTCAATAAAAACTGTCACTTTTCCCTCAAATATTCAAGTGATAATACTTGAGTATGAGTGAATACTCATCTTAAGGTTCTTAGTGAATCCAGGGACTGATTAACTAACACTTAAAGTTTCTCTAAAACAATTTGATACAATAAGGGACCTTAGTCTGTTATCCCCCCTTGGATACTCTTCAAATACGTAGGTCCTATTAGTTGGATTACTTGGATTTTACCCTTACTTTTCAATGTCAATTTGCCAAAATTAATCTTAAATAACTTATATCTATATATCATCTTATTTGTTTGAATTTCAAGCCAAGTATTTTTAGGGTAAAGAACTATCTAACTTTTATCACTTCTGTTAATATCTTCATTAACAAAAAAGATAATAGATGAAATATTTTGTTATCCTTACATACGAATTCAAAGATAAAATCTAAGGATTCCAACTGTAAGGACCTACTTACCAATTGGATTGCTTCAGATTTTATCAGAGAAAGATAACAGACTGAAGTCCTTAATTCAATAAGGTTGATTTCATGATCAAAGCTTGTGTTTGAACATGCAACAAAATATTAAATGTATATGAATGTTTAAAGGGGTAGCTTTGATACCAAACAAGCAGGCTTGGGTCAAAGTTCAAATTTTCAAAATCCTGAATTCCATTATTTCAGCAACTTTTTTATATGAACAATCTCTTGTATCAGATCCAAAAAATCCTAAACTTCACGATCAGTCACAAAAAACCCCATGTGTAGATAAAAATAATTCTATCATATAATTTAACATTTAAAAACAAATCACAGGTTAAAACTAAAACATTTTTAGTTTTACATTCACTATACAGTCCAACCCCTCTTAAGCAGCCAGCCAAGGGAAACAGCCAAATTGGCTGCTTAAGCGGGGTGACCACTTAAGAGGGGGTTTGGCATTGAGAAAGGGGGGGGTCTGGAGATAAAGTTTTAATGAAAAAGAGTTGTTTTAATTGAAGTTGTATGCTTGTTTTATGCTTTACAAGACAAGGTCACGCAATAGACAGTAAATTATTTTCATTCTGGGTAATATTCTTTATTTCTGTTGAATAGATAAAAACTTAATACTTGCTGATATATGTACGACCAAGTTGAGAAAAAAATCGGTAATTTAGTCATTCAGACTAAATGCCGTAATAGTTAAAAAATACGAAGATGAAACTGTGAAATTTACGCAATTTATGTGTCTGAAATGTGATAAAAGTCTTATTAACCAACAAATATTTTAATAACTAGTGCTTTGAAAACTGTGTATCATTGTTGGCGTCGTTTAAAGATTCGAATGTAGAACTCGGCCTATTTTCGGAAAATGCATTTTAACGTCCTCAATTTTGACCTTTCTTTGTTTAAAAATATTAATTATGAAAATTATTTCCTTACGAACAAATAGTTTCGGATGATCGTACTTTTTCAAAAGTACATCTTCACATGCAATAAACATGTTCTATATCAGACTAATATTATTTTCCGTCACATAAAATGTTTTGGCAATAATTCATCCCTCTTACGAAGATTGAACGGTCAGTATTGGTTTTAAACAAGACCGGATATAGGTTAAATTGTTCATTGTTTATTACGTAAAAAGAAATTGAGCAGATTATAATACGTGTCACCCAGTTGATTATACACGCTAACAACTATAAGATAGCTAATTATTGATTTTTAGAGCCCGTCACGACTAAATGATAAAATAATGCAGCGATTTCCTTTGTATTTATAAGACATGGGTCATTGCAATTACGTCAATATACATGACCGCGGTGACCGCTTAGTAATAGGTAATATTCGTAGGTGCGAAATACACAAGATAAAATTATCGTTTAACTTTTATGTGCATTTTCTTAAGTTCTGTAATTATCGATTAGCAAACCGCGAAAGGTGTGTCTAAATTAACTGCTATGATTGGCTCTCTCGATCACAAAGGGACTGCTTAGTTATGTTGCCATCGGCAACGTGATAAAGTTTATTCGATAACGTTGACATGTGTATTATGTATAACGACAAAAGATGACACGCTCTGACAAATTTTGTCAATATACATAACGGTCAGACTCTCATGCACGTGGCCGCTTACGCGGGGGAAAAATTTGTTTTTGGATGCAAAATGGCTGGCCGTTGGCTGGAGAACGGGGGTGACCGCTTAATAGGGGTGCATTATAGAGCGTTTTCCGACGGTCGCGGCATGAGCTGGCCGCTTACAGGGGGTGACCGCTTAAGAGGGGTGGCCGTTAGGAGGGGGTGGACTGTAATTAGTCATTACTTTTGTTTTTAATTATTAATCATTATCATAAATATTTTATTATCTTTTGCTCTCATTTTGGTAACATTTTTATTATTTTTTAGGATAATTTTCCACCAAGTCTTTCTTTTATTTCAGTAATACCTTTGATTGTCAAAAAATAGTTTGCATATAGCAGGTAAATGCATCCATGTCAGTGTCGTGCCATCAATGTCGGGGACCACAATGGAAATAAGAGATTTATCTCTTTTTGTGTCATCCTCGGTATTGGTGTGCATGACATATGGCATTTTACCATGACATTTCACCATTTGTATGCCATGTGTCATGTCATTGTTACTGAAATAAATTATAATAAAACTTGAGGGCTGAAAGAAACACTATTGTAACTCCCTTTATTTTCAAATGGAGGTACAGTAGTGTTTTGTTAAGCCCTCAAACTGATGTCATGTTAAAGTATATACTATATTTTTTTGGAATGAATGTATAAATATTAAACTATAATCACAAATTCATCACAGGAACATACTTATATTGTGCCCAACAAAACATAATGTGTAATATTTGGGCAGCTTTTTACTTAAGCATTTGGATAATGATTGACATGTTCAAACTTCAGAAACCTGAAATTCCATAAATTTATGATTTTATCAACTTTTTACAAAAAAAACAATCCAAGGGGACTAGTTGTTCAAACTTTCATCCAATTTTAAGTTAGTTTGTTTTTTGTTTTTGTTGGGTTTAACGCCTTGGCAACACATTTTATAGATCATATAATGGCGGTCAGTCAACCTACTCACTCCTCCTGGAGAGGCTAAATCTCTGGATTTAGCTGTTAACCAACTACTAAGCGCATACTTTCGTCAGTGACTGACAACTGCCCTACATAATTAAAATCATTGAAAGGAGGGAGAATAGCTGTAGAAATAATTTCATGACCAAGCTCCACGAAAGTATGCCCTACCCGGGAATCCCCTTGATCAGTAGACTTGTGTGCTACCAATTGAGCTAACCGGGCGGCTTTCCAATTTTAGGTAACATGGAGAAAAATTTAATTTGTGATTGTGATTTAACATTGGATTGTGATGATTCTACTCTGCTCTAAGCTTAACAAAAGAAAAAATGTAAGTAATACAAAACTATACATGAGACAGTAGAAAATTTTAGATCGGGTTTTAATCAGATTGTTGTGATATGCATTATCAGTTTATCTCAAACTTTATTGGTCCTAGAACTTTTGGAGAGCTCTGAATTCAAATAAAAAAAAATTCGAATAAAAGGGAGGTAAAACTGATATTACTAATATAAATGTTTTTGTTAGCATTTATAACACGTATCTTCTATCTTTCTTATACGAACTATATAATGTAATATAAAAATGAATCCTCATACTTAATATAAAGCATGTTATTATCTAAAGTAAATATACTGTTGCAGTATACTTAATTTATCATAAAACCAATTCAATATATAACATGTACATTTATATCTATCTATAATAAAAAGTCATGCATTCAATCCATTAACAATTATAATTAATGTTTACATGAAATGAAAAATAAAAATCTGTTCTGTCTTTAAAAACATAAAAATCTCTATCCTATGAAAAAGCATTACAAAGAATGTTGAATTATGTATCAGCTCAAGTCATCGATAATATGCACAACATTGAAATTCCATTCTTTTAACAAATCAAAAACATTGAAGAATATGTAAGTAATTGATAATGATTCCACTTTATTTGACAAAACATAATATTAAACAATATGTTACTAAAAGACCTAATCCTGATTCAAATTTATGGGGTTTTCCGTCCGTGCACAAGCGGTACAAACAAAGTTTTCTACACATTATTGCTAAATAGCACGAACTATGGATTAAATCCCATTGTTCTTCTTTCACACGTGTTTTCATTGTAACGGTGAAAGTTTGTTCGTACCTGAGGGGAAAACCTATATATTTGAATTCCAGATATAGTCTATTGATAATGATGATAATTGTGTGTTATGTGAGCTAAACAAACCAATATATGAGCAAAATAACATGTGTTGTTAATGTACCATACTAGATCTAGCCATTAAAGTACAAGATTTGTTTTGTATTTGCTCTTCCAAAATACCAACTAAACTAAATTTAGAAACATTTTAATAAGCTTAAAGCCCATATCAAAAATTTGTAAAAATAATGGAAACTTACTAGCATTATCAAAGAAACCTAATAGATGTACAAAAATAAAGTTTCATTCAAACAGAGTATGATTTTTACAGTAAAGTTCCGCTATTAACACCACTTTCGTTATTTCAAAATCATGTGATTTTTGACAATTAATAAGATCCAAATGCTTAATTTGTGAACAAAAGGGTCTCTATAATAAGACCATTTCGCTATTAAGACCATCGATTTTGCTGGTCTTAATATCGGAACTTTACTGTATAAATATTAACAATTATGTCTATCAAACTTCGTTATATAGTATCAGAAAAACAATGATTTATGGAGACTGATTAACCCTAACATTTAAGTCATAATATTTCATCCTTTTACTTCTGTGGTGTGAAATAGCTTGAACCATGCCTAAAGTCATATAAATGGAAACAATGAGTTAACTATGGCTCAGCTAAACATGTAGCGTACACCAGAAATTATCATGAAGAATACAAAAACATGATTATGCAACAGACCAAATCTTTTCTTTGAAGAGAAAATTTGTAGACACAGAAATACATCCAGACCATAGATAACTGACCTAGTGTAACAATTTAATGTACTGTATGAAACATTAAAAGTGAACCTGCATTTGTAATACTGTAGTACTTGGTACAAAATTCAATCTCCGTAAACAGATATCCTGTAGAGCATTGTCGTACAGGATCTCTACTTTCTCAATGCAGGGTCACATCGAGATGACCTTTATATTCACTAATCAACGCGTAGCTTTCATCTAGATGAAACACTATTAATAACATTTTGATTTTGTAATTTCTATTTGTTTATCCAAGGTTTGCAAGCTGATTTAACAGCTGTATTATTCCCAGTCTGCCATTCGACAACTCATTTCAAATTGCTTGACTTAGATGATGTAAACAAGTTACGTATCATAAAAATTTCGTCACTAATATTATGATGAGAAAAGGTCACCGAATGTGACCCTCGTTTGAAAAAGGACAGATCTAAATTAGCGAGTAGTCGAGCGGAAAATTTTAGTTCGGGTTTTAATCAGATTATACAAAATTGGACTTTAAACCAACAGAAAAATTGTGAGTGGGTCATTAAATATATTGAACAAATTAAAGCTGGCACTACCCACTAATTTTCTTTTACAAAAAATAACATCATTTAAGACAACATTACAATGAAATGGAAAAAAACAAAGGTGAGACTTGCAATACCTAACATCATACAAATCTAACATGACACAAAACATGCTAAAATTACAGATTTTATATCAAAATAACTATATATATATAATTAAAAATAATTATAGAAAATTGAATATTTTCAATAAAATTTTAGGACATTGATGGTTAACTTTACAATAAGAATACATTTTGTGATTTATTGCAAACTTTACCAAAAAAATTGAGGTTCTTGATATCAATGAGCATTTTTAATGATTCAATCATCAATTATAATGGTACCATCTAATTTAGGTCTTTTATTTTGTTCGTGGCGATTTGACCTCACATTTAGTTTTTTACGATTTCCATCATTAGTGCCATTTTCACCAGTTTCATCATCAGAATCATCAGCGATAACAATAGGCTCGGAATCACTTTCCTCAACACTGTCACTATCAACCTCAATATCATTATCATCGTCACTTTCATCATCAACCGAATCATCATCATTATCATCACTGTAACCTTCCTCAAGGCTATGTTTCCGTTTTGTTCCACGAGCAGGTTGGAATGGCGTCTCTCCAAGCATAGAATCTTCCGAATCTGAGGAGAGTACTTCTTGATATACGATATTGTCTACCGAGGTACTTGGTTCTATCACATGAATATCGGGTGACTCAATACCAGATCTTTGACTAGATATAACATCAACAGGTGAAGTTCTTACAGGGACAAATCCTAGACTATGAGTAGAACTATGAGATGCTGATGAAGTGTTTGATACATTGGAATTAGTGGAGAGATGTCTAACAGGTGAATCTCTAGGTAATGGAACTAGTGTGTTTGATGCACCTGAAACATTTGAAGCACTGACTGAGGTTGCTTGTGATCCCTGACGTGACGAACCACTAGAATGACTACTGTCAGTAGAACTTCTATCATCAGATGCTTTCTTTAACTTTCTACGTTGAACTAGAGGTGCTTTGTTGACGTCCTGCAGTCGGAATCCCTCTCGTGTAGCTTTATGAAAAGCATCTAAAGTGTTATTAAACTGCATTTGTAATGTACTGCTAGAATTATGTAACACACCCGGGGTAGGTAAAGTTTTTTCTGAGAATAAACTATTATTGTTTCTTAGTAACCATTCATTTTTTAATAAATCTGCCATTGTTAATCTTTTTTTAGGATCTACCGTCAGAAGCCCTGAAAAATACAAAAACATAGGAATTAGGAATTTACAACCTTCATGGTTGTCTTATGATTTTAGCTTAGTTTTTCAGTTTATAACTGCATTGTGAAACAAGTTCTTACAACTTAGATTAATCACTTTCAAGTCTGCTTCCTGGTCACCCAGTACTGAGCTAGTAGGATAAAGTTTCTAATGATATAAATAAATTAATCAGTTAAAAAAGGTCTAAAATCTGTTCCCTAGTCTACAGTATTGTGGTAACAGAATTTTTTTGCTAATGAAATCATAACATTGCAGAGTGTAATGACCAACTGATTCTTTGTCATCTATGTTTATTGCTATTTCTTCATTGTTGGGATCATCACCATGGCAAAACTTTGTTATTCAAATTAGTGATGTCAATCGGCTGAAAAATCCATAATTGATTATTCAGAGAAATCAGTTGGGCTCTACCGACTGACTTTCAGATTATAATCGGTTGGATACGTCTTGCTTCTTAGCTTAATGTAAACCAGGTCACTCAGCCAAGTGAAAAAAATACAAAAAAAAAACTGTATTTTACATGTCTTTAAGTTTATTCGTGTCAATGGAATGTTGCAGAAAGATATACAGTCTTTGCTTTAGTTGCTTTTTCTGCACTAGCCCAGTGGGGCTACAAAGTAGCAATTTTCACTAGCCTGTATTGAAATTCACTAGCTCAAGGCATTTTACAGAGAATATCCTTTATTTCCAAAGGCATTAAACAATATAAATAAATAAATGTTTTTTCTCATACCATTGGAAATGGGCCCTGTTCCCTCCCAATTGGAATTTTTTGTCATGCAAATGGGAAATAATGGGAAAATCACACGCAGTGTGGGATAAAATGATAATTTGAATGAACAAGTGAATAAATACAGACATAGCAAAATATCTGCATCAGTCTACCTTTCAACAGAAACAATAAACAAGATTTTGGGTTTTTTGGGACATGCGGAAGTAAATTACGCAAATAAAGGAACTGAAGGACTGGACTGTCCATATAATGGCCTTAAAACTTGGATACAAAACAGACAACAAAACAGTGTAAGTGTTCATAGGCCATAAAAAGAGATAGGATATATGGTAGTCTGGTTTTGTGACTGTTTATTCCATATTTTTGGGAAATGTCATCTAAAACAATTTTTAGTCACATTATAATCTAGCTTTTTGCAAATGTGTTCAAAGTTATCAGCAACTTATAATAAAATGAAATTAACTGATAGGTCATAGCATAATTCACTAATAAGGAAGCTATCAGTATTTCAGGGTCTGAGTCACTGTAAAGATCTGTTCTGATCAATTTAATCAAATAACATATTGAACAAATTTGAAACTAAACTGAATCAGGAACAGATAAATAGAATCCAAATTGAAACTAAACTGAATCAGGGGCAGATAAAAAAATTCTAATTAAAAAAATCACATGAAGAGTAAAACAAGAGTTGCTTACCTTGTATTAGTGATTTAGCCGCATCGGAGACATCATTCCATTTAGAATCATTAAAATTAAATCTTCCTATTTTTATTTCATGCATCAATGCTTTAGCTTGATCATCTGAACTACCAACTTGAAATGGTACCTTCCCTGATAACATTGTATACTGTAATAGACAGACGTCAATCATTTAATGGAGAGCAAACTGTAGACAATAAACAAAAAAGAAATATTGTGAAAAAAAGTTTGCCAATGGCTCTAACACTAAACTTCATGGGAAAGACAAGTTTCCAGCAATAAGTCTTCATAACAATGTTTTGACTTTTAAGAATATCAAGTAATACATAGGGCTGTGCGGTATATTGCAATACGCTGTCATCGTACCACGATATATTGAGAGTTTTTAGATTCGTTGTTCCTCCGCTGTATTTAACAGAAAAATTAAAAATCTTATATGCAGCTACCTATAGAATCTAGCCTCTGTAAGTATCTACGGTCATTTAGAACTGAGACGCACCCCAATTGGTTAAATTCTTGCAACTTCAGGTTAGATGGAATGAACAATGGAAAACTGACGTTTGGCTACTTATATTTGGCGAAGGGAAGAATTTTCAATGAAATAAAAAATAGCGCCGAATACCGATACATTAAAATCGTACCACGGTACGTATTGCTGCAGCTGCATATTGCAATATACCTGTATACCAGTAAATGGTGACAGCCCTAGTAATACATAATTTGACAAAAAGTATTTATAAAAATCATTTCAAATTGCCAAAATTAGGAATAAACATTCATACGTTCAGTGCACTTAGAGTTTACAACACTAACATAATTTATGTGTAGAGTATTTTAAGTCATTCTATACACAGCTAAATTTCTATAGTCCAATTTTCCATTATTTTACTAAACTTTACTATGCCCATGTCTGATCATACACCAAATATCAACCATATCACATACCAATATAACTCCTAAACTCCACAGGTCACATGACTCATCATAACCTTCTTTATCTCTATTGGCTGTTGCCTGTAGCAACACTTCTGGTGCCCCGTAAGGTAATGTAAAACATGGAGTACTCAATTGCTGGTTCCCAGGTTTTAATCTAGCAAATCCAAAATCTATGATTTTAACTTCTGCTTGCTCAGATGTATCCTTAAACAATATATTCTGAAAATAAAATAAAATTTAATACAGTCATCACCTGAAATGATCACTAAAAATACTGAAAACCAACATTCAAAATACTGAAATAGGCAGATTAATTAAAAATTACCAAGAGTACTGTTGTCTATTCTAAAAATACTGAAATCAGCATAAATACTGCAAAAATTCATCCATATATTATATAGCAAGAGTAAATTTATAAACTATCCCAACTTAATAATGTAAGTAATTTTCACTGGCCCAATTCAATTTCCACTAGTCTTGGACCTGGGGCTAGTGGATTAATGGGATGATAACGTTTTTTTACAGATGTATGGGAAATATGCTTCCTTTGCATAAAGGGCTTGAAAGCACTAGTTAAACACAAGTCTACCAAGCAAGCTCAGCCATAAGTTCACTGATCCTGGGTTCGATTTATGTATTTTCATTGAGTTTGATCATGAAATTATTTCTACATCCATTTCCCCACCAACCAATGGATCTGTACCATGTATGGCAGTTTTTTCTTACTGACACCTGACACTCAGTCACAACGGCATTAAACCCAACCAAAAAAGTGTACCCCTAACTTATCAACTTGTTTCAAAATAATCATTGACCAAAACCTACTACAGGGGAACATTTTAATATAAATGAACAATGGTCGAGCAGTTTCGACTCTGGACGAGTTATAATAGGATAGCAAGCTCCATGTTGGTTCCAATCCGATCCAATACTTACCAGTTGTTTCCTTGAGCAAGAAATTTTATCCTACTAGCTCAGAACTGGGGGACCAGGAATCGAACTTGAAAGTGATAAATCTAAGTTGCAAAACTTCAAGCTAAACAATCAAGCTGAAATAATGTAAAATGAACAATAAATGCATAAGTCTACCTCCGGCTTTAGATCTCTATGTACGACACCTCTACGATGCATGAAATCTACAGCTTGTACAAGTTTCCACATTATCTCACTAGCTTCAGGTTCACAGAAATTCTTTTTCTTTCTTATTCTATCCAATACTTCACCACCTTCACAGTACTCTAAAACCATATAGGTATGTAACTGTAATATAAAACAGATCATCACTTTTGTGATTTTGAGATAGAAAAATAAACAAGAAATGTAATGTGGAAACTACATTAAAGCCCGATTTAAAAAAACTAATGCAAAAAAAGGGAAATAATCCATAATAAAGGCAGGTAGAGTTGTAGTTACTTTCCAATTCTGTTCTTCACATGGTATGTTATCTCTGTATGAAGTTTCATAAAGATCTGACAATAAATGGCAGAAATATATGGTAAAGAAAAAACTTTAACGCAATTGTTCACGACACCAGACTGTCAAACCCCCCCCGACCGATCGCCAGACTGCCCGCCCATGTTTTGCCAAACTATTAGCCGATTTTTTTCGTTGAAAAATACAGCTAATAATAAAACAGACTGTTAAGAAGTTTATAATATTTGGGTAGTACAGTCAATGTACAAGGCATGTGTTAAATTATTTTTGTCTCAATTTTGACTTTCTAAAATGATGGAACAAACTGTATATTATCTGATATAGGTTTATACACTTCAAGGCAATCAAACAAATAGTAATCAATTAACAAGAGCTGTCAGAGAAGACAGCATGCTCGACTTTTCTCAGTTAATCAGTGAATGGGTTTAAAAACTTTTAATAGTAAGGAGGAAGTGGTCATGATGAATAAGTATTCCTAGTTTGAGTTAGAAATCTTTGATAGTATTGAAGTTTGAAAAAACTTAAACCTTGATTTGGATGTTTTCTAAGTATAAAAGGAGAATAACTTCTAAAACAGTGGAGCCAGGGTTATGGGCCTATATAGTAAGGTGGAGGTAGTGATGATGGATAAGTATTCAAAGTTTGAGTTGAATATCTTTAACAATATTGAAGTTATTTAAATTTGTAAAAACTTTAACCTTAATTTGCAACACCAACACCGACACCCGGGTGACAGTAAAAGCTCTCATTTTCTTCGAAAAGTCAAGCTAAAAAGTAATATTTTTTCCTATTAATTACCTAGAGACATTTCAACGTAAATTGAAAACAACAATGTAGATATTGGATTTGAATTGAACCAAATGCAGAGCAGTCTATCCTATGATTACATGACCAATATTGTAATCATTTGACTACAACCCATCCAATCTTTATGTAGTAATATTTACTATGAAAAAAAAAATCTAAAAACCAAATGCATAACTTTATAGAACATTAAAACTATGATATAATAGCAACTTCACTAATTAGGGACTTTAGTCAGTTATCTTTTCCTGATAAAATCTGAAGCAATCCAATTGGTAAGTAGGTCCTTGCAGTTGGAATCCTTGGATTTTATCATTGAAGTCTTATGTAAGGATAACAAAATATTTCATCGATTATCTTTCCTGTTAATAAGGATATTAACCAAAGCGATGAAATTTAGACAGTTCTTTACCCTAACAATATTTAGCTTGATTTCAAACAAATTAAATAATTAACAAATAAGTTATTTAATATTAATTTTGGCAAATTGACATTGAAAAGTAAGGGTAAAATCCGAGTAATCCAACTAATTGGACCTACCTATTTGAAGAGAATACAAGGGGAAATAACTGACTAAGGTCCCTTATTAGCTAAACAAAGTCAAGAGTTTACCTCATCATGGAAAACATCCACCAGTTCTACAATATTCCTATGACCTTGACATAGTTTAAGCAAGGTCACTTCTCTACTAACATCTATACGTCTGCTAACAATCTTAACAGCAAAAGGTAACTGAGTTTTCTTGTGTAAACATTTCCTAAAATACAAAGAAAGAACTTTTGTTATGAAGAAAACTAAACTAAAAATACTTGGATAAAATCAGGTTCCATATCAGAAATGCTAACTAGATATTGATTATTTATTTCTGTATTGATGTGTATTTCATATAGAACTTTTATTCAGTGATATTCACCACATGCATGCCATGTGTCACAACATTGTAACCAAAATGAAATAACTATTATAGATACTAATACAAAGGCTTTGGGCAAGACTTAAAATGGAAGAAAGCATGAGTGAAAGTTAAAAATTTTCAAAATCTTAAATTCCAGGATTACAGTAAATGAACATTCTCACAGGCTTCTAAAATCCTGAACTTCAGGATTAATCTTAAAATAATTCAACAATGAGAATACATTTACAAATTTATGAGGGTGATACAGCCATTTGATTACAAAGCCTAATGCTTGAAAAGTTTGAGGTGAGTTCAGTCAATGACTTCACATCAAGTAGAGCTTAGGTAGAGACTATACACTTTTTTTTTACTAGATTTAACGCCAAGTCAACACAATTTAGGTCATTTTACGGCGTGCAGCGCACCTACCCTAGCTTTTCTGGACCATTGTCTATAACCAGTACTCATATACCCTTCCACAAGGCCGGAAACTTCTCCATATTGGAAGAAAATCGACACTATTGTCAAATTTTCATGGAAGGGTATAATCTCCCCGGGTGGGATTAAAACCCGCACCCCCTCATGCACGAGATTCCAAATCCCGGCGCGCTATTAACTGCGCTATCGGCCCGGGTTGACAATACATCTTATTATTTTAGTAATTAACTCTAAATATGGAATAAAATACAACAAAAGGAGATACCTGCATATAGAAAAACTTCCATCTCCAAGAGGTGGTGTTTTAAAATCTATATCATAATTCTGGAAAAATGGCGAACTCTGAAATTGATAACAGAATATTTATCACAAATCTTATATAGTAATGATTAAAAGAATTTTTAAATAAGTTCAAAGCTAAAAAGCTAGACTTTAGAATTTATCATTCACATTATTATAACAACCAGATTGTTGGCCATTGGTGCATCACATCTTACAGACCAAGTTTGTTTTACTCAAAACCTAGCTAGATAAACAAAAACAGTACAACAAATGATAAAATGACCAATTAATGATGTTAATCGACCTTAAAATGACTCCCATATAAATATGTTTACCCTACCTTAAAATGACAAGTATATACTCGCCCAAAGCCATTATGGCATAATGGCAAACGAGCGAGTCTAAATAAACACTAGCCAGCAAATGTCAAGCATAACAGTGTGGTAAACCTACCTTAAAAAGACCAGAATATTTGTATGTGGTCAACCTACCTTAAAATGACAAGCATATAACAGTTGTCTGCTGTCAGGCTGTAATTCTTTAGTTTGTTGTAATAAATCACTACTAACTGTATTATCACTAAATATAACTGATGGTGCAACATAAGAATAGCCCTGAAATAATTAAACATCAGTAAATATTTATAAACAATTAGAACCAATGTCATCCAGGATTGTTTTGTTAGATACTACACTAAGCATCATGAGTGAAAACATTTATATACTTACATGTATAACCATGTGTTAATGTTAGGGATTTAATGAATCGATTATCGCTACTGTCGAAATTCATTTTATTGACAATGAGATATACTAGTTTTAATTAATTAATATTTCCGAAGAAAAAACATTTCAAGGGGATAAAACTCTTCCTAATAAAACCATGATAGGTACATTTTACTACTACTTTGTTATTGTAAATCAGTAAGATATATGTTGATATTTTTGGTCAGCGATATGGAATTCGCAACTATTGGACAATATATAGCTCTATTTCTATACTACATTGATACGAAAAATGTCATCAATTTTATTATTAAACATATTAAACCACCAAAGAACTACTTATAGATAGTCACTTAAACTATTGCAACTTAATGTCATATATTTTCGGAAATCCTGAATGAAAAACCCTGAGTGAATGTTTCGATTATGTAATCAATGATTGATCGAAAAGGGTCGTCCGATTATTACCGATGATCGATTATAGTTTTTTTCGGATTATGAAACCCTAGGTAATGTTCACATTTAAACAAATCCTCTATTTTAACTCTACAGTACATTAGGAATGTTATATATTGCTACTAAATAAAATATTAAAGGCCATGACTGTTCTCCATTTAAAAACTGACATTATATTGAATACATAAAGCAACACATCTCTTATTATTAAAGTCCTCAAAATGATATGATTGAAAACCTTGATTTATTCAACAACTAAATCTACAAAAGGAAACTAATAATAAAAATAAACAAATATGAAACGTTCAATTCTTACTTTAAACAGTTTTTCTCCATTAAGAGGTACCACAGCAGGAGAGTCTGCAGCTTGCATTAATGTAAACTCATCAGCAAAGTTGCTTACATCTAACTCATGTTTTATCTTTGGCACAAATGGTGCAGGTATTCTTTTAGCAGCTAAATCTGACCAATTTATACCCTGTAATGATTATACAAGACAAATGTTAAACTCTCCTTAGAGTATAAGATCATTCCTTCCCTGCTTTACGGTGAAACGCCACATTATTCAATGAAAATACATGTATACAATAAAAATGTAAATTTTATATTCATTTTAGTGAAAAAACATGTTAACTTATATTAGCAGGGTTAAGAATTTGCATAATCTTTGTCCCCCAAATATAGCAAAAATTTACCCCCTAGGAAAATTACCTGCTATGAAGTATTAGGAAATAGCACACAAGTCTACTGATCAAGGAGTTGTGGGTTGGATTCCCGGGTGGGGCATACTTTCGTGGAGTTTGGTCATGAAATCATTTCAACGGCCATTCTCCCTCCTACCAATGATTTTTTAATTATGTAGGGCAGTTGTCGGTCACTGACGAAAGTATGTGCTTAGTAGTTGGTTAAGAGCTGAATCCAGAGATTTAGCCTTTCCAGGAGGAGTGAGTAGGTTGACTGACTGCCGTTATATGACCTATAAAATGTGTTGCTACGGCTTTAAACCCAACAAAACAAACCAACATTACCTTAAAGAATCTGTGTCTTTTAATTTCATCAGAACCAGTGGCACCAAGTCGTTTCTTTGGATCTTTAGTTAATAAAGCCATAATAAAATCTCTAACAACAGGTGAGAATGATTTAGGTATTGGTGGTTTAGCTTTCAATACTCTCCTGTAATATAAATTATAAATATTGAATATTGTTTGACATATTTAATAGGGGGGTAATGGTTAACCGGTGTACTGGTAATATTTCAATAAATTCTGACAGTCTATAGCAGGTTTGTTTTTCCCTGAACTAGTTTTTGTTTTACAAAAGTTGTCAAATAGTTCATAGTGAATTTAAAGTTGTTTGTTTTTTTGTTTTTTTTTTAACGTCATATTCAACCAATATTTAGGTCATATATACGACGGCCTACTATAGGTTTCCTGGACACTTTTCTATCACTAGTACTAACTTACCCTACCACGAGGCCGACAACTCATGTTTAGGGTATGACCTGCCGTGACCGGGTTTCGAACCCGCGATTTTCGAAGTCAGACACGCTAACCACTATGCCACGGCCGCTGCTAATTTAAATGAGGCTGACTTATATAATTTTTTATGGCCAATATTGTCAGACTATATCATGGGTCACTTAATTTGAACAAGAGAATATACATGTAAATGCAAGTACATTCAAACTAGGGAGACAAAGAGCTTCAACTACCTCTGGAGTTCACTAAGTACAGAAAAAATTTGAACAACAATATTGCATGCAAGACAATATCCTACAGTCATATTGAAATGTGCTAGAAATGTTAATGCAAATATGTTTAGGTAAAGTGAATAATGTGAAATTTATAACTACATTTGTATTCAGCATTGAAAAATAAATTAAATTACTAGGTCATTTGAAAGTATCCCAAGTTATCCCCAATTCTAAATCCTGAAACTCTGGGGTCTGGTAAATCAGTCCTAGAAAATGGCAACATGGTTACATTCCAGCATAGATTGGGTAAAACAAAGTACACTTTTTACAGCCAATGAAAGACCTATATTCTAAACATATTCGTCTCATAAAACTAGAGATAAAAAGACATGTTTTTTACAAACCTAGATATTTCTGATTGTGTATTACTTTCACCATCTACTGTAAATGGAGAGGCACCAGTCAATAATTCATATGTTAATACACCAAGTGACCACCAATCTACAGTCTGAAGTATACATGCAATCAATTAAAACAAGTAAATCTGTGAGCTAATGCTCACTAGTGATACCCCCGCAAAAATCTAAAAATATGCGACAAACAGGAAGTAGATGAGCAAGGAGCATGAAATCGCTTTACACCACATGGGACTATGGGATGAAGCAATATGCAAAGTATTAGGCTGCTGCATGTTATAGTTGCTGAGAAAACTGCGACGGAAATTTTGTAACGGACGGACGGACGGACGCACGGATGGACGCACGCACGGACAAGGATAAAACAGTATACCCCCCTCTTCTTCAAAGCGGGGGTATAATAAGTCACAAGAATTGTCACAAACACAGGTTTTCCAGTAAGTTAATGTAGTTATCAATTAGTGGGACATATTAAACTATGTAAAAAAAAAATTGAATTCCAAAAAAACAACAGTTTGTAATGGGGTTCAAGATAATATTGCTTCTGTGAAAGTTTGATTGAAATCTATGGACAAATATTGGAGAAGTTGTGCACAGAAAAGTTTTACTATGCAGTGTCCACAAATCTTTTGAACATATTTTCATTTTGTAAGCCTTAAAGGTTTTATCAAAAATTTGATTACCATTTACTTTGAAATGCTCTTTAGTTTTGCATTTTCATGACAGTACTATCAAGTAGTTAAGACTTTTATTTAAGGAATGAATTCATTTGGAAACTGACTTTCATCGAAAAATAAATGTCATTTTGCTCATAGCTAATTTAGCTATCAGCAAAATGACATTTATTTTTCAATGAAAGTCAGTTTCTATGAATTCATTCCTTATAATCACAACTTTTTTGCGAAATTTTTTGACTGATTTACAAAAAAATGCATTAGCATCCAGAACTATTTTTTTATGTGTAGAGCCAAATTACGCAATAGTGCAGCTTAATTTCATTCGTTAACAGGCGTTTAATGCAAGCCATCAGCCATGTTTGTCTTCGATAAGATATAGATTTTCAGTGTTTTAGGACATAACATAATAAATAATACATAGAAATTTACGTAGTAAACAAACAGTAGTTTTTGTGAAGATTCGGATTCAGTTCAATGTCTGTATGTCTTTCAGCAGTTATTTAATAAAATTGTCATTAAATAGATGATTTGATAAAGGCCCTGTTATTTTTCCTCAGGACAGTCATATAAGCCCTCGGACTCGAGCCAATACGACTGCCCTTGGAAAAATAAGAGGGCCTATATCAAATCACTTATTTAATAACATATATTACAAGAATAGATTGAATATAAGAATTACAAAAGTCAATCAGCATATATCAGCAATATAAATCATACTTACAAAATCATGTCCAGAATGACCACCTTCTATAACTTCAGGTGCCATATATTCTATAGTACCACAGAAGGAATAAGCTCGATGGAGTTGATCGGTAGGTAAGAATTCTTTACTTAGACCAAAATCTGTTAACACTATATGTCCACTACTGTCTAGCAATATATTCTCTAGTTTTATATCACGGTATATTATACCAAGCTGAAATTATATAGAATTTAGAATCAGTGGAGAAAGTCTGTACATATTATCATTAACCCTTCACTGGTTGCGACATGTTTTAAAAGGAGCCATTTTTTCACCATTACGCGCTAGGGCTTTTTCAAGATGCTCTTATTTCATTACTAATTATCATACAGATATTCAACTTGGCAAAGTTATTCCTGGGTGAATGTCTTTCAGAAACACCAAGTTGAGCCAAGATCCCAGTTACCATGGCAATGCTAGGGCAGAGCAAAAACGGCAATTCTAGCTCTTTTTCCACCCCACATAAAATTGCATTTCAAACAGTAATATTTTCCAAAATTGAGGTCTAAAATGCCAGGTCTTTTCAGAGACTGAAAATATGTTTTCTTATCAGCATTTGGCGCCATTTCTCTGCACTCAATGACCCCCAATTTTTCCCTGGCAATGAGGGGCGCTGCACCCCCTTCAAACCCCAGCAACAAAGGGGGGCACATCCCCCCTTGGAACCCCCCGAGACATCTTTTGAAGGGATGGGCACGCAAAAAAAAGCTCATTTTTGGGGGACAACTATCCTTTAGTAAAATTCACTAAATCTAGTTAAAAAGCACCATTTTCAAGGCTGTGGCAGCCATTTTGGAGGGGGGTCTAGACACATAAAAATGCGGGATTGAGCGGTTAAGGGTTAAATATCAATGTGTTATTGACCCTGCAAAGAGGCAAATTCAATGCAAAATACTGCAAAACCTGTTCAATAAAACTGAAAACAGGGCTAAAATCTGTTTCAGGGGCAATAACACTTATTGGCCCTTAAGTACAATAACAACTTTATGCGCTCTGATTGGTTGATAAAACAAAACCAATATCAGTTATAGTTGTTTAATAAATTGTTATTAAGTAAGTGATACGATATAGGCCCTTTTATTTTTCCTCGGGACAGTAATATTGGCCATTTAACAGTGCCAATATTAAATCACTTAATAAATAACATAAATATATTTTATGACCAAGCTCTGCATAAGCAAATCACAACCATGCTCTACTAAGCAACATCAAGAATTAAAAAAATGTAAACAAAAAAAAATCCTACCTTATGTAATGTTTCTAGAGCTAGGACTATTTCACCAATATATAACTTGACTTCAGCCTCTGTAAAATGTTCTCTTTGATTTAAATGTGTAAATAATTCTCCACCATTAACATAATCTACAATTATAAAATACATCATCAAATTGCAGCAATCTATAAATATCAGTAGAAATTGTCTTCAAGAAAAACATGTTTCATTCACCAGTTTTAATCAGTTTTCCTTCCCTTCACATATATGTAAATATTTCACAATTATGTGACTCTAGAAGAATCCAGTACATCACCCGAGAGATAGATAGAGATAGTAATACAAGAGACAGGGGCGGATCCAGGATTTTTTCCCAGGGGGTCCAAACTTTTCTAGGGGGGGTCCGAATCTCAAACAACAACCACATTATACACATTTTGCAGAAAAAATGCAACATATTGATAATAAAAACTACATAACCATCAAATCTATGTTAAGCACCGAAAAAAAAATTGCTTCAAGCTACTTAAAAAATTAATGATTTACAGGCAAGAAATACACTAACGGACAGGTACATTTATCAAATTTATTCCCCCTGACCCCCCCACTGGATCCGCCCAAGTGAAATCTATAACTGTGAGGTTTAAATCATACTGGAACATCTAAACATCAATATTTTAACAAAGGTCTTAATGAAATTGGCAGGTCCAGCACTCCAGTGGTACAATAAAGTCTGTCTAGATCTTACAAACCAAAGGTTCAAGAAAAAAGGGTTGATACAGAGAGTAAATCATCTTGTAATTGGAACAAATTCTTCTCCCTCAAAACTGGTATTTTCAACATAATTAATTGTATTAAACTCAGAGAACTGTGTAACCAGCATACACCTAGCTTAGCCCACAATGTGTACAGTATATTACTGAGCATGACTTATTTGTATTAATATCCTGAATTTGTAAATTACAAGGTCTAAGTCAGCCCCTTAACCCACAAGCTGGGCTAGTTGATAATTTAACATAATATATCAGGCTATATGAACAAGTTCTATGTGTTATGTTAGAATAGCTAGACTTGGTCTCAAGTTCATCAGTCCCTAAGATAGCAAAAACTCTAAGTGCAATTTTTGTATTCTAAGAAAAAAATCAAATTTACAATGAGAAATAAGACAAGTGAACACAAGAATCATTTCAGTCTCTATATTTATCCAACAATCAATGTTCTCACTGTCCTTATATTTTCAACAATATTTCATCAAGTACAAAAAGTTCTAATTAAAATTCTGGAAACAGATCAAAATTGAGAATGTTTTCATTCAAGAATTGATAAGACCAGAACAAGAGAAACTTTGGCCATTATAAGTTGCTCTACTGATTGGTTTTTCAGTACATGGAACCTTAGATCACATAACATTGAAAATTAAGTTTTGAGAAAATAAACTGCAAACAAGGACACTGTTGAGAAAAAAATCATGAAGGGATATCATTATTTGTCAAAGTATGATGTTCATATTTAATAGTAGGTACATGTAGATCAGTGGTGTTAAAAATGGTACAGTCTTCGGGTTACACTAATATACGAAAAGGTCATTTTGGGCGAAAAGGCGCAAAAAAGACATTTACCGGCGAAAAGGCGCAAAAAGAACACTAATATATGAAAAGGACTTATTATCGTCTTTTCAAACACTGGATAGGGTATGAAAAGGACTTAATTCCGGCAAAAAAAACTTTTAATTTGAAGCAAAAAGGACTTTTACCAGCGAAAAGGCACTAAAACATCACTAATATACTTAAAAGTACTTTTTGCGCCTTTTCGCCCAAAATGTCCTTTTCGTATATTAGTGTAACCGCAGTCTTCAAAGTGACCAACTCACCCGACACCTTAGTCTAAAAATTCTGTCACTTGGTGAGTTAATAAACCCAAGCCAGTGTTCATTTTCCATTAATATTAATAATTCCTTTTCACAAGAAGAATAAAGAATGCAATTTGCAATGCATTAGCTTTGTTTTTAGACCAAAATTAGAATTCACAGAAAAAAACTAAGAAATGCAGTAGGGAGAAAAGAGGCAGGGAGCAGGTCCTTACTGTTCTATGTTTGATGCATCAGAGGGATGTAGACTTGTATAAATGTAACACAATCAAGGAATATATAGGAGAGAAAAAATAACAGAGTACAGAGAAAAGGGACAGAGAGAAAAGGGGCATGAAGCAGTACCCGACTGTTCAACTTTGCATCAGAGGGATGTATGTCTTAGTGTTACCATCTGATAATAGAAGAGAAAAGAAGAGAGTACAAAGAAAAAGGGCCACACAGAGCAAGTTCCAACCTTTCTGTTTTGGGTGCATCAACAAGAATGTAGGGCTATATGTAACCATCTGGAAAATAGTGCAGGAAAAAAACATTATTAAATAGAGAAAAGGGGCAGAGAAAAAAGGGGACAGGGAGCAGGATCCAACTGTTCTGCTTTGGGAACAACCCCTACAGGTGAGCTATAAAAGGTGTTGTAGAAAGCATGATTAATTCATTATTCACACAAAGCAACAGGTGGTATTTAACTTGTAACATATAAACCTGTACCAAGAAAGACTATGAGATAACATAATATTCTATCAAGTAAAAACCTTTAAACTTGTAATGAATACAGGTAACTGTTTGAAAACTCAAATAGTTAACAATAATCTGATATTTGAATCTGAATTTTAAAACCACATGTATAACTTGTGATTGAATTTCTTTATTGGGTAGGACTAGGTGATAGAAGCCAGACAATTGATTTACACTTAAAATTTCATAAAGAGATCATTTCATATTTAATTTATAATATTCATAAACAATCTTTCCTATAACACTTCTTGCTTTTCAAGGCTATAAATTATATTGTATATAATTCTAGGATAAGTCATGGATGAAAGTTAAAAATTTTAAAATCCTGAATTTTCTAATTTTTATTGGAAAATAACCCTTCAAAGAATCTAAAAAACATTCACTCAAATGAAATTTGGACTTAAACATTATTTTTATGCAATCAGCTTTTTCTATAATCCGAAAATCTGTATTAAAGTAAAAGTACTCTATAATGTAAAGCTACAGGAAAACCTTGACTGTTCAACCAGTCATTTGAGCATGATATTGCCAAGAGGAACAGGTATGTTAATAAGTTTAACAACCTAGGTTTGTTAAGTTTCAAATAAACATAGTACGAGGGGTGATTGGAAAGTTCGAGGAATTTATTTATTAATGCTACATGGGATAATATAGGAAAAAGCAAAATACATCATTCTGTACGTTTACCAAATCTGATATAAAGCCCAAATATTTTCTTGATACATTGGAAAATAAAGTTTTTATGAAACATTGTACAACACTAGTATAGCCTACTTGAAGCACGCCGACGTCATCATTGGGTTAATTAAACGTCAAAGTCAAGTTTCCTATTTACTTTTTGCACTAAATCACCGCCTATTTCCATACACTTTCTATGACTATGTACCCACTGATTAAATGTAACCTTGAAGCATTCCTCACTGAATGAATAAATAATTGTTTTGTGCAATACAGCACACTGTAAGTCATCAATCCTTATCTAGAAGCTTCTCCACCCACGCTGACTTTCCAACAGTTACTGTCAGTGTCAGTTGACCTGGTCTTTCTATATCTAATACCCATGTTCTACCTCCCCTGAACCTCTGATGCCATTTGTAGACAAATGTTTTTCCACATTTTGGTAATGTATCAGCAGTTTTAATTTGTTGAAGCGTATCTGCAGGTAACAAAATAAGTCAAACACAACAATTTATGACTGCGCCCAACTCAAAATCATCTGTTGACGTCATTTGTTGTTTCGAAGCCATGACTCTAAAATCTATGCTATGCAGTAACCATTCGAAACAATATCATTAAACTTTCAGAAAATGATGTCGAGACAACACGCGCTAGTGTAATTAATGTTGGCGCATAATTCCTTCTAAAATTGAATGTGTAATACCATATTAAATGTTTTCAAAATAGGTGAAAAAATAGCGTGCTTCAAGTCACCAAACAGTGGTTGCTATGGATACCATTTATTCTTTCTACATATTGATAATCTATTCACCAATATGATTGTTAAAATGCAAATGAATTGTTTCACACTTATTTGAGTTTTGATGTGATTTGACTAAAGAGTAAATATTTTAGAAGGGAATTCCGCGAATTTATCAATCACCCCTCGTATATGTCATATGAACATTTTAAGAAACAAAGAAAGATTAAATTTCTTGCTCAAGGAAACAAGGAGGTAATTAATACCTCGCATACTATGCTTTAAATCAGGGCTTCGCCAAAAAGTCCATTCTCTCGATTCTAACGAACTATTTTCATGTCATCGGGAGACCCTACCTCCCCCCTCAAATTTTCTCCTTAGATTTACATTGATCTCAGAAATGGTTCTTAGCCATAAAAATTAGCGCAAATCCACGGATAATTGGCAGCCCTTTTTAAAAGAGATTTGAACCAGCACAAAGCTTGCAATTCAAAGATTTTCATCCATTTCAAAATAAAAACCCCTCTGCTGTGCTTGCTCCTAAAAAATTATGTATCTGCATGATTTTAAACAATACATGTATCACATTACATCCCTCCCCAAATAGTTGAACCGACTGTCATTATATAAACAAAACACATATTAAATTGAACCACATTGATTTTCAATCAGCAAGTAAAAGTACACTTCCACACAGTCATTTCATTGAGGGTAGTGTAGGATTGTAACCACCCCTGCAAGGTCCCCGTATGAGGCTAATAATCATTGTAACACCAAATTGTCTACCTTAAAGGACAAATACACAATAACATCATCATTAGTCTAAACAAACATGGTCTAAATACAACAATACAGTTTACAAAGGGAGCAATGTGGAAGACAGGTCAATCACCTCTCATGAACTGATAGACTTTCAATACTAAAATAAACATCAAGATTATACAATACATTGTAAAACTCAGTGTCCTTGTTATTTCCACTACATGACGCTCTTGGACATGTAAAAATCAATGATACTTTTATTTGCAGATAATGAATTTTTAAAACTGACAAGAAAAATGTTCAAAAGCCTCAACCTCATAGTCTATTAGTGAAATTGAACGAAAATAGAGTATAGATTCTGCCTGTGTTTTATACTCAAAAAAGGGTTAAGGATGAATGAATGAATGAACGAATAATGCATTTTTATAGCGCAAAAATTATGTAGACATATTCTATTGCGCTTTACAAAAGTCATTCCAATGTCAAATAGTATTAAAAACACAGCACTATGTACAGAGTGAAAAAACAAGAGCTCCGCTGGGCGGGGCATTATACGCCCGTGTGCAGTCCATGCTGTGTTCTATCTCATATGAAGTCCCTGTGACCTTGACCAATGACCCTGGGATCTCAGAATAGGTCCCATCCTTAACTGGAGGGCTATCCAAAGCAAAGATTTTGAGAACCTAGGTACAGCCATGGTTGAGTTATCACCGACACAAAGTTTTCCCATACAAACTTCCAGTGATCTTGACCCTGGGGCCTCAGAACCAAAAGTTCTCGCCCTTGACCCAAAGAGTATTAATACATAAAATTTGGTGATCTTAGGTAAAGTTGGTTGTTGGACAAGGTTTTTCCTCATGATTTTTCTTGTGACTTTGACCTTTAACCCAGGGACCTAAAACCAAAGGGGCATATGCTAGACATTAAGGCTCCCCTTAAATAAAATTTGGAAAACCTACAATGTAGGTACAATCATTATTGAGTTACTGTCCCGAAAATGTTTCAATATGAATTAAGTCCCTGTGACCTTGACTTTTGACCCTGGGGTCTCCAAGTCAAAAGAGAACATCCAATACCAAAGAGCTATCAACACATTACATATTAAGTTATTGTCTGGACAAGGATTGTCCACATGATGCCCCTGTGACCTCAATCTTTGACCCAGTTTTGACCCAAAACCAATTGGGAACATCCTTGACACATGGGCTACCCTCACATAAAATTTGGTAAACTAAATTCATGTTACTTATTAAATATAGCATTATTTCCATGGTTTGCCATTTTGACTTTGTTAACATATTGATTGAATATTTGAAGTCACTGCTTGGTAATTTGATATCTTCTGGATGATGGTTTAAACTTGACCTAGGGGCCCCAAAACCAATAGGGAACATTCTTGACACATGGGCTACTCTCACATGAAATTTTGTGAACTTAGGTGCAGTCATTGTTGATTTACTACACGGACAATGTTTTTCAATATGATGCCCCTGTGACCTTGACCTTTGACCCAGGGGCCCCAAAACCAATAGGACATAACCATGACACATGGGCTACTCTCACATAAAATTTAGTGAACCTAGGTACATTGGTTGTTCAGTTATTGTCTGGACAAGGTTTTTCCATATGATGCCTCTGTGACCTTGACCTTTGACCCAGGGGCCCAGAAACCTATTGGGAACATCCTTGACACAAGGGCTACATTCACATAAAATTTTGTGAACTTAGGTACAGTCGTTGATGAGTTATTGTCCAAACAAAGTTTTTCAATATGATGCCCCTGTGACCTTGACCTTTGACCCAGGAGCCCCAAAACCAATAGGGCATAACCTTTACCCAAGGGCTACCCTCACATAAAATTTGGAGAACCTAGGTACATTGGTGGTTCAGTTATTGTCTGGACAAGTGTTTCATTGTTTGCCATTTTGACTTTATAAACATATTGATAGAACATTTGAAGTCACAGCTTGGTAATTTGATATCTTCTGGTTTAAGATTTAAATTTAACCCTGTTTTCCCAAAACTGATAAGGTACATCCTTGACACATGGGCTACTCTCACATGAAATTTGGTGAACCTAGGTACAGTCATTAGTGAGTTATTACCCGGACAATGTTTTTCAATTTGATGCCACTGTGACCTTGACCTTTGACCCAGGGGCCCCAAAATCAATAGTGCATATCCTTGACACATGGGCTACTCTCACATGAAATTTGGTGAACCTAAGTACATTGGTGTTTCATTTATTGTCCGGACAAAGTTTTTCCATATAATGCCCATGTGACCTTGACCTTTTAACCTGGGGCCCCATAAACCTGTAGGGCGCATCTTTGACACATGGGCTACTCTTACATAAAATTTGGTGAAACTAGGTACAGGCATTGTTGAGTTATGGTCCGGACAAGGTTTTTCAATTTGATGTCCCTGTGACCTTGACCTTTGACCCAGGGGCCCCAAAACCGATTGGGAACATCCTTGACACATGGGCTTCTCTCACATAAAATTTGGTGATCCTAGGTAGATTGGTTGTTAAGTGATTGTCAGGACAAGTTTTTTTCCCATATGATGCCACTGTGACCTTGACCTTTGACGCAGGGGCCCCAAAACCTATAGGGAACATCTTTGACACATGGGCTACTCTTACAATAAATTTGGTGAACTTAGGTACATTGGTGGTTCAGATATTGTCCGGACAAGTTTTACCTATTTTAAGTCCCAGTGACCTTGACCTTTAACCCTGGGGTCTCAAAATCAATAGGGAACCTCCTCCACCCAAGGGCTATCAACACATAAAATTTGAGGAACCTAGGTTCATCCTTTCTTGAGTTATCATCCGGACAAGCAATTGTCCACGGACGGACAGACGGACAGACGGACAGACGGACAGACGGACAACAGCATAACATAATACGACCGTTTTTTCAAAACGGGCGTATAAAAACCAGTTTCTAAACAGATCAATTATGAAACTGGCAGAACAGGTGTGTTTTGAGTTGAACTCTAAATGCTTCACATTGGATGTTTTTGAGAGAACTTGGAAGATCATTCCACAATTTAGCACCAACTACAGCCAATGACCAGAGAAGTCAACAAACTTAATGGTAGGGCACATTAGCTCAACAATCTTGGGTAATTGGTTTAATCTCCGCTAAAAAATTACAGTGAAGTTAATACAGAACTCAATATCAAATCAGTCACAGGTAGAAAATTCAAGGTTTTTTTAAATGATACTTATCAAGAAACAAGAGAATCTAAAAACAAGTTAAGATTTTCATAGAAAGTCAGGTTCTTCTGCATAGTTTTTAATCAATTTTTCATGATTTTTCCAGAAAAAAAATCATCCATGATTTTCCTACATCTGTATGAACCATGTGAAAGTCAAAACACAATTCTTTCATCAACATCCTCAAATGCCTGGAAAAGGCGGAAGCAAGTTACAAATGACTTGTGCATAATTCCAAAAGAAGTTTAACATAGATGGAGTTAATTTTCTTCAACTCAGAGCAAATATTTATTTACCTTGAAATTTTTGGTGGCATCATGTCACCTTCTTCAGCTGACTGATTTTGATCACATGATTGGTGAAGGGTCACGTGATACGAGGCGACTGTATAATTAAATAAATTAATTTCCATGAACAATTCAGAGCAGAGAAACCTCTTTTGGACGTATAAGTTTAACTTAGTATCCTACTTACCAAGAATAAGGTGTAATTTAGCATCTGTTTGAAAAGCATAATGTAATGTAACAAGGAATGGTGATTGTCTTATAGCTTCAAGAACTTGTCTCTCTGTCTTTGTATGTTCTGTTGTCTTTGTTTTCTGTACTATAGAAGCTTTCTTTAATACTTTCATAGCATACAATTTGTTCTCATCTGAACCATGTAACTTACGCACCAGAAATACTTTTCCATAAGCTGAAATTATAAAATACTTCTCTCAATAATATTCAGACAACATATTAGCATTATTTGGTAGGGGTTAATGCTGTAGAAACATTGCATAGGTTATGTAATGGCAGTCATATAATCTACTCACTGTTCCTGGATAGGTTAAATCTCTTGATTTAGCTGTTAACCAGTTACTATGCTCTTACTTCTGTCAGTGACTGACAACTGCCCTACAAGATTTAGAATCAGTGGTAGAAGGGAGAATGGCTGTAAAAATTATTTCATGCCCAAGCTCCATGAAAATATGCCCAACTGAGAATTGAACTTACAACCCCTTAATAATTAGACATGTGTAACACTCACTGAGCTAGCTTGTCATCTTTCTATGTCATAGAGAATAATGAAAACAGGTACAGAAAGGATGTACTCAGTTAAAAACATATTCAGCTTCACTAAGATTGTATGTCACAACTCATTCCTATATAAACATTCATTATATAAACATTCTTATTATCACATCATTATTTATCACTATCTTTACACAAATTTAAGGCCAGTCACATCTACCTATCCTAAAAGAAACAGGTCAATATCCTATAAGACAAGATTCATCCAGAACTTGTATATAGTAGTAACAATACCATCCTAGTCATTGCAAGACAACACCTTAACAATAGAAAACAGAAAAGATTAATGCAAAGCATTAAATACCGCCAGATAGTGGTACCATTATGTGTGCATATGTCAAAAGGGAAGACAAAGATATATGCGGCAAAAAATAATACTTCCAGCTGTATTGCCAAACCTATTTTGACTTAATGGCGGCCCGGCCTCAATGAGTGAGTTAGACAGTAATTATGCAGTAACAGCCGAAAAGTTCAGCATGCAGAGACAGTATCTGTCAGTAACTTACTACAGACAAGTACAAATAATTAATAACTTTAACATCATGCATTTAGCCCTTCGTATACGATAAAGCCGATCTAAAATTCTCAGCTTAATATGTACTCGCTTATTTACCGCGAGTCTGTAGCAAATCAGTTCACGGAGACGTGCGTTACTTATGTACGGTATGTGGTTTTTTTTTTAGCCTGAACCTCAATTTAGGGGAGCAGATATTTTACAATATCTTGAAATATAAATAAGGATAAAATGCCCGTTAAAATGTCCCCCATAAAGCGCGAAATTTTATTGCATTACTATAAAACTAAAATTCATACAATTTCTCACTGTCAACATTTGTAAATAAAAAAGGAGGACACAATTAAAAGAAATCATGAACTGCTCCTTCCATGGTCATCCGATTCTGACGACTCCAATATACCACCGGCCTTCAGGCCGGCGGTAAAAAAACCCATTAAAATTCAGGAATCCGCAGCTGGATAGAAAATATGTCTGCTATCAATTGACAAGACTGCTTGAGATATTCACAGAAAAACAGTTCATTTCTCATATAAAACTATACACTCCTGTGACATCTCTAAGCTGAGAACAAAGACTGGAATGCTAGGGAAGTGTGCACAGCAGTCTTGAAGACCTCAAGAGTTGTCATGTCAGTGGTTCACCTAAGCAAGTAAAGTTCCAGTTCTGTACTCTATGAGTGTTGCAATCAGTTTTGAATAGTTTCAGTCATAGGCTCAAAGTTAACATTTTTAGCAAGAATATTTATCAAATAGTCAAAGCTATAAGTAGTTTTCTCTTGTACGGATGATATTTGTGAATAAAATAATTACATTCCAAGAAATTATCCTACCATTTATCTAAAACAGAAGATATTAAAGAGTATTCTACATCTCAATCTCCGTAAACAAATATCCTGTAGTGCGTTGTCGTACAGATCTCTAAGATCTCAATGGAGGGTCACCTCGAGATGACCTTTATGTCAACCAATCAATGCGTAGCTTTCATCTAGACGAAACACTATTAATAACATTTTAATTTCGTAATTCCTACTTTTAGACCAAGGTTTGCAAGCTAATTTAACAGCGGTATTATTCACAGTCTGCGATTGAACACTCATTTCAAATTGCGTGATGTAGATGATGTAAACAAGTTACTAATCATAACAATTTCGTCACAAACATAATGATGAAAAATGGTCACCAGAACATGACCCTCATTTGAAAATGGTCAGATCTAAATTAGCGTGTAGATGAGGGGAAAATTTTAGATCGGGTTTTAATCAGATTGCATACATCTCTAAAGTCATTATCTTCACATACTTATACAGAATATTACTTCAACTGTGCATTGTTTTTACCAGAACTTAACAAAAATATTTTTTATCCAATAAGGGACTTTAGTCAGTTGTTTACCCTTGTATACACTTCAAATACGTAGGTCTTATTAGTTGGATTACTCGAATTTTACCCTTACTTTTTAATGTCAATTTGCCAAAATTAATCTTCAATAACTTTTTTTGTAAATCATTTAATTTGTTTGAAATTCAAGCTAAGTTTTTTTAGGGTAAAGAACTATCTAAATTTCATCACTTCTGTTAATATCTTGATTAACAAGAAAGATATATGATGAAATATTTTGTTATCCTAACATTGGACTTCAATGATAAAATCCGAGGATTCCAACTGTAAGGACCTACTTAACAATTGGATTGTTTCAGATTTTATCAGGGAAAGATAACAGACTAAAGTCCCTAATTCTTTTGAGAACCTTAAAGGCTTATTGCTAATATGTTTTTGAACCAACTTTTGGAAGCATTCCTCTGTTGGGTTTATTATCAAGGGGATCATACATTAAAGAATGTAAATATTATGAATGTTTCTTACAAAATTTTTACAATAACTACCCATATCGTATCGTAAATAATCATATCATCTCCTTTTGTATCGATACGTTTAGTATCGTGTGATGACTGTATCGTCTCATCCCTACATAAGAATCAGTATAGTCTTGCTTTAGTGCTTTCAGCGCTTTGATTAATTAATGGAGAGGCATTATAACTACAAATGCAGATGACAGCAATATTCAGTTATTAACATTTTTAACTCAGATGCTTTACTAT
Source organism: Mactra quadrangularis (assembly GCA_025267735.1). Taxonomy (NCBI): domain Eukaryota; kingdom Metazoa; phylum Mollusca; class Bivalvia; order Venerida; family Mactridae; genus Mactra; species Mactra quadrangularis. The sequence goes on along the minus strand of CM046301.1, from coordinate 47,814,694 downwards.
ATCTATAGGATCCCATACGATACTGATGACTGTGGTCACATAGTAACTATTACAAAATCAATTAAACCTTAACCGCTCAACCCCGCATTTTTACGTGTCTAGACCCCCCTCTAAAATGGCTGCCACAGCCTTGAAAATGGTGCTTTTTTAACTAGATTTAGTGCATTGCACTAAAGGATAGTTGTCCTCAAAAAATGAGCTCGTTTTCGCGTGCCTCCCCCATCAAAAGATGTCTCAGAGGGGTTCCGAAGAGGGGATGTGCCCCCCTTTGTTGCTGGGGTTTGAAGGAGGTGAGCGCCCCTCGTCACCAAAAAAAAATCGGGGTCATTGAGTGCAGAGAAATGGTGCCAAATGCTGAAACGAAAACATGTTTTCAGTCTCTGAAAATACTTGGCACGTTAGACCTCAATTTTGGAAAATATAATTGTTTGCAATGCAAATGTGGGGTGGAAAGAGTGAAAATTGCATTTTTTGCCATTTTTGTTCCGCCCCAGCATTGCCATGGTAACTGGGATCGGGGCTCAACTTAGTTTTTCTGAAAGACATTCACCCAGGGAACAACTTGGCGAAGTTGCATATCTGTATGATAATTAGTTATGAAATTAGAGCATCTTGAAAAAGCCCTAGTGCGTAATGGTGAAAAAATGGCTACTTTTCACACATGTCGCAACCAGTGAAGGGTTAACTAAAATACATACCTCCAGTTCCCAGAACTTTAAGTAATTCAAAATCTTTGACTGATACATGCTCACTGGTTTCTATATTTACTGAAAACATAAAAAATAAAACATATACATAAAAAGTATAAAGTGAAATCTTTAAGTTTAAACTTTACTATCTAAATGCCCAATACAAGGCATTTGTAACACATTATATCGCGAGTTTAGGGCAAAACAGTCGTAACTCACTCTTTTCTTACATTGAGTTACGACTGTTTTGGGCTAAACCTGAGATATGTACATGCAAGTATGACAATGAGCCAGAATCAATGAAGTTAATAGTGAAAAGAGATATCACTTTATTTTCAACAATTATTAAGTATGTCGTGAACCTCTGAACCTCGGGGAGGGGGGGCTAGACATTTTTAAAGAAAGGGAGACTGAAACATGAAATAAGTCATTTAGAGTTCTATACTTAGGATTTTTTGCGATTACTTTAAAAGTTCATGCAGCATCGAAATTACCCACTAAGCATTGCCTACTAGACTCATTATAAGTCCACCAAAATTGCTATAAATACAAGATAGCTATAAAAGATAATACATTAAATAAATGAAAGTTAAACAAGTGCAAATATGACATACAAAAAACCTGAAAATGAACTTAACATGTATTATAAGATAAAAATTTTGAAAAAACAAATAATTCTTACACTTTTCTCCCATTTTAAACAATCCCAAAAATCAATAAACATAAAAATATTCACATCAACATTAAATATGAAACAACATTTGTATCACAACTATCACTGGAAAGTGATAAACATTTTAAACAGTCAAGATAAATGATGTAAACAAAATGTATATACATGAAAAGCTGCAATAATACTGAAATTACTATTTATAGATTAAACTGTCACACTTGTTTTCCGAATTTATGTCTATAAATAGACCTGAGCAGGTGAAGGAGTACATTGTTAGTATATGTTCAAGTTTTAATAATAGAAAATCAAGAGGTATGAGAACTACGTTGTTTTTTTTTGCTATAATTAAAACATGAAAATCTGCTTAATAACATTATAGAACAAAGGTTGAATTGTAATAAAACAAGCTTGGTTCATAGATCAAGCTAAACTGGTTTATGTGACAGTCAGTTAACTCACTATGGTAAATGTTCTCTACATTATATATGGAGAAAAAATATTTAACAATGAAACGCTGCACTGTATAAAGTTCTAAATAAAGACCAATAGACCTTATTTGGTTGAACTCAGATTTGTGGGTTTTTCTGTCAATGTGCAGGGTTTGTGCTCAAGAAAATACAGGACTTGACGTCCTATTGCCTCTGACCACCAAATATTTGGATTTGGACAACCTGTTCCTGCTACTAAGGATATGGTTTGGGCAAGTTAAAAATATAACTGGTTGTCAATTCAGGGGACTAAGGGTGCATTGCTTAAGCAAATCGCTACGTATCGCTTTGTGTCCTGGTACTCAAAATTTGATGTCACACACTCATTCCTTTTGTTGTAAGAAGGGTACCAGGACACAAAGCGATACATAGCAATTTGCTTAAGCAACGCACCCCTAGTTTCAAAATTAGTGTTGACCCAAGAAATGTAAGGCAATTACTTTTTTTGAAAAATTATAATTCATTCACTACATATTATAAGCTTCACATACAGTGACTAAGAGATAAACAGGCTTAAATTTTATATTGATATACATGTATACATAACATTAAGTTTATCATAAACATCTTTTTAAAGTAAGATTTATTTTTATAGCTAAATTGTATGAGTACATACAGTTCACATGAAGTCAAATTAAATGATTCAAAGTCCAATACATCTCACCAAGTAGTTTTAAACATTACACTCAGAGTAAAATGCAATGTTAAAATATTGTGCAATAATTCAATTACACTGATATTAGAACAATATTAGTCACAAGAAAGTACAGTGCTATCCAAAATTCCTTGAACAAAATCATGTTTAAATGATTTACTAGAGGTGGGACATCGGCTGAAAATAGTAATCGATCATCAGTTGGAATCGGTGTCTGTTGTCGATGTGATTCTTCCAATTATAATCGGTTCCTGATAAGTTTGTTTTTGCATGCATGTTTTACTGCGAATCCTTATAAAATTCATGTACTATGGATTAGGAAATATTTTTTCTTTAAAATAATACTAATAAAAAATAATAAAAATTAAAAATCAAAGAAACCGGTATAAATAAATGATCGATTGCCTAGTTCCCTTGACTAGTATAGTAGCTGTATTTTTGGAACTTGAACTAGATATATCAGTGTCCAATACAAGTCAGACACAAATGACATGTATTTAAAACATTTTTAATAACAGTTCAGATACATGAAAATATGTTATTGTCCTTAAATAGCCTTTCCTACTTTCTAACCGATGATCCATTATGATAAAGTTTAATCGATTATCGGAGTCGGAAGCTTCCAACTAGTCGATAATCCATTATTCCCGATCATCGGTACTACACTATGATTTACCGATTCATATTTACCTATAATATGAGAAAAAGGAACACCAAGTCATCTGTGCAAATTCCAAAATCAGCATTAATATGTTTTAACTAGTGATGGCAATCGGTTGGAAAATCCACAATCGATTAATCGGAGGAATCGGTTTTGACTTTCAGATTATAATCGGTTGGATGCCAAAATTTATATAGTTAAATTCTGGTCATTGTCTTACATAAACATGCAAAATATACATCTATTTCAATGTTTTAAATGTTGTATACATTATTTATTATTTTCTTATCTTGCTTCTTAGCTTAATATGAACAATATGGCACCAGTTCACTTATCAGAGTGAAAAAAAAAAAAAAACTGTATTTTACAAATCTTTCAGTTTATTCGTGTCAATGGTTAGTTGGGCTACCGGGTAGCAATTTTCACTAGCTCGAATCGAAATTCACTAGCCTAAGGCATTTTACAGAGAAATGTCCTTTACAATGTATATCTTATTTTTGTACATCTAAGGCATCAAACAAAATAACTAATCTGGGTTTTTTTCAGGGAAATGTCATTCAAAATAATTTAAGTCACATTATCTACTCTAGCTTTATGCAATTGTGTTCAAAGTAACCAGCAATTTATGATATAATGAAATCAAATGATAGGGCATTGCATAATTCACAAATGAGGAGGTTACCAGTATTTCAGGGTCTGAGCCACCAAAGATCCGTTCTGATCAGTTAAATCAAATAACATATTTTCAATTTTGAACTAAACAATTATTGTAAATTCGTTTAAATAGGCTCATTTTGCAACATTGAAAAAAATATTTGAAAAAAAATCCAAAACGTGCCGAGTACGAAAAGTATTGGGGACGAATGTTTTACATTTACTCTGACCTTTTTTATACTTCAAATTACTGTTGTAGATCTATGATTTCAACCATAACATCATTATTGTAGGAGCATTTATGTAGGAGCAGTAGTCCAGTGGTAGGACGCGCGCTTAGGGATTGAGAGGTCCCGGGTTCGATCCCCACTAGGGGCACTGCTAATTTCCTTGAGCAAGAAATTAACCTACAATTGTTCCACTCGACCCAGGTGTAAATTGGTACTGTGAGGGATCGCCCGCCTGAGGGTTATTTCAATGACCAGGAGTTATTGTACAAGATTGTAAAGTCGGCTGAACATGTAGATGGAAGCAGACTTTAAACCGCCCTTTAACCTTTAACTTTTTTATTGAAAATCATCGTGAAATGAACAACTTTCAATCTGTATGCTTTATGGCAGCTAGTTTTATTTAAATGGTAGCCTAATATCGGGCTCCGTGAAAAATTCGTTTATGACAAATGACCTTGACCAAAAGTTAAGCTTCATCATTTAGAAGCGGTAAGGCAAAAGAGTTTGCTGGTCAACATTAAATTTTTCATCTTTAATTTGATTACGAAACGGAACTATGAATGTGTAAAAGAGTATTTACGCAAAAGTCTCAGATAAAAGTTAACATAAAAGTGCGCTCGAGTACACCTTTTTCGGATACAAACATGATACGTCGGATACGTAAAAAGGACTCGCCCGATCGGGCTACTGACTAAGATTTTCGCTTGCTCGTCGGCGAAATCACTCGTCTCGGGCGTCGGGCACGTGGGTTACGTCGAAGAAAAGTTGTTCTTGAACAACCTTTTTTGGCGAATCTGCCATTATAGCGCGCACACGAAAATGAATTATCTCCCTTTGGTACGGGCTAGTTTTCCGCGACGCGTCACCGTCCACAGAAATCTTAATCGATTAATCGTCGCTAAAATTTTTCTAACCAATTTCGGCGACGTCAGCGATAATTGGAACATCACTAGTTTTAACAAACATAATATTGGTTCTAAATTACATGAATAAGCTTTGGTAAATTACTTTAGATATGAACAATCAGTTTATTTCTAAATTTTATTTATCAGAAAACTTTTCGAAGGCACTGTACATAGACCAGTAGCCTGTTTAATTAACCTAAACGTTTCAAAACGTTCCGTAACAATACAATTGGAACTCCTCAGGCATTTGCTGTGAATAATCTAATCTAATAAACAAATATACGATCTTTAAGGCAATGAGTGATGTTTCAAAATTTACGGACTAAAAACGAAACACCACTTATTGGCTAAACGATTGTATATTTGTTTACTTCAACACCGGTAGTTTTAAAATAGCGGCTAAATATGTCTGAGATTATTCACAGCGAATGGCCGAGATTAGTTCCGAATGTAACGTTACAGAACATTTTGGAACGTTTCCGGTAATTAAACAGGCTACTGTATTTAAGTCATTCAGTAATCAATTATTTCATCATTATAAGGAGCATTTAAATCATAAATAATAAAAATCATAATAAATCATAATTATTAAACAACAACTCAACCTGTTCTGATAAATGAGTGTAAACTGATTGTTCAAATGACAACAATCAATAAACTCATGTAGGTACTAGAAGGTGTGGCTAATAGCTATGATAAATTATTAAATATGAGCAAATATTAATACATTTAAGCATATTTTCCTACATCTCAGTGTATTTCGTTTGCATTTTAACATGGGGTTTCCCTATAATCTTAAGTAGCAAACTGGCAGTGTTTTTTTCAGGCCAGAATAAGGCCGAAATTGGGCCTCATTCCCCTTTCCAAAAAGTATATATTTTTCCCCTTCCCAGGTAAAAAAATCCCCTGTCTGAGTGTCCTAAAACTTTGTAACTTTTTTATAGCATTTTTGCTCATTCCTCAAGCATTACCGAGACATCACAGATGAATATATGGGTTCAATAGTTGAAATTTTATGTAGGTAGACAGAAATGTTACTCTGTTAGAGGATCCATGTTATCTCCAGTATTGAAAGTAAAGGAAATTTTTACCCTAATTTTGTTTTTGCCGCTATTTTCCCCTCAAAAAGGGCCCTGCCACTTTTCCCCTAAGAGTGAAAATAGTCACCGGCTGGCAAATCCTCATAAAAATCCGTCACAGACAATTACATTAGGCCGCACATGCGCAATTAAAGGGATAATTACCACTGCAATTAATTGTAGTCCGCATTATGCGTTAGCAAGTAGACGATACATTGTTTGTGCAACTGAAGTACATGTATATCTAATCTAAATTATGTAAGAGGAAGGTCTCTTCTTACATTACTTCTGTTTGTTGTATAAGCCATATAGTCTCCATCAAAACCCCATGTTGATCAGCACTATATTGGTGCTTTGATTATACATAGTACCAACAATATAATTCATTTGTTTAATGTCCATATTAGGCCACAACAAGTTGATCATATGTTCTATGGATTTTCCTGGGCAAAAAATGGGGCAAGCGAGCGAAGAAAATTTTTTTTAAAAAGTCTTTATTCACTTGCTTTATATAGCCGTTTGACCAAATTTTTATGAGCGAGCAAGGAAAAAAAGATATTTTTTTTGTAAAAACCGTCAAAATTAAGGTGCGAGCGAATCCATAGAACATATGATCAATTTGTTGTGGCCTTACTCACAAACTAAACGTATTCAAATTCTCATATTTAAGCAACCTGATCATCCAATCACTACAATATATTTCATTTCAATCCTTATCATATTACCAATAATTAGAGATACAATAGGTTCAACAGAAATTAATTTGGCTATTTCAAGCTATTTACAACAGAAATAATTAAAATAAATGAACATATTTATATACATGTACTGGGTTACCATGGGAACCAAATTCTCTAATAATATAACCTGGTAAATAAAATTAATCATATTTTACTATGATTATAACCATTTATATTTTAAACATACATACAAATTGACTAGAGAGAAAATATTCTCTGAATACAGCAGAATTATTTCAACTATAATAACTGCTTGAAAAGCTTAAAAGCAGTTCAATGTTGAAATAACCGACATTACAAGCTGTGAGTTCTTCTATTTAATAGTCAGGAAATAATATCCTGCTTACTTAAAACTTGATATCTAGGAACCTGATTCAATGAGATATTTTAAAATATACATGATTGTGTGTATTAAAGTTCATTAAAGTCCATGTTTCCTTAGTACTGACAGAATGTTGTGTTCAATTTCAACTGTCACATTTATTGCAACTTCCCATTGCAACAAAAAAGTGTCAGATTGATATCATTTAATTCATTTTCAAGTTAATTACAAATGTATGTAAATAAGATGCCTTAAATTATTTTATTTTCTGATAAAAACTATTTTTTTTGTACAATTGTATTTGTAAGCAACTTGATTATTAGGCAAAATTTTCAGTTCCAATTTTCCTGGTTCTGCATTATATTTTTATAATTGTGATTGAAACAGACAAACTAATATATTACTTGGCAAAATATTTCTATATTTTCTCTTTATATTTGGGGTGTTTCCTAACTAGACCCACGTTGGTCAGGTTAGCTAAAACTAGATTAGTGTTAAAATATGCAAAGAGCTTGTTATCGTGCAAGACTCTCCTTGCTTCAATATAATAAGTACCAGACAAACTGCTAGGAATGGTCACTATAATGATGTCTGTCATTATCACACTATAATTTATTTATTTATTTATTTAACGCCGTATCAACACAATTTAAGTCATTTCATGGCGTCAAGCGCACCTAACCTAGCTTTCCTGGACCATTGTCTATAACCAGTACACACCTACCCTTCCACAAGGCCGGAAACTTCTCCATATTATCTAATCAATGGAGGAAAATTGACATTATAGTCAAATTTTCATGGAAGGGTATAACCTCCCCGGGTGGGATTCGAACCTGCACCCCCTCAGGCACGAGTATCCAAACCCCGGCGCACTACCAACTGCGCTATCGACCCGGATTCACACTATAAAAGTGACCCTGCCACATATCGTGGGTTTAGTGGAAAACAGTCATAACTCAATATAAGAAGAGTGAGTTACGACCGTTTGGTGCTAAGCCCTCGATATAGAATATCCAGATCCCGTAAATACTAGATATCTTATAGACCACTGTCATAGAATCACCTGACATCAGACGTGGGTCACTTACAGATGACCTTTTGTTGTCCAATCAATGCATAGCTTTCATTTAGATGAATGTTACTATTAATAGCATCAGAATTTCAATTTTTAGATTGCGAGCTATTCAATTTTTAATGCTGCAATTGCATTGAAGGTTCTTTGCAAATTACATAACATTCTACACAGCAACGATGTAAACAAAAAGTCTGTGACAGTGAGCACAATATTTGCATCATGAATATAAATTATTCAAAGAATGAATTCATAGAAACTGACTTTCATCAAAAAATAAATGTCATTTTGGTGATAGCTAATTTGCATAAAGGTCGAAGGCCGAAAAACACGTTTTTTCAAGTCACATGTTCAGTTTGACCAATCAGATTGTATTATTTGTTTAGGTTGTAACTATAATAAAGATAAGCTGAATGTAAACTAATCTAGTCAGCTTGTCAGATGTAAGATAAGCAAGTGTGCTGGCAGAGAATTTAAGATCACTGGATTTAATCAGATATACCCAAACGAAAAAGAAACGCAGGGTAAAATGATATGGAATAACTTTTTATCGCCTTTATGTAAGATGATGAAAATTGGTCAGATTATTATCAAGGCATCTATTTACTGAACACTTAATGAAAAGTTACTGAGGCATGAAACGTTCAGTGTCACGTAATACAAGCGAAGAAATGCAAAAATTTCGTGCAGAATAAATTTGATAATTTCTTCAACACATCTTTTCATATCATCTAATACTCTAGACATTTATACACAGTTTTCCGTATTAAAACTCTGTTTTAACTTTCTACGTTAATGGCAAGGCTTACTGACGTTCAGCGGGGTCAGGCCATTACGTTGCTAATGCAAGGTCAAACGCAACAGCAGGTGGCTATGCAGTTTGGCGTGAATGTTTCGACCATAGTGCGACTTGTTCGTCGACTTAGGGAAACTGGAAGGCTTGCCGACCGGCCTCGGACAGGGCGTCCGCGCATCACGACACGACGTCAGGACAGGGCTATACGTCTAGCACACCTGCATAATCGTTACGTTACTGCCACTGAAACTGCTAACAATACAGTAGGCAATCATAACCGTCGTATTCATTCCCAAACTGTAAGGAACCGATTACGTGAGGCGGGTCTTCGTTGTAGACGTCCATGCTTTGGTTTGCCTTTTACTCCTCCTCGTCGCGCGCGTCGAATGACTTGGTAAGCGGCACATTCCCCTCGGGAATAACACAAAAAGTAAAGGTCAAAATCCAACGAAAATTTCCAAATTTAGTTCACGAAAGATAGTTCTTGATAAATCAATATCCCAATTTTAATATCATTCTTATAATTCACCATAAATCACCACTGAAGTTTACCCTGCGTTTCTTTTTCGTTTGAGTATAGTTTCAGTTGTAGACATGTTCTTTCTCGTAATTACTTAATTTAGATGTCTACATGGAAGATTGGATTTATCTAAATGTGTAGCCTTGTTAAATAAAGTCTTTTTATTATTATTGTTATTATTTTTATAATTTAATGAAATATTGTTCTGATTGGGTTCATTTCTATAGATGGAACAAATTGTGTATTATTGACTGAAGTAATTCAATGTTAGTGTTAATAATGTGAACAAATATTCTACAAGCTTAGTACAGATATTAAAACCCAACATGTCGACAAAGTTCAAATTGATATAACAATTCATAAGTTTTTGAAATACAAAATACTGTCATCTGAAACATAGTGATTATAATGTACTGATAGAATTTATGACTCATGTACAATAACAAGTAATAATTCTCATTCTCTGTTCATGTCCAGAGACCATTATTATTTAATATTACACAAGAAAACATGGACAAATTATCCTGTTTATTATAAAAATAACAACAACAAGTAATCATAAAATCTAATAGCAATTATTTGATTGCTTACAAAACTTCTAATGATGATATCAGTTTCCATTGAAAGAAAATTTCTTATAATACACATGGGAAATTTGTGGTAGATAATTTTCATTAAAATCTCAACAACAATAGAAAGCTTAAATTACCTAGAAAATACATGTAACATATTGTATTGTTCCCAATAAACCCCCTTCCCCTTCCCGAGATATTACATTTTCCAAACAGGGTGCATTTGCTAACTTGAACTTGTCACATAATTCTACCCAGTTTGTCTTTTAAAGACATTTCTTGTTTCACCCTTACACAACAAGGCAACTTCAAGATGCTCTAATTTCATTACTAATACTAGGGGTGTAACGGTTAACTGATATACCGATTAATATTGCAATACGAATTCTGACGGTTTTTAACTGAAACCGGTTTTCAAACTAGAAATACAATGTACATTTAACTCAAAATTCAAAAGATACATAGGCCAGACATAAAAGATCTGTAATAGTTCCTTCCAATTCAACAAGGAAGTTATTTAGTTTCTATTCATTTATAATAGCTATTTGTGTACAAAATCGTCAATGGGTTTATGAATATGATACATACATTTTGTAAATAATATTTTCAGAAAACCCAATATTGTGCAATGATGTCAGTCATGAACATTTCATAAATTTCTTGAAATCTGCAATATCAACATTTTTTTTTTTTATTAGAATGAAATGAGGAAGAATTTTTCATTTAAGCTTTACAAATGTACAGCACTTCTTTACATAACGCAATATTAAACACTACGGCGAATACAACCCAACATGGGTCAGTAGCAGAGTTGGTAGTGGGCTAAGATTTCTAGTTTCCCAAAGGAGGTAAAAGTTGGATTCCCAACCAGCTGGGAGGTTTTATACTCTTTTGTAAAAAATTTCGACAACAATGTACATTTTCCTCCATAAATAAGGTAAATGAAGAAACTGTCCACCTTGTGGAAGGATAGGTGAGTACTTGTTATAGACAAGTAGGGCCATCACGATATATACCGGTATATTGCAATATGCAGCTACAACAATATGTACCGCGATACGAATTTACTGTACCAGTATTTGGCGATATTTTTTATTTCAATGGAAAATATTTCCTATCACAAAATGAAAATAGCCAAACATAATTTTTACCATTGTTCATTCAATTTAAGCTTATGCTACAAGAATTAAATGGATGGGGCAAGTTGGATCGGTTGTGCAAAACATGTCCTTAAATTAAATACTTCGAGACAGAAAGTTGTGAAACTAGCATGGCGTCCAGAAGCTTGATTGTAAGGACGTTCTGCTGCTAAAGGGGTGATTGTTTCTTTTATCTTAAGCATTTTTATGCAAAAAAGTATCACAGTCCTAAATGATTGTATAGACTTAAATAGGCAAGATTCTATCGTAGCTGCAGGTCAGTTATGCAATGTTTCTATTAAATACGGCAGAGGCACAACAAATCTAACAAGAGCTCCTCTGGGCGGGGCATTATACGCCCGTGTGCAGTCCATGCTGTGTTCTATCTCATATAAAGTCCCTGTGACCTTGACCAATGACCCCAGGATCTCAGAATAGGTCCCATTCTTAACAGGAGGGCTATCCAAAGCAAAGATTTTGAGAACCTAGGTACAGCCATGGTTGATTTATCACCGACACAAAGTTTTCCCATACAAACTTCCAGTGACTTTGACCCTGGGGCCTCAGAACCAAAAGTTCTCGCCCTTGACCCAAAGAGTATTGATACATAAAATTTGGTGATCTTAGGTAAAGTTGGTTGTTGGACAACGTTTTTCCTCATGATTTTTCTTTTGACTTTAACCTTTAACACAGGGACCTAAAACCAAAGGGGCATATGCTAGACATTAAGGCTACCCTTAAATAAGATTTGGAAAACCTACAATGTAGGTACAATTATTATTGAGTCACTGTCCGGAAAATGTTTCAATATGAATTAAGTCCCTGTGACCTTGACTTTTGTCCCTGGGGTTTCCAAATCAAAAGAGAACATCAAATACCAAAGAGCTATCAACACATTACATCTTGACAAATGGGCTGATCCACATAAAATTTGGTTAACCTAGGTACAATCATTGTTTAGTTATTGTCCGAACAAGGATTGTCCATATGATGCCCATGTGACCTAGATCTTTGACCCAGTTTTGACCCAAAACCAATTGGGAACATCCTTAACACATGGGCTACCCTCACATAAAATTTGGTGAACTAAATTCATTTTACTTATTAAATATAGCATTATTTCCATGGTCTGCCATTTTGACTTTGTTAACATATTGATTGAACATTTGAAGTCTCTGCTTGGTAATTTGATATCTTCTGGATGATGGTTTAAACTTGACCCAGGGGCCGCAAAATCAATAGGGAACATCCTTGACACATGGGCTACTCTCACATGAAATTTGGTGAACTTAAGTGCAGTCATTGTTGATTTACTACACATACAATGTTTTTCAATATGATGCCCCTGTGACCTTGACCTTTCACCCAGGGGCCCTAAAACCAATAGGACATAACCATGACACATGGGCTACTCTCCTAAAAAAATTTAGTGAACCTAGGTACATTGGTTGTTCAGTTATTGTCTGGACAAGGTTTTTCCATATGATGCCTCTGTGACCTTGACCTTTGGGTCTGGGGCCCCAAAACCTATTGGGAACATCCTTAACACAAGGGCTACATTCACATAAAATTTTATGAACCTAGGTACAGTCCTTGTTGAGTTATTGTCCAAAGAAGGTTTTTCAATATGATGCCTCTGTGACCTTGACCTTTGACCCAGGAGCCCCAAAACCAAAAGGGCATATCCTTGACACAAGGGCTACCCTCACATAGACTTTAATGAACCTAGGTAAATTGGTGGTTCAGTTATTGCCTGGACAAAAGTTTCATTGTTTTCCATTTTGACTTTATAAACATATTGATAGAACATATGAAGTCACTGCTTGGTAATTTGATATCTTCTGGTTGAAGGTTTATACTTGACCCTGTTTCCCCAAAACTGATAAGGCACATCTTTGACACATGGTCTACTGTCACATGAAATTAGGTGAACTTAGGTACAGTCATTGTTGAGTAATTACCCAGACAATGTTTTTCAATGTGATGCCCCTGTGACCTTGACCTTTGACAAAGGCGCCCCAAAACCAATAGGGCATAACCTTGACACATGGGCTACTTTCATATAAAATTTAGTGAACCTAGGTACATTGGTTCAGTTATTGTCTGGACAAGGTTTTTCCATATGATGCCTCCGTGACCTTGACCTTTGGGTCTTGGGCCTAAAAACCTATTGGGAACATCCTTGAAAAAAGGGCTACCTTCACATAAAATTTTGTGAATCTAGGTACAGTAGTTGATGAGTTATTGCCCAAACAAGGATTTTCAATATGATGCCCCTGTGACCTTGACCTTTGACCCAGGAGCCCCAAAACCAATAGGGCATAACCTTTACCAAAGGGCTACCCTCACATAAAATTTGGAGAACCAAGGTACATTGGTGGTTCAGTTATTGTCTGGACAATTGTTTCATTGTTTGCCGTTTTGACTTTATAAACATATTGATAGAACATTTGAAGTCACAGCTTGGTAATTTGATATCTTCTGGTTTAAGATTTAAACTTAACCCTGTTTTCCCAAAACTGATAAGGTACATCCTTGACACATGGGCTACTCTCACATGAAATTTGGTGAACTTTGGTTCAATCATTGTTGAGTAATTATCCAGACAATGTTTTTCAATATGATGCCCCTGTGACCTTGACCTTTGACCAAGGTGCCCCAAAACCAATAGGGCATAACCTTGACACATGGGCTACTTTCACGCCAAATTTAGTGAACCTAGGTACATTGGTTGTTCAGTTATTGTCTGGACAAGGTTTTTCCATATGATCCCTCTGTGACCTTGACCTTTGGGTCTGGGGCCCAAAATCCTATTGGGAACATCCTTGACACAAGGGCTACCTTCACATTAAATTTTGTGAACCTAGGTACAGTAGTTGATGAGTTATTGTCCAAACAAGGATTTTCAATATGATGCCTCTGTGACCTTGACCTTTGACCCAGGAACCCCAAAACCAATAGGGCATAACCTTTACCCAAGGGCTACCCTCACATAAAATTTGGAGAACCTAGGTACATTGGTGGTTCAGTTATTGTCTGGACAAGTGTTTAATTGTTTGCCGTTTTGACTTTATAAACATATTGATAGAACATTTGAAGTCACAGCTTGGTAATTTGATATCTTCTGGTTTAAGATTTAAACTTAACCCTGTTTTCCCAAAACTGATAAGGTACATCCTTGACACATGGGCTACTCTCACATGAAATTTGGTGAACCTAGGTACAGTCATTAGTGAGTTATTACCCGGACAATGTTTTTCAATTTGATGCCACTGTGACCTTGACCTTTGACCCAGGGGCCCCAAAATCAATAGTGCATATCCTTGACACATGGGCTACTCTCACATGAAATTTGGTGAACCTAGGTACATTGGTGTTTCATTTATTGTCCGGACAAAGTTTTTCCATATAATGCCCCTGTGACCTTGACCTTTGAACCTGGGGCCCCATAAACCTATAGGGCGCATCTTTGACACATGGGCTACTCTTACATAAAATTTGGTGAACCTAGGTACAGGCGTTGTTGAGTTATGGTCCGGACAAGGATTTTCAATTTGATGTCCCTGTGACCTTGACCTTTGACCCAGGGGCCCCAAAACCGATTGGGAACATCCTTGACACATGGGCTTCTCTAACATAAAATTTGGTGATCCTAGGTAGATTGGTTGTTAAGTTATTGTCAGGACAAGTTTTTTTCCCATATGATGCCACTGTGACCTTGACCTTTGACGCAGGGGCCCCAAAACCGATAGGGAACATCTTTGACACATGGGCTTCTCTTACATTAAATTTGGTGAACTTAGGTACATTGGTGGTTCAGATATTGTCCGGACAAGTTTTACCTATTTTAAGTCCCAGTGACCTTGACCTTTAACCCTGGGGTCTCAAAATCAATAGGGAACCTCCTCCACCCAAGGGCTATCAACACATAAAATTTGAGGAACCTAGGTTCATCCTTTCTTGAGTTATCATCCGGACAAGCAATTGTCCACGGACGGACAGACGGACGGACGGACAGACGGACAGACGGACAACAGCATAACATAATACGACCGTTTTTTCAAAACGGGCGTATAAAAACCCACAAAATATTGTGGTTTGTATCGTGGTATGGTGCTAGTGTATAGCAATATATCTAGACAAGGGTCGAGAAAAGCTAGGTTTGGTGCTCAGGTCATTGCAAAAATGTCCTAAATTTGTGTTGACAAGGTGTTTAATCCAGTAAAAAAATAAATATTAAAATTGAAATAAAATAAAGTTTTATCATGACACAGTGACTTAATCAAGATATCTATGTAACAAACTTATGAACCAGGAAGTAACGTGTAACCACATACAAATCATAATTAGCATAGAACCAACTTTTTATCTCTTAATTAACCACAGAAACAAAGTCCTTTATATTTACAAGTTCATTTATCAGTTATAATGCTTCAGGCAGGTTTAAGTATTTCACATTTTTTGTGCAATTAATTGGCAAACAGGAACAATTTATAGCTGATATATTATATGCAATATTACACATTCCCTAAGAAAACACAAAGAAAAGCAAGCCATTGGGTTTTCCCCCTTCAACGTTATATAACAAAGGTTCTTTGTAGGTTTCTTCCCACTCCAAAATTTTTTTTAAATGGGGCATTCTGCCAAAAAAATGGAGTTCACTAAGATTGTTTTCCCTTATCATTCAATTTTTACCTTAAATGTAACATTACATGTACCTAAGTTCTATATGTAATTCATGAAAATTGTCATTAAATCATATTTTAAAATTTTTCAAAGTTTATCATAGAATATGCAATTGTGAATGTGATGCATTAAATATTTGCAAAACAACAAGTTTTACATGTTCTTCAAAATTAAACAAGAGCTCCACTGGGCGGGGAATTATACGCCAGTGTGCAGTCCATGCTGTGTTCTGTCTCATATAAGGTCCCTGTGACCTTGACCAATGACCATGGGACCTCAGAATAGGTCACATCCTTAACTGGAGGGCTATCCAAAGCAAAGATTTTGAGAACCTAGGTACAACCATGGTTGAGTTATCACAAGCACAAAGTTTTCCCATGTGAACTTCAAGTGACCTTGACCTTTGACCCTGGGGCCTCAGAACCAAATGGGCACACCCTTGATCCAAGGAGTATCCATACATAAAATTTGGTGAACCTAGATAAAGTGGTTGTTGAGTTATTGTCTGGACAAGGTTTGTCCTTATAGACTATTCTCACATAAAATTTGATGAACCTAAGTACAGTCATTGTTGAGTTATTGTCCGGACAAACTATTCATATAAATTGGGTCTAAAATCAATAGGGCACATCCTCTACCCAAGGGCTATCAACAAATAAAATTTGGTGAATCTAGGTAAAGTGGTTGTTGAGTTATTGACCAGACATCCTTTCATATGATGTCCCCGTGACCTTGACTATTGACCCTGGGACCTCTAAACCAATAAGGCACATCCTTGACACAAGGGCTACTCTCACATAAAATTTAGTGAACCGAAGTACAGTAATTGTTGAGATTTTGTCTGGACAAAGTTTCATATTTTAAGTCTCAATGATCTTGACCTTTGACCCTTGGGTCTCAAAATCAATAGAGTACATCCTCTACCCAACGAGTATCCATACATGAAATTTGGAAAACCTAGGTAAAGTGGTTGATGAGTTATCGTCCGGACAAGGTTTTTCAATATGATGTCCCTGTGACCTTTACCTTTGACCCTAGGGCCCCTAAACCAGTAGGGCACATCCTTGACACATGGACTACTCTCACATAAAATTTGGTGAAACTATGTACAGTGGTTGTTGAGTTATTGCCTGGACAAGGTTTTTCCATATGATGTCCCTGTGACCTTGACTTTTGACACTGGGGCCCCAAAACCAATAGGGCACATCCTTGACACATGGGCAACTCCCACATAAAATTTGGTGAACCTGGGTACAGTCGTTGTTGAGGTAATTTCCGATCAATGTTTTTATATTTTTCGAGTTATCATCAGGACAAGCAATAATTATTGTCCACGGACAGACAACATCATAACGTAATACGTCCTGTTTTTTCAAACGGGCGTATAAAAAATTGTATAATGGTCATGTGAAGTACATATTAATTTTTATGACAAGAGGTCAAAAAACAGCTCATTATCTTATCACTTCAATTGTTGTACAGGTATTTTTCTTGAACATTACAGGTCATATTTTCAATAAATCATAATATAGGTTGGTGATAGACATTAAACCATTGATCAATATAACTCAGGGTTGCATACTCCTAGTGGCTGATAAAAAGCATAGGTGGATCTAGCCAGGGGGTCAGGGGGGTCAGGACCCCCCTGGAATTTCCAAAATGTACCTGTCCATATTTGTATTTCTTGACTGTAGGCAGGACTCAAATTTAAGCTTGCATACTCGCAAATTGCGAGCGGATTTTGAAAATTGCGAGTAACTTTAATTATAACTCGCAAATTTATGCCAGTTGAAATTGACGCAAAGATATTACTGTTTGAACTAATGATGCTCAAATCACCTTAGAAACACACAGATAGATCGATAGTATCAATTTAAGATTCACCTAAAAGACATGTTCACTACTCTTTGTCTATCCCACAATAACGCCCTATGTTCCATGCATATATATAGTACATGTACTATAATTCTTTATGTTGTTTTTATATTGCATATACGAATTGTAACAGTGTATTCTGTTAAGATTTTGAGAAAAAATGCGAGTCACTTTTTCATTAGCGAGTTGAAATAAAATCAACTCGCAAAAAATTGCAAGTCCATTTTTTGTTAAATTCGAGCCCTGCTGTATGTCATTTATGAGTAGTATGAAGCAAATTTTCTCAGTGCTTAACACAGATTCAATGGTTATGTAGTTTTATTATTAGTATAGTGCATTATTCTGCAAAAAGTGTATCATGTGAATGTGTGTTTTTTTTTCAAAAGTTTGGACCCCCCCCCCCCCCCCGAAAAAGTTCGGACCCCCCCCCCCCCCTAGAAAAAGTCTGGCCCCCTAGAAAAAATTCTGGATCGGCCCCTGAAAACAATGCTAAGCACAGTAGATGCTTGGGTTGCATATCTTTAAGCCAGTTGTGATAATATATAAGTTGCCATACTGTTACAGTCACAAAAGTTACAATTACATGAGATAAATGTATATGTTTTAAATTCTTGTCATTAATTACATCAGTTACACTGAAACTGTATTTCTGATTGTAAATTTTTGACAATACTTAGAGAATTTTCATCATTTTTTAAAAATTGTGAAAATGCAGACTATCTGCTCAAATAAATTTTTGAACAAAAAATCACTAAAGCTATGATATGAACTTAAAAAACAAAGATATAATATTCAGACAGAATAACATCTGAAGGACACACAATGATAATGGATAAATAAATTATCAGACGGAGAAAATGTTACTCCATGTCAACTAAAAGCTGTGACAAAATTTGCAAGTCCTTCTGATGATTTATATTATACAAAATAGACACAACATATGAAATTGATCTAGTCGACTGCTGGTCTATTTAGATTTACCTTGATGAATAAATAATACCTCATTTATAAATATCAATGATCTCACATCTGTTATACAGCCATTAAATCTTATTTGAAGCCTTACTTTAACCGCAATCATAAAATTTTTAACATTTACTTTAAACTCAAGTCTATACTTACTCTGCAGATGTAGACAATATATAAATAATATGCTAATACTTTATATTATAATATTATTATAATATCATTGTAATATGTTATGCTATATACTAAACAAAAAACAGAAAATGCAGCTGTAATTAAGCATAGTTATATGCATAGTAAGTATTGAACTTGCAATCAGTTGATTTCCGTTTGAAATTGTAACATTTATGTTTGTAAATACTTGTCAGGGACCAGGAAATTCGCCGAAGTCAATCGGTCTAGGGCCGTCCGAGTACCAGATACAGGTTTTTACGTGTACCATATGGACCAGATCTTTAACTGTACTTTATTCATGACCATATTAGTTATTTTTTTGCTCCCTTTATTAAGAAGGCATACGATACATTTGCACAGCGGTATTTTTAGAAATGAATTCGATGGGTCCGATAGGACTCACATGTTTTAAAACAATGGGTCCATGACGGAAACAATGGGTCCCTGCATATACAATCAAACATCAAGCTACATGTCTTTACGAACTTTCACTTTTAATAACAGTGTAAACTCAATAAATCATGTATCACTTTCAAAACTGCAGGAAAGCAAAACAATAAATTGAAATTAAGATTTCCATGTTTTATTGACTGAGACTCAGTCTGTACCAAAGACTTCAAACTATTAGTTAAACAGGCATATATGGTCAGACTTTCTGTCTGCCCAAATAATCAGTTGACAGATGGAATAATTATGTAAAACTTGAAAAGTTGCTGAAATGTTTATATCATACACCAAACAAACTATGTTTATTTTAGGATGCAACCTAAGTCTTGTGATTTTTTTTAATTTCTTTGAGTAATCACAAGAATTATCCAACATGTGTCTCTAACTCAGGCTTCAAAAGTTAATAGTCAATGACTCATAGGGCAAACTTTTAAAAAATTAAAAATATTTCTCAAGCAAGAGTCCAAAACGTTGTATAAATGATGGTGGAAATCAGTCCATAATAATAAATATTATTGATAATGCATTTAGTTGATATGCATTGTATTTCACAACTCTTTAGATGCCTTTGTATACAACCACCAACAGTCATTTTATTTACCCTGAATGCATCTTTCAGTAATTCTGATGGTTTTTCATAAGAAAACTTGGATATTACAATTATTTGATAACACAATTCACAAAATAAGTAATTTATTTACAGTTAAAGTCTGATTATGTATTCTTATCAATTTATTTAACCGTATAAATGTCCATTCAGTTGACATATTTTTCAAGTTAATCAAGTTGATCAAAAATTGTCAAATTAATTTTTTTTTAATCTTTCTTTTTTTTAAATGTTCATAACGTATCGAGTACGAACATTATTGGGGACGAATGTTTCACGGCGCAGATCGTCATCATGTTACAACAATGATACAGGATGGATTCAACGATCATATAATTTAGAAACCATCATGAAATGAGTTAGTTAGGGTCAGCTTTTATGCTTATTGACTTCAAGTTCATTAACAAATTGTAACCATCGTAATAATTGATTAGGCATAATAAAAGTTAGGACCTTAATTGTCTGAAATGGAACTTTTACCATTCCTCACTGTGTATGACAGAGATTTGGTCGTAAATTTTAAATCAAAGTGCTTAACTAATGACCTCTTAGTGTTGCAATTTGAAAAGATTTATAACTAGCATCTCTAATGTACCAAACACTTGTTATATACAAGAAGAAACTGAACACCAGTATTTAACTAGAAAGCCAGGTGAAGACTCCTAAATTACGCCATCAATAAAGCCTGTTGATATCAACAACCGAGTACAATATAAAAGTCGGTTTGATTGGTCACTGATAATACAGAACCAAAGAAATATGTCGTAATACTAGAACATATGTCGTTTAACGGTGTAAAGTTGTTAATTACTGCTATTAATAACGCAAAACTCTGAGCAGAGTTGTAATTTGTTCCAGCCCGCCGATTTTTGTTTTACACGTCTACTTGCCACTTCCACGGCGTTATGCATCCAGCTGGACGCACATGTCAAGAAGCAATGGGATTTAGCTAAAATTGTGCGTCAGGGACGCGGGACGCAGAGGTAAAAATATCGCTGTTTGCATTGATTAAATTTTGACGAAACTTAACTTCAATTAATCCAGCATGAAAACGAGGTTACAGAAATTATTGCTCTCCGAAATTGTAATCGTCGGTTGGATCAATAATCAGAAAGTGAAAAATAGCTGTTTCATCCAGTTCTACATGTAATGTTGTTGAAAAACTCTGTCATATGCGGAAATTATCTTAACTGCGCAAAAAAATGGGTCCAAAGCTGATGTCTCGCATTCTTAAGCATCATTCGCTAAATTTGTAAGGAAAACGTTAACTGATGATGAGCTTTTTAATTACAAACGTAGATTAAACGTGTCTCATACGAAATGACGATCTAGTGTGGGACGCGAAAATGTATGACATCTCATCACAATGGTTCAAGTGGTTTCGTGTAACACGAAAAAATATTAAATCGTGCATAGTGGGTTTATGCAACTAATCAATGTATGATAATATTTTATCAATACGTTTTCTTGAAAATCAAGGAAATTAAAGGCTTGAAATCAAATTTCTTGGACAGATCTTTGAAAGATTCTGAAATCTCAATCAGTCCAGAATGAAACAAGAAAGATAATGTGGAAGCCACATTAAAGCCAGATTTTTCTGGGGGAACATTGAGAACAAGTTTACGTTGTTACAAAAGAAAGTAAACTGCTTATCAGAAGGTATACAAAGGGCAATAATGAAAGAGTTGCCATTACTGTCTAATTCTTTGCAACAGATGGTATGTAATCATTGTATGAAATTTCATAATAATCTAACCATTATTGGCAGAGACATCCAACAATTTAAACGCTTAAACGCAATAAATAACAAAGGGAAATAATCCATTATTAAGTCAGGTGGAGTTGCCGTTACAGTCTAATTCTTTTCAACAGATGGTATGTAATCATTGAATGAAATTTCATTTACATCTAACCATAAATGGCAGAGATATCCAACAATATGAAAACTTTAACACAAAAATAACAAAGGGAAATAATCCATATATATTCGGGTTAATGGGGGTCACACACACTATTGAAAAAAATGTTTCATTGAAAACTGACTCAAGGCAATCATTTGTAACTTGCAAATCCTCAATGTCAATTTTCAACCGACAGAAATGGCTCAAACTTCACAATTCTTTCTTTATTCAATGCATAATAACATTCTCTTTCTAACGATACCAAATGTATGAGTGTGCAATAACAAACAAAAAAGATATTATAGTTTTTGTAGACCGGACAAGACTTTTGTCCATTAGTATAGTATTATACATGTATAGTGAGTTATGGTATAGAGAGACAGAGAGAAGAGGGGAGAACAGTATCAGTATAGAAGAGAGGATACTTGACTTTACAAGTAACTATTTCCTCTTAACTGCTTCAATATCTAACTAATGTCCTAGAATCTTGTTATTATGTAATATAAGTATGTAGAGTTCATCTTCAACATCTTGACACTATCAGATAAGAACTTTCATGCATCAACATTTTTATTATTTAATGTTTTTACAAACAAAAAGTTCCCCTGGCTGAGGCGTTGTATGCCCATGCAAGTCTCCTTATGCTATGAGATTATCAGCATAAATTTGGTGACTGGTGTGACCCACTATAAAATATTGGTTGTTGCTTTTGAAATATTCTGCATCTTTAATTGGTGTAACATGTACCATTTACATGTATATAAAATGTAACAACTGCAATTAATACAAAGTACATCAATACAGAACAGAACAGAACCAATATAGGTCATATATTAGATCATGTATGTTGATCTACTCATCAAATACTTGATATGCCGACAGGCAATAGTTGTATAAGACCATGCACGTAAATCATGTACTGATTTAGACAGACCCCTTGAACATTTAACCCTTATTATGAATAGTGAATAAACAATATTTTCAATGCATCATGAAATAATTAGCTAGACAAAAGTGCATCACAACTGTACCTCAAACTATCAATGTGTTACAAAGTAGACTGACACTATATTGAAATGCATACTATTCATGATATTTTCTATTACTATTTCAAGTAAAAAATAAATGTTATATTTTTAAATATTAAATGTTTCAATTTTCAAATCTTTAAAGAAGGAAGTAAAAGCTCACTGTTAATTTGTTATTATATCATTTACATCTTTTAAACAATATCATTATTTATGATTATGTCAATCAAGCTTCCTTTGAAAATGTTTTATCATTTTGCGACTGACATTTGTTACCTTCAGGGATTTAAAGCTACCCTTATTTATATTTTTATCATTCAAGTCTGTTGATAATTTATCTCCATATTTCCTAAATAAACAGCAGTTGCTTAAGTATTATTTATATTTTATTGATTATTTTTATTGGCTAAGAACCCCTTACAACATTTCATTCGTCAATTATAAGTGCCCCACCCCTTTAATAATATATTCTTATAAATATTAAGAATTAGAAATTAAGAATTAAGATTTGCCATATGTTTGGCTAAGAATATACTTTGTGTATAAAAACTAGGAATAGACATTTGTTGTCAAAATAACTTACGTAGAAATAGTTATTATTTATTTTTGTGAATTAAGCTATTTGTGAACTGTTATATTGTTGGACTTGGTGATATTAATAAGAAATACGGAATAAAATATATTATATGTTAAAACAAGATCTTTGTGATCAATTAACTTTTACTTTATACCTTAACCGGAGGCTGTAAGCCATCAGTATCAATTGCGCTAAATAAAGTGACATAACAACAACATCAAACTCAAAGAAGTGAAATTCACCAACATCCAATCAACGTATACAAACATAATAGTGAAGTCGCACTGGGGTCGAGCTGCTAACATAACATCATACATGCCGACTTTGTTATTAAAACATTTGTTGCAAAAATAAGTGGTGGCGGACTTTGATTGACTTATGTTAAATTAATTTTGAACAGATCAGATGCTGAGAGTCACAAGAAATTAATTAAGAACAGGAGAGAAACTACAAAATTAAATTTATAAGAAAATTACATACCTAACCCAAAATCACAACATCAGTGCAACGTAATATTAACGTCGTTGTTATGAAGATAATTTTACTTTGAACACGAAATTGTGAAAAACTGTGAACGTTTATGGAGATAATTTTCTTCAACTCAGAGCCAATATTTATTTAACCTGTAAGGTAAATAAATATTCACTCTGAGTTGAAGAAAATTATCTCCATGAACGATCAAGAGCAGAGAAACCTCTTTGGATGAGAACATTTACTTTCCTTTTTTATTTCATAAAATGACATAAAACGTGTGCACTATTAAAAAATCGCGGTAAGAATTTGACCACCGTTCTGTGTTATAACGTTTAACTCAGCAATTGGTGAAACCTTTAAGACGTGAAAACCCTGAATTCGTACAATCTTAACGACTGACGAGATATTTAGATAATCGGAACAAAATAACTGTATGCAACAACATTTCAGAAACATTTTGATATAATTATCATTGGCCTCGGACATTCATTTCTTTAACTATGGGGCTTTAATGTACTTGCATGCCTGTTTATAGCTTGAACCAGTATGACATTCATGACATCATGAAAAAAACGACTAAGTCACTAAGGTTAGCAGAAAAACAAACAAGAGGCATGAAGGTATCTGCCTGCTAACTTTTATCATAATCGAAGAATGTAATATTTTTTTCGTAAACAGAGGTAAATGACATGCCACATCTTAACAATAACTTGAAATGCAATTGAACTGAACCTGAATTCAAAACATAGCCAAAATATTCAACATATTATGGTCTTCATTTAAATTGGATAACCATGATATGCTATTGTTCTGACTTTGATTATAATCATAGTCAAAACATATCTTTGCTTTGACTATGTTAATCAATGATATGGACCTGGTCATTTCAAAGTCATACCACAACCATTTCATTGTCCCAAATTTCTAGGATGGTATATAAAGGTCATATAATTGATGACCATGTTCCAAACATGGAAGGGTGGGTGAGTACTAGTTACAGACAAGGGTCCAGGAAAGCAAGGTTAGGTGTGCTGGATGCTGTAAGATAACCTAAAAAGTTGTGTTGACATCATGAGTTAGACCCAGTATAAATAGATTAACAAAACTATTATATTGTAATGATATTTTAACACAACATATTGGTTGCTAATGGAACCGACAATGTATATAAAAGCATTGTTTACACAAATGAACTGTACAATGTTAGCATACAGGTAAATTCCAAACTTTCTCAAGCATATCATGATACAACTCATTATACTTTCATATTAATATTAAAACCAATATTCTAGGAACAGAGGAAGTTTTCATTCAAGATAAAATCATAACAACAGTATAATGATCAATTGATCTTTTTACACTATTACGTTCATTCATGAGATACCAAACATTTTTGCAATGCGCGAAGTCAATTATTCATAGAGATTCCGCCTAAATGTTGGGGGTTCCAGACTCCAATAAATGGCAAGACTTTGTATACAGGTTTGCAGTCACAAATTGTGATAAACACTTCATGGAAACTAATTCATGAATTTAATTTACGAACAGGGCGTTTTGTCAGGGATCGGGACAGAATCCGCATGAAACAAGAAATGTGATGTGGAAACCACATTAAAGCCGGATTTAAAAACTTTAACCCAAAAATTACAAAGGAAAATAATCCATAATAAAGCCAGGTAGAGTTGTGGTTACTTTCTAATTATGTTTGTCACATGGTATGTTATCATTGTATGAAGTTTCATAAAGATCAGACAATAAATGGCAGAAATACATGCTAAATTGAAAACTTAAACACAATTGTTAACGACACCGGACGCCCGGTGTGTAATAGTGTGTAATAATTTACACAATGTAGTAAATAATCAACAAGATTTTCATCCAAATTTTGTGAAGGAGAAGGGGAAAC
Organism: Mactra quadrangularis; assembly: GCA_025267735.1. NCBI lineage: Eukaryota > Metazoa > Mollusca > Bivalvia > Venerida > Mactridae > Mactra > Mactra quadrangularis. The sequence continues at coordinate 47,788,858 of CM046301.1, read as the reverse complement.
ATTGAAATCATTGACATAGTAAATCTTCACAAACATTCATTATATATTTCACAGCAGTTAAGGCTTATAAGTAATTAACTAACAATTTAAAGTAAAATTTAAACAGAACAATTTTAACACACTTTACTAAGTACTACTTCTGTCACCTGTGCTTGCTGTGTCATGCCAATTTAGAAAATCAAACTATTGTAAAATTTTAACCTGCAAGATTTTAAAACAGTGATGACTTCACTTGACATCATATCTAACACAAATGGAAAATTCTACTTACATCTATCAGATAGCATTTTCCCTAATAAAGTGCTTTTGTATCATTCACCACTTGAACACAGATTTTACAAAGGTAACAGTCAAAATGCAGGGTGGTAACCCAACGAGTGCCTATGTAAGTATTTATGATAGCCAAAACGAGCTGTACATGAACCATAGCCGGATCCAGGGGGGGGGGGGAGGGGAGGGGTGAGGTCCGGACCCTCCTAGAATTTGGAAGATGTACTTGTCCATTGGTGTATTTCTTTACTCTAAGTCATTTTTAAGTAGCATGAAGCAATGTTTCTCTGTGCTTAACATAGATTTAATGGTTATGTGAATTTTATTACCGTATTAATATGTTTTGTTTTTCTGCAGAATGTGTTTAATGTTGTTGTGGTTCGAAAGTTCGGACCCCCCCCCCCCCCCTAGAAAGTTCGGACCCACCCTAGAAAAAAATCCTGGATCCGCTCCTGTGAACTATGGATTTTCAAGGCAATTTTGGTACTGAAATTCAGCTTAAGGTTGATATTTTCCACATTTCTGTAGCAAAGTTCCCATGTACTTTAAATCTGTATTGCATTTGAGTTGAATATTATTTAACAAGAAGACAGAATATTCCTTTAAAAATGCAAACCTGCAAATTAATGATCTAGAATGTTGAAAATGAAAAAGAGGTTCATTCTAATATCAAATCTGTTGCAATTATTAACACATTTAAAAAGGACCTTGTCTCTTTCACCCTAAACGTGAAAATAAATGCTTAAATATACTTGTTAAAATGCCTATGTTGTCAAATTGTACAACTAAATCGATTTCAAAATATGAAAGTATTACCTTCAACTTCTAGCACTCCCATAATGTTCATATAATGATATCCATACAATATCACACCATAAATTGATTGTTAATTAATATACACACAAAGTATATAAAGTCTAACAAATATACCCATATATCACATACAACACTCAGTATACATCATATAAATGCAATCATTCATCCACATGAATAAGACTCGAAATACATCTTTAAAACATAGCAATTTTATAATCCATTATGAACTACATACACAATGCAGGTTACATAATACAAAAATTGCAAACTTAAGTTAAGTACTTCAAAGTATAATCAAAATTTTCGCTGACTGATGCAAATTTTAATGACTTGCAATGACTTTAGCCTAAGGCAAATCACCAGCCTTCATAAAGAAGAAACACCAACTGGCTATGTAAAATGATTATTTGACAGGTGACTGACCTAGATAAAGACCAGCTAGTATATATTTATATCAGAAATCTTTAACATAGAGTTCATTTGTGGTCATTGTATGCCACTGAACTTCCTAACAAGAGAGAAACATAACCTGTAGTAAGAATACATGTTCAGTTCACAACACAATGAAATGAAATCTAAATTACATAAATACTAAAATCTAAATGCATGACCAGTTTGAGAAATTTTATAAATGATTAATATGTAATTAATATGTAACGATTTTTTAATGCAATTTTAAATTAGGTATTAAAATGCAAGTGTATTATAGCTGATGCAGTTTCAAATTAGTTATTTAAATAAGCCTAATGTTATCTATTTAAAACTGTCAGTGGCAAATACATTATCTCTGCTTATTCAAATACACACTACAGAACTTCTGTACTCACTACAGACACTATCTATATCAAGAGCTGTCAGTAGAGACAGCATGCTCGACTATGTATTTGTCCCATGAAATGTGGTTGATAAGGAACTTATATATTTGAAAATGATACTTTAAGAAAAAAAGAAGTTAAAGTAAAATATAATTTTTTTTAAAGAAAATTTCAAGTTTATGGGAGACAATTTTGAAAAAAAAATTGAGTTATGAACCTTGTCACATGAGATGTGGTCGATAATAAGGCACATATTAAAAGTTTGAAATTGATATAGTTCATTTTTTCTCAACTGTCAAAGTTTGAATAATTTCACTGTGGATGATTACACACAATTTCAATATCACAAGTGTTAGACAAAGAGCACGAAGTCACTGTGAAATTATTCATGGTTTGACAGTTAAGAAAATGAACTATACTTTAAAAAATTAAAGAAGTTGCAATAAAAACAAATATTTTTTTAAAGAAAATTCTAAGTTCATGGGGGAGATAATTCTGAAAAAATGTATTTGGAGTTATGAACCTTGTCACATGAGATGTGGTTGATAGTAAGGAACATATATTTAAAGTTTGAAGTTGATACCTAAATAAATAAAACAGTTGCAGTAAAAACAAATATTTATAAAAAAAAGATATAGTAAAATATATTTTACTGCGCAAAAACTTTTATCAGAAATATGGTCGCAGATGAAGATGCAGACACTGACACTAGGGCAAGTAGGAGAGTTCTACATTTCTTCGAAAGGTCAAGCTAAACAAAATTAGCTGTATTAATGAATGGGAAATAGCAAGCATATATATAATGTATTATAGAGTATTTAAAGTGTATACGTCTATATCTTTTTCATGTTTGATTGACAAACTGTTTATATATTTTATGTGTATCTTGTTTAAAATCAATCATGAAGACCTAAATCGTAACAATGATTATGGGAAAAGTCCTGAAGTGTCTAACTTTAAAATAAAAATATTCCATTTTGAACAGTTGTATTCGTAAGCAACTTAAAAAACGAACATTGTCAAACAAACATGTTAATTGACGGAATAAGTTGATTACATAACAAAACAGAACGTTTCAATCATTTTGTTACAGTTTACATAATAAAACTAGGGGTGTAACAATAGGTCGACTTATCGCTGTATCCCGATAGTTTACCTTGCAATAGCAATAGGTCGATAGAACTTTTTCAAGTCGATAAATATCGCAATAGTTTTTCTGACTATCGACTTTTTTCGATAGTTTTCTTGAAAACGAGAGTTGAGCCCCATAAACGCTTTACTTTCATCTTTTTTTTAATGAGAGAACTCCACATTGATACAGATCAAATTAAATCTATTTAGAGGCCGCATAGGAACAGATAAGCTGCGTATCTGCGTTAATACGCAATTAAAAATCTCAAAAACCCTATAAGAATAAAAAATTTGCGTATCATAACCCAATTAGAAACTCCTTTACTCATAAAGTCTCGAAATCGCTGCGTATCGAACGTAAATAAAAAAAAAGAAACTGGTTAGATAAGAGATGCGAAAAATTAAACTTCACGCGACAATTACATGCCAATTACATCTCATTAAAACCCAATTGTCGTTCACACGCTGGGAGTTTAACTCGCCGACATATGAATGCACAAGGATGTCACAAAATCGATAATAAAGTCGCCGACTTATGATGACACGCTCGATAACATCTGTATATACCTTTACCTATACACGTCAGAGTACATTGGAAATAGGGCATATATATATTTTAATTGTTTGCAGCAATTAAATCAATATTAATCCTTTGTTTGAGGACAAATATGTGTTTGCAGTTTGAGCAGAAATTGAGGTAAACAATTTAAGATATGTGTCGCCATTTTTTCACACTTACTTTGTCGATGTTTGATAGCATAACAATGACATAATTGCAATGTCTCATTATGTAATCATGGAGTCTAATATAAATTAATCGTCATGAAAAATGTATTCTTAAACTAGCGTGACCTAATTTGTTAAATTGTATTATATATAAAACTTTATAAAAACGATATCGGCGATCCCAGGAAGTCATTTTTTCTTTGTTAAAATTACTGACGATAATTGTCAATAACACCGTCTTGTGTAATTAAATTTATAAATAGAGTTTTGTATAATTTTACAACAAAAATATTTTATAATATATAATTTAGTATTGTATTTCGTAAAAATAAAATCCCTTCAATCATGATGACTTATTGTCATATATTTTCGCGACCCACGCTATCGCAAATTAAGTAAAACATTCTTAAATCTTCATAATTAATGTAATAAGCTTATTATTTTTCATTTGTTTTTCATAATTTAGCAAACAGTGCCCCAGGAACCGACAAATTCGAACTCACGTTCCCGTTTTCTGGTGTTTGTTGATAAAACAAATGTCAAAATGCCAGACATTTTTTTTACTTGCCAACATTTGTTTCGGTGTAATTTTAAAAATGAAGCATAATTATATGTTTTTTAAATTCAATTAAAATACTGAAGATGCTATCATAATATACTGTGTTTATCATTATCATTATGTAATTATGGTAATCGATGACAAAGAGTTAGAATAACCAAGAAGTTAGTTGAATAAAACAGTTTGTTGATTAATCAGCATTTCAAATAACCAAATAACTGACAAGTTGATATTTGATACAGACAAGTTATTTTCAAATTAAGTCATTATTTTGTAGATTTCTCCACTCCTGTGAACTGAATTCTGGCGAAATCTTTGAAACATTTTCCTGCAATTTTAATTTGTTAAAAACGTTTTTACCTCTGCACAGGGAATTAGATGTTATCTATGTCTCTGCCTCTGCATTACTCCGTGGAAGTTATAAATAAGACTTGCATAGTAGCATTCGCCGAGCAGAGTTGTCGTATATTCCGCGATAAAGTAACATTAACTGATTTACGACTGTCGTCATTTTCTGTGATAAGTTGATTGTGAAATTCAGTTACTATATGCCATGCGTATTTCGGTATATATCATATTTGTTTTAAGTAGTTATCTTCACTTATTACGTCACAAATTGTCATGATATGAATAGATGATAAATTGATAATGATAATCATTAATGGATGCTATTCGCCACCCTTGAATTAAAGAAAACAAAAAGTCAAAATCGGCAGTATCGCAGCATTTTGGCTTTGTTTAGTAATAGATGAAGTTTTCAAATCTAAAATAGCTTTCAGATACTGCCAAATAGTACTACAGTACAGTGGATACCTCCAATTGAAAGGATTATTTGACGAGGAAGCACCATGCAGTTTCCCTTTCAAAATCCCTATCTTCACTAATGTGAATAAATCTGGACCAAAAACTAAACCAATGACATACCCTCTAATAGAGAACCAGCTCATTCTCAAAGTGCGAGAGATATTTCAAGTTCAAATCCATTGTTTATTGTAAAAGACTTGCGACTGTTTACCGTTGTTTTTATAATAAAAAACTATCGTGATAGTATCGCAATAGTTTTTTGACTATCGCAATACTATTGCAATAGTACTTTTATTATCGCAATACTATCGCGATAGTGTTTTTGGCCGCAATAGTCACCCCTAAATAAAACACGTGAACAAATGATTAACGAACATAACATCATAGGCGGATCCAGGCGGGGGCAGACCTGGCGTAGCCCCCCCAAAATTGCCCACGCAAAGTTTTTTTCTATCATGAAATATGATATTTATAACTTATTAAGAAATATACATAAACTAGTCAAAAAATTTTCGCACCCTATGCGTGCAACATAACATACAACAGTTTCTTTCAATGTAGTAAAGTTTTAACATGATTCAGCGGCTTTTAGATATTACATGAAATAATTATCTAGATGCTTTATATTTCTTACTGTGGAAAAGGATAGTTGAGGCTCTGAAAATGTGCCTAAATCCCTAAGAAATAACCCAAACTAAGGAATTTGACAGGTCACCTGGTCCTCTGGTCAGGGGTTTGCCTTGGACCATTCGAGGCCCTTACGGCCCCTTGGAACCACATTGTGCATATTCATTTTACGCCCCCTCTAACCAGAAATCCTGGATCCGCATATGAACCTGACGGTAAAAATTATCATTTTCACAGATTTTTCAAGCCTACTAGTTAAGTACCAAATAAACACACTATTCCCTTGAGCATACGGGAAATATTGTCAAATTTCGCTTTGGAATTCAGATTAATTTTAACTAAGGAATTAGATGATTACCCCTGCGAAATGAAGTTCTTATGGTCAGGAGCAGTTCAAGAACAGCTCTTAAAAATCAGTAAATGTTCTTAAATTGTTCTTAGGGGATTTTAAGAACATATGTTCTTGAATTGTTCATTAACATCTTTAGGAACAGTTCTAGAACTTATTGTGCTTTACACATAAGGGCGCGAATCATCCTAACATTCTTTAGACGATCCGTCCCCAGATTGGGGAAGGATCGTCCAAGGATGGATGTGACTGGGGACGGATCGTCTGACATTCAATCAGTAATTTTCACTAGCTCAAACAAAGTCACCAGCTTAGGGCTACAGTTGCCTAAACCAAAAGTTTAGAAGCAGTAACAAGTTGCCAGTTCCCAATTTTAGGTCGTCAGGGGCAACTTGATGATATTTAATACTTAGCCTTGGGCTAGTTGATAAAGTTCAAAATTAAATTTATTAAAAAAGTAATTATTTTTTGCCGAGTCTTTATAACTTAAGTATTTCAATAAAACAAACTAATTAAACAATGAAAATTCGATTAAACTACAGACAAAAACGTTAGTTTTAACAAGGGTATAAAGGTTCCTTGTTACGAATTGATTAATTTATAGTGTTTTATAAACTGTACAGTTAATAGTTAAAATTTCAGCATTTAATCCAAAATCAATACTACAACCTCAAAGAAAACGTTGGTGTCCTAAACTATATTTCAATTGTATGTATACTGATTTTGACATAACCACTAATAATGTCAAACAGGTTCAGTTAAACCATCAATAGGAAAGTACTTAGTATGCCATTTAAAATTGAAACCCCATTTAACTACTTGACAATAAATTATTGAAATGTCAATGGAGTTGCCTCCCCTTAACTGCTAAAAAACCATTTCCTGATTATTGCGTAGTTTTGTTACATTATTCGACTTGCAAAATAAATATGCATACTGAGAAATTGAAGCAATCTTTCTTAAGTATGGATAGCAATTAAAAACAAATTAAACGAGCACTTGTCAACGTATAAATGAATATAAACAATGTGGAGCAAAGACGAAAGTCAAGTCTCAAGACCGTTATGTACCGTTTCGATGATCGTAGCTTAGTTTAAGATTTCTTACCATTTTTGAGCTCATGTGTCACAGTCCGAGGGTCCCTCGAGGAGGCATCGGATATTCCAGAGGATGCCATACCCCTCTTAATTGCAGAATTAGGCTAACTAACTCCGTATCACAGGTGTTTTGTGTTGGTAGTTTTTCATTGAACTTTACCCACAATGCATTGCGCACACGGAACTGTCACGTTGGGGCTAAAAATAGTAACAAAACACGTGCCTATGTTTTTGTTTTCTGTTCGTCTCTATGCAGTGGCTACGCTACTCGTGAGTCGTGATCATTGACAGGGGCCCGATCGTGAAAAAACAACAACAAATACTTGACCACCATTGATCAATGCTGTTAAATTATCTATTATGAATAACCAGTAATTAAAATGATGGAAGTTAAAAAAATAAATCCAAATAATGGTCAAGGTCGGCTCATCCTCTCTGCACCTTCTGTGACTTAGCAAACATACTCTAACTGAGACTTGAACTCAGATCTCCTCATGACTTAGAGATAAATCTCAAGTATGAGGCGTTTTACATTAAACCAAAAGAGTGTCATATTGCTGATCTTTGATGTTTGAGGAAAATAACAAATGCACAAGTCCCTGTACGTCTGGTGTCCCCCAAGGCTCAGTCCTAGCCCCCCTTCTGTTTCTATTATATATAAATGACCTCCCTGAAAATATTGTATCACAAGTCCGTTTATTTGCAGACGACACTGCTGCCTACTTAGCCGTCAATAATAAATCTCAAGAAAGGATCTTACAGCAAGACCTTGACAGGTTACAACTCTGGGAAAGCAAATGGGACATGGAGTTTAATCCCTCTAAGTGTACAGTACTTAACATTACAAAATCAAAACGTCCTTTTAAGACTAAATACTCACTCCATGGCCAAATCCTAGAAAATGTCAGTGATGCCAAATATCTAGGCATCACTTTCTCATCTGACCTTAACTGGAATAAACATATAAACCAGGTTACCTCTGTAGCCACAAAGACCCTAAATTTCCTGAAAAGAAACATCCCATCCAAAAATTCAAGCATAAGGGAATTTGCATATAAAACCCTGGTAAGACCCCAGCTTGAATATGCCATTCTGTCTGGTGCCCACACACCCAGCAGAACATCAGCAAAGATGAAATGGTTCAACGAAGTGCTGCGCGACAGGTTACAAATGACTTTTCTTCATACAGCAGTGTCTCACATATGTTATGTACATTAGGTTGGCACTCTCTGGAAAATAGGAGATCTGATGCCCGACTCCTAATGTTCTACAATATTGTTCATGGACTGGTTGCAGTGCCACTACCCATATATGTTCAGCCTTCCGTCCGCATCACCCGACATTCACATCCCCTTTCCTATAGACAGATCCTCATCCCATGTAATTATTATAAATATTTCTTTTTTCCAGTGTAGCAGGAATGAATTATAATTGACATAATACCTTAAAATCTATGTTTATTTTAGTGTCTTTTCTTATTGTACATACCACCTTATTTCCTTATATGGTAATAGAGTTGGAGTTTCCTTGTGTTTTCACAAGAAACATGAAGTTTTACTTCATGAACTCATTGAATACACATTGATTAGTGTAGTGAAATTTATATGAGCAGTAGCGTAGCTGTTCTATGTTTTAATTTACAAATTGTCTGCTATATTTTACTTAGTATTGTAACTTTTGTCATTCAATAGGTTAAAATCAGTCAGTATATATGGTTTAATTGCAGTTTTGTAAACCTATTACTGTACATTGTTAAAAGCTTTAGTTGTGGTTGTGCATTTTATAATTGTCAGTGTCAATCACCCCTTAGTCTGCGGTTAGATCCGCCCAGGAATATTTGCTAGTTGCACTGACTCTGTGTAGCCGAACACTATAAATACAGGGCGAAAAGACTGAAACTTGGCCAGTGTCTCTGGACATATAGGTAAGCTTTACCTCGGCCAATTGCTCTTTCTTTTTATTCGGCGTAGCTGTCTAAGCTGGATTTTGACCTACATTTCTGTATAATGACGTCTGTCTGGGGATTTCGGAAATCCGCCGTTCTATTGGATGATTTTATAAGCACTGAGAATGACGTACGGGGGAAACAGAGAAAACCCCCTCTTCGATTGGATGGCCCTGACACGCGCGAAAAAATAAAGGCCACACTATTGTAATGCAGTGTTTTACGAAATTTTGCTTCGTAGATAATTTTTTTTGGGTAGACTTCTATTGCTTTCCAAAGTGTTTTTTTATTTTGTAACAATAAAAAGTTACGTGTCAAACACAATATTTTATGGGTAAAGTGAATTACGTCTCCAGATGTGAACCGGTTTCTAGTAAAAAGTCTGACATATAACCCAATAATTATTAAATTAGCCTCACTACGTCCAGTTTCCGGGGTTTACGCTTTGAGAGTCACAGCTCCACATATACACCAGAGGTGCGTTCAACAATGCGAGCGCTCGGGGCGACATCGAGCGCCCGCGTTCTGAACGCGGGCGCTTTCGCGTGCGCTCGCGATACAGCTCGAGAGGTGTTTCGCTTATAAATTGTTATATAAATTCCGGTAAATACCGTTTCGTTTTGGTACCGGTACTCAAATCGGTACATTGAAAAAATATAGCAGATTTAAAATTACCAAATACGAAATATCCAATGCTTTAATCTCAAGCCTTCTGTGTATATTTACCGTATTTCAAAGGGATTTACATCGATCTAAACTTCGGTTTAGTATATCATACCATTTAATACCCTTTCTGTACACAAACGGTCTGACTGACCGATATCTTCACCTTCTTCTATTTATAGAATGAGCGCTCGCAGTCGTTCAATAACATAACAATACGCGAGGCGGGCGCTCGGGCGAGCGCCCGCCTTGTTGAACACACCTCGGTTCATTGTAATTTTTACAAGTATTAGCATTTCCAAAAATGCTTGAAATCGACGTTTAGCCGTGTATTACAACATCTCCTTCCAAGTAATATACGTCAACGCTATTAGCTGTGCCAAGTCTATTTAGAGAATATCGGGATTTGCGTGACCCGCTAACGATATGTAAAAAATTAAGACCTTTTTTATTCATTGTACGGAACCTTCCGGGCTGATAAAAATACATCGAATGAACAGTTGTTGTCCAGGTCTTGTTCGGATTATGCACGTAAAACAGCATTATGGTAGACTCTAGAATTGTTCCTGTCTATTTGGCATATAGGAACTTCATTCATTTTTTTGCAAACCAAAATATTCCGGCGAACGATTACCGATATAAATCAGTGGGGCGTTCCCAATGGATAACGTTAAGCGAACAGCGATATTTATTAGGGGCGTGACTTAAACCTGTCTCAGTGGATACTGGTTACGCCTCTCAGCTGATTGCATACAGATAATCTTCTCCCGTAAAAATAAATTCGCCCATTAGTAGGGAAGATAAGTTTGCATTTTTTTTCATCAAATGGGAGTTTTTAAAAGAAAACAAACATGTTACAGTTAGTTTTGCATTTTCTGGGTCTTAAATGCAGCTTTCTTGAAACTGGTACTCATTCCTATTCTGATTATTGTATTTTCTGGTAATACCCGACAAAAGATGGCGTCCAGACGAGTCAATTAACGCACCCCTAAATTGACAATTTGCCGTCCATTTTTCTATCATGTGACCTCAAATGCATCGTTTTGATTGGCTTAAGGCAACCGGTGTCGACTACAAAATGCTCAAATCTTGATAATTGTATATATCGACGTACAGGTACGTCGATAATGATGTCTATAAATAGTAACAAGGAGCTGATAAATACTACAGGTAACCGTTCGCTGGTTGGCAAGAAATGATAGCGAGTAAATACAACGAAAACACAGTGATTTTAAAATTGCAATTACTAACTCATTTTTCATCAAACAATTTTGCATTTTATATCACTAGAAAGGTCTTGAAATTCATATTTTGAATATCTAAAAATTATTTGTCAAAAAGAATTGTTTTTTGTTGGCGAGTGTTTTAATGATCTGCCCTATGAAACATTTAATATTCATAGCTCGAAGAGTTATGTTTAATCAATTTAATCGTGCGGTTAAAGTGCTACTAGGGTATCAGTATTTTTTGTGAGCCACAAAATAAGAAATCTAGATGAATCGGATGAATAAGTATATTAAAGGTATGTTGGAAAAATCAAAGGGAGGTAACTTGACAATTCCCTGTGGTTATCAGTGTACGGCAATTGCATTGGCTGTCATATTGTTTACGGTAGGCAATCATGTGCCAAGTCTGCGAAACTGGTCTGCAAATGTTGTTGATGAAGTGATGATGCGTGGTCACAACTTGTATGAGCAAATACTAACGGAATCTGGCAATCCATCACCACGTCAAAAAATAGGTTTTAACATTAGTGGTCCTATGTAAATGGCTCTTCTGTGACCTTTGACCTTTTCCTTAGGTGAGCACCCAGGGCCCTTTGGGCCCTCTTGTTTTTAAATCGACGCCGTTTGTCTTTTTTAAAGACATTTCTTGTTATGAGTTAAGCTGACTTTTAAGGAAAAGATGTAAATATTTTGTACATAAAACTGTTGTTTAAATCATGTTTCGTTGAAAGAACTTAATAATATAATTAAAAGTATAATTTGAATTAAATTGGCTTTGTTTCTTCAATAAATATAACTTTAGATCTACAGAGAACCACAGATATTGAAATAAGTAGATTCGAACCTGGGTTGATAGAGTCAAGAGTAAGGCTCCTGTTACACCAGCAACTATAGTCCTATGGAACTCACTACCATCTGAACTTGCGCAGGTTCCTACCCTGGACCAATTTAGGCAGGGTACGTGTGACCACTCTTTCATATCATGTTTAAATTGAAACTATTGTTTTTATCTGTTTTTATCTGTACATTTTCTTCTTTTAATTAACATTATTTTACATTTTGTCTATTTATTTCTTTATCAGCATGTCACCATGAAGTTATAAGCTAAGTCATGATATTGAAAATGATGGAATACTGCTTCCGAAATTATACATTCGTCGCGGTACGCACCTGACAGCATGACTGAACAGCGAATGTAACCACATGTATTTATAATTCAAACAAAATGAACCTCGCATAGCGCTGAATATTTTTTTAAAGATATTTTATCATACAATGTATACCAAACATGTTGTGCACGATTACCATGTTACATGTGTGGGTGTGTCTCTAGTTTGCATTGGTGGTGGAGCGCAATTTTAAGGTATTATTACAAAACCAAAACTGGTAATAGGTTACTAACTTTTATACTGTGCAAAAAATGTGACAAGTACATTCATTAATGAAATAAATACAAACTAATGTATATCAAACTTCAAATCAGGGATGGGGCCAATTAATTGCTCTGAACAATTAATTGCCAATTAATTACTGTGTGAAAAAACAATGGTAATTGTAATTAATTATTTTATCAAAAAATGGAAAACAATGGTAATTGTAATTAATTACTTAGGAAATTTAGGCAATAATTAATTGATTTCAATTATTTTTCAATTACTTCATGATACATTTGCATATGTTTCAGCGACAGTTTCAAACTGGCCCCCTCTTTTCTGTTTTTCACACCTTTCACACCTGATGAATGGGTTCTTTACTATCATAACAATAGTGTTTGTAATATGAAATCTATAGCTAATTGATTGATAACCCTGCATGGTGTTACAGTAAAAGATTAAATTGTCTGACTGGTCACTGACAGTAGAGCATTGGGGTGATAATGATAGTAAATGTTTCACATTTTTTCTGTTGATATGATGTACATTGTATATATAAAACATAACTAAGAATTATTAGAAGAAAATAAAGTATCAAGTACATGTATACTGCAATATGAGTTATCAGTGATTTTTTTTACCTCTGCATCCTGAGTCCAGGACTCATTAAATTTGCTGTGGATGCAGTTTCAAAATATAATGTGCATCTTTTGGATGCATACTTTTTTTGAGTATGGAGTCCTGTCTGACAGGAATTCGGTAATGCATGTAAATACCAAATTGTGTTCAAGTTATGTCAATCATATTCTAGGTCTGCAAGTCTTCTACAGATAGAAATAATAATGTGCTTTACTATAGATAAGCATAAAAATATTAAGGAAAAAGAAGTTTTGATTAATCTCAAACTACATTTATGAAAATAAACTTATTAAATTTATTTGACAGTTTTTAATAATTTCAGTATCAGAAGCATTGTAATTAATGTAGAAATCAAATTCATTTTTTCTTCATTCCATTGTTAATATACCTTTCATATCACCAAAGCAATATTAAGCCTTGTAACTTGGATTAGTCGGCTAAGTTTTGGACTCATAGATTTATAGCCCAGCAAGTCCTAGGACCCACACTGATGAGTTGGTAAAATAATCACTGAATTAATACATGTCAGTAACTGGAATTTCATTTTTTTCCTAAATATGTCATTGAAATAATTAATTAATAATTAATTGTTTATGTAAATAATGGTAATTGTAATTAATTATTGTCCTTACTCAGGGTAATTAACAATTAATTATAATTACTGAGGTTGAGAATAATGGTAATTATAATTAATTACTTTGCAAGTAATTGACCCCATCACTGCTTCAAATGCCTATCTCATCATTTACACACAGTGCAAAGATAACCATAAAATACATGAAGTACAACATTTCATACAAAATAACAAAGGCTAAAATTGGCGGAAATAAGGTTTTTCAGAAGTGAAATATTGTTTATTATAACTAATGATATTTACAATGACGTTGATTTGTCCAAATGATCAACGATTCAATAAAATCTAACAGAAGTCAAGGGAGGGAATATAATCATATAAACAATTTTATCAAATGTAGTTGTCTCTCTTGAACACATAAAACCTTAACTTTGCTACAATCATAAGCAAATGCTTCTTCTAGTACCAAATAATCTTTATGTGTTGTCAATTACTAACCCCCACAAAACTGTACAAATCAAATGAGTTTCAAAAGCAAAACTAGGTGGAAATGATAATCATGTAATAAATAAATGAAAGCGTAATGCATTGAAAATCTGTGTACAATTCAAGGATCTAATCCAAGACTACTTCTACCACCATTAGAACCCTTCTGATCCCAGACTAGTAATACCACTATTAGGATTCTTCTAAGAGCCATGAAACTCAAGAACAAACTCATTGCTAGCTATTTCACATTTTGTCTATTTATTTCTTTATCAGCATATCACCATGAAGTTATAAGCTAAGTCATGATATTGAAAAATGATGGAATACTCTTCCGAAATTTTAGAATTTTGTACTATCTCCTTTACTCATTGGTGTTCAGTTACCAAGTTTTTTATTTGTCAGGCTGACCAGGGCTTAGTTTATTGATCACATCCCTTACTTCCCCAGCAGCATCAGGACGGTTTATTTCTATCATAATCTTTTCTAATTCCAATAAATCTTTTTTATCCTCAAACCACTTGTCTAGTAGAATACGTGTAGGACTGGATTGTACACTTAACCAACGTATTTTTGATACTTCACAGCCCATTCTTGATGCTAAATCTGTCCAATCCCCTGAGTCAGTACCTGCTGTATTTACTGGATCCAATAAAATAATCAACTGTCGTATTAAACTTTCCACTGGGTCGTCTTCTGGCGAAGAAAGTGGGGACATCGACTGAAAATATATTCAAACGCATTGCTTACATGTTTATATAACCTAAATACAATCTGAACAGTGAAATCTGCAAGTTGTATAAGTCAAGTCGTACTTTAGTAAGTTTCATAGAGATATCTCCAAGAGGGTACATCACTATCATTTCAGATATAAGCATTTTCTCTGTAAGTTAATCAGCTATCATTATTTTTCTTACAAGGCTATCTCAAAGCTGTATGGAGCTGTCTTCATAAGGTATGGAGAGATTGTGGAAATAGTATCTCTTAAACAGACATTTTCAAAAGCTAGCACTACAAGTTTAAGAGATATCCACTTTATTAAAATAGCTGTCACAACATGACTGCTATTATCTTTAAAGTAATATTTACTTACAGTAAAATATCCTATTTCAGAAATGAGCTATCTCCATGTCAATAGAGATTGCTTTATTATAGTGATATTTCCTTAACGTATAGTATGTTTCTTAAGTCAGTGATGTCTCCTAGATTTAAGTGATACCACCATTTGCTTATTTTTCATGTAGTCTCTTAATATGATAGAAAATGGTTCTCCATATTGGTGAGTTTGAAACTTGTCACACATCTACGCATAAAATAGACTTATTTACATTTGTATCAGTAATCAGACATAATAAAAAAGATTTATTTTAACTCAAAATACAAAAATACGTATTACGCTTTATCAACAAATAAAAAAGCGTAGCTTTCTTTACTTAAATTTAAAAAAATTTATTTTGCTCAGTATTAAAATCCTGCTTACAGGACAAACGAATCCACGTTTACCCATGAAAAAAGAAAGAAGGAATCATCTGAACAAATTCCAAAAATCAGCATTAACTAGTTAATCAACGTCTGATACAAACTGTATGATATAATTAAATAATCATGTCACAAGCCCCGAATTTAACAAGAAATTGGATTTGCAAATGTTTGCAAGTTGATTTTATTTCAACACGCGAAATGAAAAAGCTCTGCAATTCAATCTCTAAATTTTTTAATAAGTCAGAGTTTAGCTTGTGACATCAGCGACACTTATACATGTACTTTCTATGCTAATTGTTACAGGTAGCAATACAGGTACGCAAAGCTAAAGTCGGTACCATCGATCTATCTGGCAGTTTCGGTGCCGATTTGAGCCTCATTAATAAAGACAATATATAATTGCGGCGATTTCAACTCGCAAATATTTGCGAGTTATTATAAATGTAACTCGCAGTTTTCAAAACCCACTCGCATTTTGCGATTAAGCGTGTTAAAATTTGAGCCCTGGATAGTGGTAACATTACTTGCTGTATGTATGTCTAGTTTTTCTCCAGACTTTGTTTGTTCAAGAATTTTTGGAGAAAATCGAATGTATATGTACTTACTTGTTGAACTTGTTCAGCTATTCTGAGTTTAGCTTTATTGTTATCGCTACCATTTTGATAGGCATGAATTTCAAACATGATTTCTGCTACATGAGTATTCTTTGGTTTCATAACCAATGTACAATGAGGATAAAATGAATGCCATACCTGCTGGAAGGGTAATACCTATAACAAATTAAAATATACGTCGTTTTTATTAGGAATGAGACGATATGTCGATATATCGACACAATATCGATACGTCGGGTCACGATAAGTATTGTGGCCCAGTACGATATATCGCGATACCACCTTGACATTCGTAATCAGGGAAAGACACTGTATTTTTATTATTAGACAGATTTGCCGTATTCGTTCAAGAAATACGAAGGTTGTTTTTAAAAAAACGGTTCCGGTACAACTCAACCTGTGGACAACGCAACCAGTGGACGTCTAAACCCGAAGTGAGTACAACTCAATCCTTGGACAACATTTGATCATAATTATTGATCATAAAAGAATGTGAATGTTTGTAATTTTACATTAACTAACCGTATCGTATTGTATCGTATCGTAAATAATCATATCGTCTATTTTCGTATCGATACGTATCGTATCGTGTAATGACCGTAACGCCAAGTAATTATATGGTGAATCTCAATCTTTGTGGTTGTCTGTAGTATAAACTGATACGTACAATTCTAAGTCAGGATGGCTTGCACTTATATTCTGAAGTTTGATTTTGTGCATTCTGATTAACCGCAAATTCACTTATTTTTCATTATTTCAAATCACAATAGACTGTATATCCGGAATTCAAATATTTGGGTTTTCCCTGCGGTACAAACAAACTCACTGTCCAATGAAAATTTGTGTTCAAAGAACAATAGGATCTAATCCGTATTTGTTCTTTTCAGCAATAATGTGTAACAAACTTTGTTTGTACAGCCTGCGCACGAACGAGACGGAAAACCCCACATATTGAGTTCTGAATTAGGTCTATTTTGAAGCCACTACGAAAAAATGACCACTCTCTTGAATTAGTTTAAAAACACATTGATTATCCTAGAATGATTGTCTAATATCAATTTAGGTTATAACTAGGAAATTGTGAATCAGTATTTGTTACGACCGTTTTGTGCTAAGTCCGCGATATACAACTCACTGTTAAGATACTTTTATTACCTCTCGTCCGTCTGTTTGAAGATTCCAGTTATCTGATAGTTTTTGAACTTCCATCATGATGTCTTCATTATTATCATAAATAAGTAATTGGGTAGAATCTGCCATTTTTGATGATTCATCAAATTTCAAAGCCAACCCCTCTACTTCCTGAAAGTTAGAAAAATACAATATTATAAACTATAAAATTGTAAATGTCGACTGTATTTGTATATTAAGTACGCAAATTCTAAAGTTTCAAAAATCCTTAATTTCACATCCTAACAAAAACACCTCCCAACAAAGCGACCTCCTACCAACACCACATATCACTTAATAATTTAAGTTAGTTAGTTTACATAGCATTAAGTCACATGTAGCAGAGCTGCTGACTGCTGGTAATTCGAATATCAAACAATATAAGGATTTTACATGTGAATGAAAGTTCAACTAAATGTGGCCCATCTTATATAGATGGTGTGATGGAACATTAAGTAGAGATTGAGAAGGTACTTACTTCTAATTGCTCCCTGTATCGGTCAAGGCAAAACAACCTTGGCTTGAAGAATAAATCCCTCTGTAGCTTTCCAGTAAAAGCAACAATATGAACAAGTTTCGCTGCTGTTTTGCCAGGCTGCGACTGTCCTACAAGCGCATATAGAGTAAAATGGTGAAGTTGTAATCTGATTCGAGTGTTCATTATATCCCTTTCATCATAATCTGCTAAAGTTATAGGCTCCCAACTATGTTCTTCTGATAATGGACCTTCTCGCTTTAATACTTGAGGAATCCAGTGCTTCGTAATCTTTTCTGCACAGTGAGGAAATGTCAATTTAACTGGTACTTTGAATTGCAAACCTGATGGTTGACATAGCACCACCGGACTTAGCATTGCTTGTTTTCTAGTTAAAGTTGGTAAATACTTGTTATCCCAAACTATACCTAAAGTGATTAGAATGTTCTCCTCTAGGGCATCTGGAGGTATGACCAATGTGACACCAGCAACTTCTAGGCTCCCTCCTGCTTTAGTAATTGTCCTATGGATAAATACTCCTTTATTAAAGGATAACATATCTTCAAAGCTTTTAGACTCACTGTTTAATAACAGCGATGTTGGCAAACCTTCCATCCAGTCTTTAGTCAATACCTTGCTTATTGCTGATGGTCTATGCGAAACTTTATCTACAACTTGAACTTCTTCTGTTGGTACAACAGTGTCTGAACGGGTTGCAGATTTGTGGTAATTCTGAGCGGTCATCAGAATTTGTTCATATGGTGGCCTCTCGCCATAGACACGATATTGCTCGTCTTTTACTATAAGTGAAAGTTGCGATCTTTCAGTTAGAGATGCGATGTCGTGTGTTGCGCTAGACCAACGGCTGACTGGTCGATTGATCCGACTGGAACCAGGCGAAGCTTCTTCACTCATTTCTATTGCACTGTCTCTACAAGTTCTCTCATTTTCGCTCAATTTAATGCTCGCAAAGGTCGTTGACCCTTCTTCTGTAAGTTTCGAAATATCGGTCTCATGTTGCCTTAACTTGTTTATTATAAACCATATAACCAGACCTCCAGCAATGATGGTCAATAGGAGAACAATGCCCAGAACTACCAGACCAATAACCTATAACAAAATCACAGGAAAGTAAAATAAAAAGGAAATCTGAAATGACTTGTAGCAACATATAAAATACACTTAACAAAAGTTCTAACCGATCACTTTTCAAATTTTGATTATTTTATAACGGGTCAATGGATCCTTAACCGTATATCGGGACCGTGCCGGTCGTCTGTGATTATTTGACAGTATTTCCCGAGATCAGCACACAAACTTCTACGGTAACCATCATTGCAATATTAGTTTTCGCGGAATACTTCGCTGTTTAAGCTTGATTTTGGATACACCTTTCAGAGCACGTTTCTCGACGTTTTGTTTTCTCTCAAACGCTTGTATTCAGGGTGATAAATTAAAAGTCATACTATTTTGGCTTCAGTTGAAAAAAAACTATAAATGTAGCGAGTTTGTCTCGTATACATAGATTTATGTGCGTATTGTCGTGACAATATCTGTTAAGTATTAAAGCTGAGAACCCTACAATCCAAGTAAGGTCAAATAGCCCCTGATTGAGTTGCTGGCGTTCCCCATAGTTTTCTTGGCTTTTTTGTTCATGTGTTTCCCGTTTTTATATAATTTAATTAAAAATCTGATTTGTTTTATTGATTGGTGTGTAAATTAACTAGACAAGAATTCATTTACTGTTTTACATGTTACAAGCACAATGGTTCCCTGATTATTTCAAATGGTACCAGACTGTTTTTCTTTATATAACAGGGGCCGTTTACAGGCACCTTCTCCTGAAATTTCTTTAAATCAAGAAGTTTTCCCTCGGCGTTTATCTATGATTTTTGTTCCCTTATCTATGAAATGGCGATAAAATTTCCCCAAATGTTCTTTATAAAGAAAGGACCCAGGTTCCTTCCCCAAATACTGAAAAAGCCATGTGGACAACTACGTTATTGAAAGGTATAGTCAGAGCTTTTGTTTATACATGGTTCTATCATGACATGCGAATCGTCATTAGACAATTCAGCAAATGTCCAAAGATAGTCATCAGTTAATACCACAAGTCGGAAACTATCGAAGACAAGTCTGACCAGTTATTTTAACCAGCTTAGTGATATTCTAGCGTGGACAAGTAAGTGGACTGTGGACATAAGCCTCTCATTTGGTACTCATTTGGTCACGCTCTCGCCAATTTGGTACTTACTATAACACTCATAGCCGCCCGGCTAGCTCAGTTGGTTGCACGCAAGTCTACTGATCGAGGGGGCGTGGGTTCGATTCCCGGGCGGGCCATATTTTCGTGGAGCTTGGTCATTAAATTATTTATACGGCCATTCTCCCTCCTACCAATGATTCTTAATTATGTAGGGCATTTGTCAGTCACTGACGAAAGTATGTGCTTAGTAATTGGTTAACAGCTAAATCCAGAGATTTAACCTTTCCAGGAGGAGTGAGTAGATTGACTGACCGCCGTTATATGACCTATACAATGTGTTGATACGGCGTTAAACCCAACAAAAATGAACAAATATAACACTCACGCAAACATATATTCAAAACGAAAATCACCATTCGTCTTGCCTATGAAAAAATATCCACTTTTTAGTGTGTTTGAGTCAACAAACATATTTTATTTCGCAATTGAAATCAATCAGAAACACGAGTACTTAGAAAATCATATCCTTAATCTGTCAATGCCTTTAATTTTGTAAACTATAGATACTTACAAGTGGTGTGTGATCCATCGCTCCAACAAACGATCTAAAATAACATAAAACAACAATAATTAATTTAAGTACAATGAACGTGTACATGTATACATGTAAATTAGGAGCATAGGTTCTTTAACTGATACAACTGAGGTTTGCTCATCATTATGAAGCATTATTCGGCGCAGCTGTCTAAGCCAACTTTTGACCTATTTTTCAACCAATACAATTTGCTCTACCTTAGCTGTTTGTCCAATAAAAATCCTTTACGGTATAAAGAAATGGATAAAACACATGACACCATTGGCTATTTGTGATAAACTGGTGCGTAGCACGTACAGTAGCTGCTGACTTTTTACTCTGTGTATAATGAGTGACTCACTATGCTAATTGATCACACATTCGTCGTGGTACGCCCCTTGCGGTATAACTAAACTGCGAATATGACTTAGCGCACGCTCGGAATGGGTTTTCATTTTGTCATATGTAGGCCGCCATTGAAGTTTCTATCAAATTGTTTTATGTTCGCCAGAAAAGTAACATAAATCGTTTGGTCATTCTGGAAAGAAGTGATTATTAATCGAAAATCCACGGCATTGTTATTAAAGATGTTTTTAATTTTTGAATCGGACAGATTTTCCAAATTGTCAAATCAGCGAAGTGGCTATATATTCGGACAAAAAATGTCAGTTTAGGCTGGGTTGCAATTTCGGACAAACTACAATTGACCTATAGTTAATACATGTACGCCGTGCTAACCAACATTTATACTTCAAACCGTTGAAAATGAATCCAGCAGAGCGCCGAATATCTTTTTTAAGGATATTTCTTGTCTTTAACCTACTCTATTTAAAAGAAGTGACCTAGGCACACTTGATTTTGTCAGCCATATTGGATTCTGACGTGTTTATTAAATTAGCCACCAATGAGTACATAGTCACATTCACATTTAGTCTGCGCGAGAATGGACTCCGGGTGCATAGCTAATCATTGTATTGAATAATTTTTATAGACCATATGATCAATAATTCACCATTTTGATTTTTATGGAAATTTTAAAATGTAATGGAAATAATCATAAAATTTTAAGTGTCTTAAATATAGCTTCTACCCCGTAGTTGTATAATGTGATGTGTACACCTTCTTAATTACACATGTATCTACATTGCGGTCAAAACCATTTATGTTCCGTTTCAGGCTATTTTATAGTTGAAATAATGCATGTTACGTGTACATATGTATGTTGACAGTGATATACATAGTGTTTACATTGTTATTTTAAACTTGTTCATAAAAACTACTCTGGAGTCCAAAAGTTTCTTTACGCATGTATTTCGTCGTAGGCCACAACAAAATGATCATATGTTCTATGGATTCGCTCGCACCTTAATTTTGACGGTTTTTACAAAAAAAAATATTTTTATTTCCTCGTTTGCTCATAAAAAATTGGTCAAACCGCTATACAAACAATGTATAAGCAAGTGAATAAAGACTTTTTTTCTTCGCTCGCTCGCCCCATTTTTTTCCCAGAAAAATCCGTAGAACACATGATCAACTTGTTGTGGCCTTATGTTTCATTGAAAAATTATTGCAGACACAATGATCATATTGCATAATTCTAGTCTAAAGATAAACTCAAGTTTAAACCAGAGTTTAAACCCTGTCCATTGCATAAATTGAGTTGCACATTCTATTGAAATTTATCCGTTGCAATATGTGGGCAGTCATTTTTTTAACTCACAAAACTTATATATTTTCTAACACTCAGCCTTAAATTTATGCAATCCAGCCAGGTTTTTGCTTAGTCTGGGACTAATTAAACTACATTTATGCAATGGACAGTGTTTAAACTCTGGTTTAAACTTGAGGTTATCTTTAGACTAGAATTATGCAATCGGGCCATTGCGTTTAGTATCTTATTTTATATAAATGATATATATAAGACATACAAGTAAATGATGGTTAATGTTAAACTGTACATGTATATTAGTTGTGAAACGAATCACTACATGTAAAGTATATTCAAAGTATGCGTCAAAACATCACAATTTAATACATATAAGTGTCATAGAATCAGTGAACAAAAAATTAGGACCGGGTGGTCGTATTATTTTGAACGACCGCATTTTCGAGTTGGTCGTATAGAGTGGTACTTTATTATAAGTGTAAAGAAACTTAGGACCCCAGTGTAAAGTTAAAATCACTGAAACATTACAAAAAAGTTTAATTAATTCTCTCAAAATATCCCCAATCATCAAATGTAGCTAATCTTTTCTTCATCATTAGCACAAACAGGAAGTACATCATATATATGCGTCTTGAACAGGACATATTCTATTTATATACTTATCAAAAACAATAAACTTTTCAGCAAATGTTACACCTCAGTAGAGATTTGATCACGTGACGGCTGCAAAATTTCAAAATATAAAAATGTCGGTAATTTCAATTTAGGAAGTTTTTATCGTGGAGGCGGATACATTTAAAGACGCTGTGACAGGAGCGGTTACCACGTTGAATTGGTAATCATTGGATAAGCAGCTTCGCGTTGGTTCAAATCCCGTCCTAAACCTACCCCGTTGTTTCCTTGAGCAAGAAACTTTATCCTACTTGCTCAGTACATGAACTGGGTGACCAGGAAACGGACTCGATGGTGATAAATCCAGGTTGTAGGAACTTGTTTCACAAAATACAAAATGTAGCTTAAATAAGTTAGTATAAACTAAACTACACATTTAATATTTGTGAAGAGTAAAATATGTTCTTTAATTCTACCTGGTTATTTGTCGCATTTATTAAATACCATATAACAATATATTAACATAATAAGTGTATACTGTTGTCAATTTTATATACATGTACTTGATTTTGGCAACTAGTAATTTAATAAATTATCCTGTGACTGGACAAGTTTATCAAAGAGAGAATTATAGGTATGAATGACCTATTAATTCAGCGGTAACTCGAACTTCAAAAATCTAAGGGAGGTAACTTGACAATTCCCTGTGCTTCAATACTTAAACTAAAATCAAATTTTCAAACATACCTTTTATATACTTATATACCAATGGTTTGAAAATATTAATCATGTTACATTATCGGTTTTGTGTGATAAAACACATTATATTATTGAAGGTTTGAGAATATTTTTAACACGTAACATTATTGGCCTTGTACGATAAAACACATTTCGCACGTATGCCGATCATACTCAAAAGCATACTCCTCGGATCAATTGTTATTTTTCACAATTTTGCGGCATATTTGAATATCGGTGAAATGAAACGTTCGAAAGGAGTATAAATAACAAATTTAGTCAAGGACCGTGTATTTATTCAAGTTGTGACAGGTAATACAGATAATAAAACAAAACTACATTGTATATCAATTGATTTATTTTATTTATTCATTTATTTATTGTGTTTATAATGTTTTATAAGTAACGAGTTCCTTATTTTAAACATAACATAACATGACATGACATGACATGACATGACATGACATGACATGACATGACATGACATGACATGACATGACATGACATGACATGACATGACATGACATGACATGACATGACATGACATGACATGACATGACATGACATGACATGACATAACATAACATAACATAACATAAAAGAGCAAATTCTTCGTTTCGCATTAAATTTACAATTTATAGCCAACAAAGCACCATTCTCGTACGCAGAGTCTAGTAGGATTTTCAATACTAGTATCGAGAATCCTATTAGACTCTGGGTACGAGAATGACAAAGCACATACTATTGCGATTCAATAATTTACAGTACTTACTAGACACTAAACTAAAATAATCATCTTACCTTGGTATGTAGAAAATATAGGTTTGGGCTTACGGCCTTCCGATATTTAATAAAATAACACTGTGAAACTTTTTGATATAGGTATAAAGTAATAATCCAATGATCTGGAAAAAGCTTTAATGTCTCTTTAAATATTGCTCTCCATAATTGGAGTTATAAAATTATTAAGTGTATATCTTTTGTACGGGTTAACCAATACGAATCCATGTCTTTATCTATATTTACATTCCCACAGTAAATCAATAGATATACATTTTAACTTCCTTCTTCGGAACATATGTGGGCGAATGTCTTGATAGGTTTAATACGTAGAAAATGTCTAACTAAAACAATTATCTACCGGTACAATCTCATTTTATCATAAGTTTTTTTTAAAGTATAAAGACTACTATAATTTATATTGGTATGTTTTCAGATTTTATTTTCTATACAATTCATCAATCAACCCATCAGTACTTTTGAATAAATATTTATTAAGAAAAGAGCGCTATACAAATGCAGTATATAATAACACAGGATCAGCTTAATTTATAATAATTTTTATAAGGGATTTCAATGATTAATTATGTTTTAATAACCTTACTTATAGTAAGATTTCTTTCACCTTACGAAGGTCACGGCGCTTACCTTTGTAAATATGGGCTAAACCATTATAAAAGAGGTTGTTCGTAAGGTTTATTCTCCGAGGATTTATTCAATGTTAAATTGTAATCAAATTTATACCTTCAATTATCAAAAGACGGCTTAGCACAGTGGATACAGCTGCGTCTAAAATAACGTTTTTGACACAGTGATCGGTGGTTCAAATCCTATGCTAGTTTCATTCTTTTTTCATTGAATATTTTAAATGTTTTTGGGTTTTTTCATTTTATTTCACCGAAATTTAATCGCATATTCATTTCATTACAATATTAAACTAATACAACAACTCAGCAATCGTCTTCATTCTCATATACACTCTTTGTGTGCATGAGATTCACAAGGGAGAAAAACTTGGATAATTTATATAATACTGACACCATATTATTTTATAAATAAGATGAAAAAAAACGTAGCAATGTTTTAGTCTGAAAAATATAATGCTACTGGGATTTGAACCTTAAAACTTTAGGTCTGACGGCCGACGCGTTACCACTGTGCTAAGGATATCAGTTAGTGAGATGCGTCAAAGTAAGTGTAATTAACGCTTGCTAGTCAGCCGTTTCGCGTTAAGTTAAGCAATTATTGAGAAAATATGTCACATGAAATTTATGTTGCAGCACACAAAAAGTTTGTTTAAAAATGTAAACTTCAACCTTTCACGGACTTAAAATCAGAAGTTTTTTTAATAACAAGTTCGTTAATAAGTAAACATTTGTGATGAGTTTTACCTGGTAATTCTTATCCGTGAATTACGTTACTGTAGTGAATCAATTATTAACACTGTCTAAAATTAAAATACAAACCATGTGTGACACCGATGATGAGTTTTTTTCAATTCATTGATCATTTCTACCTATCAAACAACCAACACATAACACGAACAAATATGTATATCAAACATTATAAGGACGAAACAAATAGATTATAGACTATTTTATTGGCTTTTTTCTTTTAGAAAAAGTCCTTTCCCTGTCAAAAAGTATAGATAATGATAAGCATGACATACTTTAACATTGAAATATCGATACAAAATGTCATACCCTTTCCTAAAAGTATTCAAACTACGGTGTCAAAATATTGAAAGGATAGTGTAGTACAACAGTGTGTATTTATATGTACTAATAGTAACGTAATTCACATAAATTTTATTTTATATGGCGTGAATCTATAAAAGTAAATACTGTTAACTAGAGATATAAAATGGAAAAATCTCTTTAGTGTATAGTTCATTTGTGCTAATTTTTAGATTTTAAGCAGTAGATTGGATGACTTTGGGCTTTTATTCAATTGAAACCTTAAAATTTCAAAATGCCTTTTAAAATACATTGCAAAATGATTAATACGCAAGCTGTGATAACAAATAAATGTCTACAACACTGAATACGTAGTAAATACTTGATAAAGCTGTAAAAGGACATATCATGGAGAACCATAATGTAGCTAATTTAAGAAAAGAACGGTAACGTAATTCACAATATATTTGTACAAAACTTCTTTCATGTTTGAAAATGTTCTATATTGCTGACACTCTAACTTAATTTAACAATAGAGAAATCCTTGTTCTGCCAATGATGAAAACTAACTTATTGGTCATTATGTATAATTTATTACTAGTTAACGAGTTTGCAAACACAACTTTCCAAACTGTTAACAATGATTTAAATGGAGGGGCATATTTTCTGTTATATGAAATATTTTCATATTTTACATACGAGGCATAATTGGAAGCCTGCAGTTTATACATGATTTATTTCTGTTTCATGGGACTAAACGTAAAAGAACATCACTCAATATTCCTTGTCAAGATTGATTTGAAGCTTTAAAAAATATATTTGATGCATGAAAAATAAGTTTACATGTAACATGTTTCAACACTTCTAGTATATTGAACTTGAAGCATTCCGACGTCAGCGTTGAGTAACGATGATGTAACTTCTTATTGTAAAGACAAGTGCATGGTTTTCTCTCTCAACATAATCACCAATTTAGATATAACATATTTTATTGCCTACATGTAATTATTATTGTAATTATTACCAACGTTCTTATACATAGAATATACATAACAGTATCTTAGCCCACAGTATGTCTGCCCACAAGTTTGCACCGCTGGTTGTCTCTTGCGTCAAGTGTTGATAAATTTGAACTGTAGCACGGACAATTTTACATCTAGATTCTCTATCTTCTTGTCTGCCTTCTTCACAGAACATGTAGTTCTCCAGCTACCCGTTCTCTCTGTGAACTTCATGTTTACTACCATGTCAGAATATCTCCTCTACATAAAAGGAATTGGGCACTGCTACCATTTTAATTAAATCGCATAATCCATCTGCCTTATAATCAATTATCGCTACATTTAGATTAGTGTTACAACGATCTGCAACTTTGCCTTTTATCGTCATGCGCCTCCTTTGGTTTTTGTTTTTATATATTGTATGGGTCCATAATCGGATACATTTTTGTCTCATTTTATATATTTTTGGACCTATATTGGTTGTTAGTTTTTAAAATGTTTTAAAGTTTTAATTCAATTAATTTTCTCTTTTCAAGTAGCTTTAGCCATATTTTGGCTTTCTTCAATCTCTCTATGCCCTTTGCATCTAAACATTGCTTTTACCCACTGGCCAAACAAAATTAGAGGGATTGTGAATTACGTTACCGCTCTGTGAATTACGTTACCATTTAAAATGTGTGTCTAGCATGGACATATGAACAATACAAAATAATTGTTACTGTGTAACTAAAATAATGCCCCAGAAAAAACAACTGATACAAAACTGATTTATCTATTATGCACTTGTATGATGAAACTATTTAAGAAACATACATGACTCACATTCATCATAAAATATTCGTAAAAGTCTCTTACTTATGCAATTTCCTTCTTCAAAAACTTTCAAAATATTGATACCTCAACGTTCTTAGGTGTTGCTGTAAATTTAACCTGTTATAATTGACCTTGGGTCCTAATTTCGGCGACTAACTGATATTTGCAGTAACGTAATTCACAATAACGTAATTCACAAATCGATTGTTTATTGGGCTGTTTATTTAATTGCATCAAGGCAATGTTAATTCATTCGGTTATTACTTAAGTTTATAAGAGGGTAGTTTAGATGGAATTTAGTAAGTGGATATAGGTAATGTTAGTGTGTATGAAAACAGCTAGTAACGTAATTCACTAAACCTAGGTTTTATTGAGTGAATACCGTTCTGAGGAGATGTGTGGATTATACAATTAATTAACAACCAATCTCATTTGTCAATTGTGTGCTACATACATTGAGTAGTTCCCAGAAGATAAATACATATATATTATGCAATGAACATTATGCCAGCAAGCCTGTGGAAAATGGTAACGTAATTCACGTGAATTTGTGGGACAGCAAAGTCAATGCGTAAATATTTTTATGATGTAAGTTGTGGAAGTTCAAACTATTGCAGTTGTTTGGCCTATGTGTATGCTTTATGATGAAAGTCAGAATTCTCATTCCTTGAGCAGAATAGGGCGACAATAAATCTGAATATCAATTGACCCAAACAGTGGGACAAGGTATTTTGATGAATATGCAACATTCCCGCTGAGCAAAATTATCATCTAGTAATGGTTATGTTTATAAATGTATATGTTTTCGGTAAAGACGTATGTCTCCTAGGTAAATGACAAATTTGGTAATAAACCATGCTATATTCTTAGTAAAAATACTATGTGACATGATATTTTTGCAATTGCTTAACTTAACGCGAAACGGCTGTAGTATTGTATTGCACACCTGTTCACCGCATTCAGATCTTCTTCATGCATATTCAATGCCCTTTGACCATCGTAAGGTGAAAGAAATCTTACTATACATGTAGTATAAGTTAAATAAATGTACAATGTTCTGTTCTATAAAAAGAATCTCCAAATACATTTACTGTTGTTCACTCCCGAGTTTGGAGTGGTTGTTTTCCCTCAAACTTTCTAATGACTAGCAGTCATGTCGCTAGCCATCATCAGAGAAACTTCATCAGAGTAAGCACCATTGGTAAACTGAGCTATTACATACACTGTGTCATGCCTGTACATATAAATGCACGAAACAACCAGCCATTAAAAACACTTACCTACAGAAAAGGTATACATTATGTATATTTACAGAGAAAGTTCAGCTTAATGATAGTGTAGACATTTTTATCGGCAGATATTAAGCCAGTGGTTTAAAGACCAAGTTGATAGACAATGTGGTCAGTTGGTTACAACAGTGAAACAACAAAACTCTATGTAGCTAGTACTGTGTAAGTTTCTATCACTCCCTCAACTCGGCAAAGTAAAATTAAATTGGGAACACTATGTGAATAGTTGACTGATCAATCAAAGCTTTTAGAATTGATTTTACACAAGCAAACAATACTTCTTAGCTGCATTGCTGCAGTCGGTAGACCACAAGTCTACAGATCTAGGGGTCGTAGGTTCAATTCCCTGCCTAGGCATACTTTCGTCGGGGTTAGTCATGAAATAATTTCTATGGCCATTCTCCCAATCAGTGATTCTAAATCATGTAGTGCAGCTGATAGAAAAAGTTACAATGTTAACATATCTGTACTAAAAAGTACAACTCATTGCACTTATAAGCAATTTGACTACGTGCATGAAATACATGTAGTCCGGTTTTCACTTGTCTGTGCAGTTTGGAAATTATTGTGTCTGTCATAGGCAGACAAACTGTTTGAATTGCTATTTGCATACTGACGGAACAATTTGTGGACTCTGTACCGTAGAACTGCAAGAGGCTGAAATTATAGCAGATATATTTGTTTGCCTGGATAGCTCAAACAACTAAAACAATTATTTCATCACTGCAACGTCTGTTTAACATTATATCATCTTTACAGAGACAACAATTTTGCATATTTGCATCTGAATTAGAGATTTTAATCACAGTTTTAGAGGAGTAAAACATGAAACAACAAGTAAGTTTCAGTTATCAATTTTAATAACTATTCATGAACTGACTGTACACAGGAAAAAAAATATAACTAAATGGAAACAATATAAATGTACTGTTATACAATAAATTTAATCACAGAAATTAGCTGTATACATTCCATAACATAAATGACATTAAAGATGGTGTAAATGCTTTATACATGATTTTATAATTGTTAAGTTTTTGGGGATTTTTAGGGGTTTTTTTTGTATACTTTTTTTGTAATTTTCTTTATTTACAACTGTTAAGTTGTTAAATATAAGTGTATGCAATAGCACATTTATGTATCAAAATAAAGTGAAAACAAATATAAAATAAATCTATAATACAAGTTAAATGTTTGACTGTATAAAGGGAGATAATTCAAAATGGAATTATGTATTTTTTTAGTTAGCTCCCTTTGACCTACAGCCATAACATTTATGAAAATAATGAAATAATTCAACAGCGCAAATAATGTGACTGGTTAACAAAATGTATGTGAGCTCAAATAAAATATGACCAATCTTAAGCCTCCAAGAGAACAATAATTGCAGGTAAAATCTTACCATCAGACAGGCACATGAAAGCTATGTTACACAGCTACATGTATTGGTACAAAAAGCTTTTTGCCAGAAACTGAATGTTACTGAAATAAGCTATATTCTTTCATATAAATATCCAATTTCTTTAAGTACCATAGTATATCTGACAAAAAATTATACAATGAGAGACATTTTTATTTATTTTGGATCACCTATTGACAATTAATTATAATCATTTTATAAGATTACAGAGACATTATTGTTATATTGTAATATGATATCTGGAATGTATTAAGTATTAACAATACATGATATTAAGTATGGACGGATTTTCACCAACAATATGTTTGTACAAATACATTACAAAACTATGAAAATCTTATCAAGTTCTTTAATACAATTTATAATCATAAAATATGTACACTGTAACTTAAAAGGGAAATAACTCCCTCCAATTCAGTTTTCATAGTCATGTCCCTTAGGTTAATGATATTTCTTGAATAGTGCCACAGAGGTATGTTTTTTGTGCAAGTTATATCAGGAAATAGAACAACGTTTTTGGCTCTAATGAATGCAATGTCTACTACTGGCTCACTGGATATATATTACCAAATAAAATTGAAGTAATTTGACAGTAATGGGGAAATGGCAAATAAACTCCAAAGGTTCACATCCTTACCTATTTTCAGTCTTTAATATGGTTCGCAGAAAAAACGGATAACACAAAAATGGCAATTTGTAGAAGTAAACTGGGGCTGAAGTAAAGTCACAACATTTTGAACAAGCACATGTATATAATTCATGTAAAAAATCAACATATCAAAATAGCAATACAAAAATTTTGTTCCAAAGGCACAGTTCTATAAATTATACATTGTATACTGTACATGAAATGTAAACAACAAGTGTGATGATATGTACAAAATTATATACATTTATTATCAGCTAACAACACAAAAATATAATAAAAACATAATTTTATACATTATATAATTGATAATTCAGAGAAAAGGCAAAATAAAATACAAATGTAATTACATAAGGCGTCTAGATCAGTACATGTACATATAACAAAGATTTTTGTCAGGATGGCCAAAAAAGCACAATCATAAACTGGTCGCAGTCGACAGGTGGCCGTTATTCACGGCCTTTTTAAGAGCGTTTTCGGTCGGGGGGAAATCGAAATGGCCGCTGTCGGCAGGTGCCCGCTATTCGGAGGTGGCCGTTAGCACAAGCTGGACTGTAATTACATAAGGCGTCTAGATCAGTACATGTACATATAACAAAGATTTTTGTCAGGATGGCCAAAAAAGCACAATCATAAGCTACCATAAGGGAAATACAGTATGCTTAAACTAAATAATTAACTGCAACAAAATTACTCATAGATAAGATCTGATGCTTGTAGACCAAACTTACTAAACTAGTCCAATTACACAATCAAAATATTTAAGTACATGTATTTTTCTATATTACTGATTTAATTCTACTACAAGTAGTAACACAAAACAAGTGTTAATTTATAGAGTACAAAAATGATTACAACATAAAACAAGAGCCGTCCAAGGACAGCACGCTCGACTTTTCTGGTGTTTTGTTCATGACAAGGCTTATCTTAAAACAAAAATGATTTCAATACAGGACTTAGTTTTTGAAAGGAAATACATGTATATCAGTCAAACAATAATTACCAATTCATATTCACAGTATGGTTAATATAGTCCCACTAAATAAGTATACCAACTCTCAATAAAATAATTTGGATAGTGTTGAAGATATAAGAGTTTCAACTTTCAAACTTTAACCTGAAAACCAACACCAACACCAACACCAACGCCGATGCAAAAGTGATCTCAATAGCTCTCATTTTCTTTGAAAAATCGAGCTGATAAAATAGTACAAAAATTGTTCCTTGAACTAAATGCATTTACAGAGGTTCTCTCCTTCTAGACTTCATTGAAAATAAAACACACAGTCCTTAGTTAACAAGTTAAAGATAAGACATCACTGTAAGTCAGGCAGGTTCTCAATAGTTGGTATTTGACTAAGATGGCATAAGACATGAAAAGTATGGATGAAAATAATGCAAAACTAATAGTATGACATTGGCGAGAGAATTTTGTTTAAAAAAATCTTGTAAGGCAAATGGTGAAATTGTTGAAACCAAATGGAGGGAAAATATGACTGGAAAATGCCAGAATACTGACTATTGGAGAGATCCAACATACTGAAAACTTTAACATAAATAATAAAAAGGGAAATAATCAATTTTTAAGCCAGGTAGAGTTGTGGTTACAGTCTAATTTTTTTCAACAGATGGCATGTATTCATTGAATGAAATTTCATAAACATCTAACCATAAATGGCAGAGATATCAAAAAATTTGAAAACTTTAATGCAAAATTATCAAAGGGAAATAATCCATTTTTAAGCCAGGTAGAGTTGCCGTTACTGTCTAATTCTGTTCATCACATCGTATGTTATCATTGTATGAAATTTCGTAAACATCTAACCAGAAATAGCAGAGATATCCAACAATTTGAAATTTAACGCAAAAAATCAAAGGGAAATAATTCATAATTAAGCCAAGTAAAGTTGTGGTTACTGTTAAATTCCTTGTGACAGATGGTATGTAATCATTGCATGAAATTTCATAAACATCTAACCATAAATGGCAGAGATATCCAACAATTTGAAAACTTTAACGCAAAAAATTCAAAGGGAAATAATCCATTTTTAAGCCAGGTAGAGTTGTGGTTACTGTCTTAATCTGTTTATCACATGGTATGTTATTATTGTATGATGTTTCATTAAGATCTGACAATAAATGGCAGAAAGATATGCTAAATTTAAAACTTTAACGCAATTGTTAACAACACCAGACATCCGAAATTACAAAGGGCAATAATCCATAATTAAGCAAGGTAGAGTTGTAATTACTGTCTAATTCTGTTCATCACATGGTATGTTATCATTGTATCATAGAGATCTGACTGTAAATGGCAGAAATTTTTTGTTGAAAAATCCGGCTAAAAAATGAAATTTGACTGGACATTCCGACCGGCTACAACAGATTTTTTCCTGGACTGACTGGAGTCTTCACTGGTCAGGTTTGTCAGAACGGCACTTTTCGGAATGTCATTTATAACTCTTTGACAAAACTTATTCTTAGCATGGTGTCATTTTCCAATATATGGTGGGGGCGTTTAACTTAGGGAAAAATACCCCAATACCTGGCTGCATGCTTCAGCAACAATAACAACGTAAACTTCACTCAAGGACCACAACTTAACCTTCATACAAAACGTCAAGCATCACAATATTCTTTAAGACATGTAATAACTCCCTAACCAAGAAGCAAGGACATGCGCCTCAACCTTTTTCAAGACATGTAAAGCTTTACCCCCTTATTAACATAAATATTAATCATGCAAATATTGACCATACAATACAATACTTATATCAAAGACATACAAGCTATACACCGTAACCATAAGCAAAAACATAAAATGTTAGATCATTTCTTGTTATAAATTAATCTTGTAGTGATGTGACAATATTTTTGTATCATTCCATGCTCTCTTGTATTTTGAATGCTGGGTAATATATTATAGATAGACGAAAGCCATCCATGCAAGCAGTATGTGTGCGTGGTAATCATTCAGAACTTGCCACCATTTAAAGTCGGGTTGCAGTCCTGTCGAAATAAATAAAAAGAAAATACTAAACCTGTTAGAAAATAGTAAATAACAAAATATAAAAACAACAATAATACATAAAATAAAAACTTTGAGACATAATGCAAACAAAGTCTAACTGTAAGCCATACATAGTGGGAAAACAAAACAAATTTATCATATAAAGAGAAGTTCAGAAAAGAGCAGTCTGCATAACATTATATTATGAATATCTTTGGATAAAACAATGAAACTGTTATTCAAGAAGCTTGCTTGAGGAAACTAAAATACTGTTTGGGTCTGGGTAATATAGTTGACATTATACCATACCTCCCATTTCTAAATATTCATTATTTGTTCACCTTTGAAAGAATTAGAGAATACTTGGACAAACATTGTCTTTGGACACAAAGGATTTCTTTGTGAAACAAATTAGCTGCTTGTCTTAGGGCGTGATTATAGTAGCCTCAGCATAATGTCAATTGACTTTCCAAAATTTGACCTATTGACCTAGTTTTGGAACGTATGCATGCTTCAAAATCAAATGATGCTAAAATCGTCCTAGTTAACATACTAGGAAAGTTTCATCTATCTTTTATACAATAGATGGATCATAAATTGTTTACTTTGGTCACACTATGTCCATTAGAAATGAATAAAGCAGAAAAAGTTAGATAAATAAATTGTTTTTATAGATAGAAGTAAGTATATTTTTTAAATAAAACATATCATTTAGAAAAGGTACATGAAATAATTGTTTAATAAAGTAAAATACTAAACACAAAGATGGCTGACCTAGTACCGATCAACCAAAGATACTATATATACATAGCAAGGTTAATCTGGACCATGTCGGCCACCTGTGACTCTACATACACACTTATTAAGTAGTATGAGTATGAGTAGAATGGAAACATAAGTTAAATTTAACTTATGTTTCCATTCTACTCTCCGCACACCTCTAATCCCCTTTACATAAACCCGTGTCGTTTTTTTGTTTAAGAACGGAAAGTTTTTAAATTTTGTATCATCGATCATAAAACATTGGTGAGTGATTTAAGAAAGTTTCATTTAATTCTAATGCGAAATACTCGTATTAAAGCAGGTGTCTCCGAACTTTCCGAATGACCCTCGTATGTATGTAAATGAACATACATACAAATATTAGAAACTATGCTTTTGTACATTCTTGAAGGAAAATAGCATGAACATAGATTATATAAGGAGTATTATATATTCTTGTAAATACATTGTAGATGGCTAGGGTATTAGATATATATGTATTAAAGGACACATGTAAGGGAAGTATAATAAAGAATACAGAATATGCAAGCTTACATGTACAAAGGTCAACTTACAAATATTTTAATATATTTCATAAACTGTTTCATATATCAAGTTTGACCGTAGTCGAAGCTCAGTAATATACTGTATGCAGCGGACTATATTTACTCATTGTATTTTATCTAAACAATAAACAATTAACTGTTTGATAATAGTCAATTAAATGTCTTTGTTAAATTCACATCAGAATATAAACATGATCTTAATAAACCAGTAAAACCAAGAATTCTCTATTTTAGTCTCTTTTTGATTGCTCAAATGACAAACTACTTAGATAAGCTTCTTATAAACTCATAAATTTAACTTATGTTTCCATCAGTATTATGACAGGTAAAAACCACCTGTGTGCCACCAATAAATGTGCAAATAAATCTTTTAAAACTAACTTGAAACAGCTAAAACATTCATCTACAAAGATTGCTATGTTAAAACTAAATTATGAGCTGACCTCAGTTAATCCAGACTCAGTATAAAAAATGTGTTTGTGCTATATCTACGAACACTTTACACCAAATGCTATCACTCCAAAGACTCAATTTCATTATCATGATAAACTTAATCACTAACATGGTGATGGGTCAGTGTAAAGGATGGACAAACAAACAAAGATGCAATCTCCGTAAACAGATATCATGTAGAGCATTGTCATACAGGATCTCTGTAACTTTCTCAATGCAGGGTCACGTCGAGATATCCTTTATGTCGACTAATCAATGCTTAGCTTTCATCTAGACAAAACACTATTAATAACATTTTGATTTCTTAATTTCTATTTTTAGACCAAGGTTTGCAAGCTAATTTAACAGCTGTATTATTCACAGTCTGCGATTGGGCAGCTTATTTCAAATTGCATGACGTAGATGATGTAAACAAGTTACGTATCATAACAATTTTGTCATTAATATTATGATGAGAAAAGGTCACCTGAATGTGATCCTCGTTTGAAAAAGGCCTGATCTAAATTAGTAAGTAGGCGAGCGGAAAATTTAAGATTGGGTTTTAATCAGATTGACAAAGATGAAGACTCGTTTTGCAGTATTCATGATGTATTGATATTCAAGATATATGATTCAGACATTTAGTAACAGTTTTTTTCTTATTTTACAAATTATCTGTTTAATTAAGTTTATCAGTTTATGCCTTATTTGAACCTGCATGTTTCTAAAAGTTGGCAATGGTTTATTCATGACTGAGCAGTTAATTCCTATTCAAATAAAGTATAAAAACTATGTTTATTTCATTTTAATAGAAACAGAAAATGTTTTATTTTGTTATTATAAAGAGGTAATACTAAAATACCAACTACAAACAAAGAGCACTAAACAACATAACTACAAACATGATGTACACACAAACAATGTCATACTATATATGGTGGTTACAGTTATCTGATGGCAAGTTCTGAAACACCAGCTGTGATTGGATGATTTCTAATATCTAAACCAATCAACACTATTAATATTTTAAAACTTTTATCAAACCATGCAAATACAAGCCATGCACTTCAATACAAACTATTACATGTATATGGTTCTGAGACATTTGTATGTTGAATGATTAACACTACATGCACTGTCCTTGTAAATATGAAGACATGGAAACTAAATAGACATGCGATGAGCCTAACTTCAAGGTAATTAGTCACTAAACGATAACATTTATATGGCATAACAGACATTCTTAAGGTATAACCCTTGAAAACAGCTAACTCCAACTAAAGTACTGACTGCAGTTCCGTCAAGGTAAACACAAAATACAAAGTAGGACAGGTAGATAGAACATAAATAATAAAAATTGTGATTGTAGTAAAATATACACTAAATTTGTTAAACGAAGACCAACATCTTGCTGTGTCCAAACATGATAGGCATTCAATGAGTAAATCTTACCATGAATGTTCATAAACATTTTTTTTCTAACTCTGACGACTTTAAAGAAGTTTAAGTTTAACTTTTCATGTAATGCAGAAACTAGTACCTGTCAAAAGAACTACAAAGTTAAAATAGAGATCATTAATGAATAGACAACACTTTTAAAACATAACTTTTTTTCTTCATTCAAAACTGAAAAGGTTGCACCCTATATCAGAACGATAATGACTATATTTATAGAGGATACTAACATGTTATTTTATATTTTTTTGGGGGGGGGAGAGGGGGTTAACGCCGTAGCAACACATTGTACAGGTTACCAGGTATATCAAGGCAGTTAGTCCACCTACTCTCATGTTCCTGGAAAGGCTTAATCTCTAGATTTAGCTGTTAAACAACTACTATGCACATACTTCCATCAGTGACTGACTACTGCCCTACATTATTTAGAATCAGTGGTAGGAAGAAAATTATGGCCACAGAAATTATTTCATGACTAAGCTGCAAGAAAGTATGCCCCAACCTGGAATTGAACCTACAACCTTTCGATCAATAGACTTGTGCACTACCGACTGAGGTAGCCAGATGGGCTTAATTTTAGATATAGTTCATAATAATTAAGTGGGGCTCCGAGTAAGCTGCAAAATTGTAAGTGTTCATTTTCAATACTTTTCAACACCATTTTCTAGGAAACTGTTTTAACTTCAAAGCAAGATGTGGTCTCCATCAAACAAACAGATTTATAGCTAGAAAAGAAAAGCAAGGCAAGAGGATACAGTTCACCATAACCGCAGAGCATGAATACTAGGTGTATAGTGCATAAATTATAAACAATACATTTAGGGTAGTCACACCTTGTATAAAATGTCCTCTCCAAAATGTTTGGGTTATACTTCAATACTAGAGGTGTATATGCTTGAAAAAGGTGAAAAAAAGTTTTATCAAAAATACACTGTTAAGAATATACCGGTATACAATATTTGTTAATGACTATAACCAATAAACTACATTGCAGGGTTTTCTTTGTCACTCAAAGATAAGCACTTTGACCACAGATTCTAAAGAAGATTTCCCAAAGAACAAAAATATGCCAGATACGATTTAAATTTTTTCTCAATATATTTTTTGAATATTTGACACATTATGATTTAAAGACATTTTGAGGGACGAAATGAAAACCCTGTGACGTGATAAATACATCATTTACATTGCATGTGTGATTTATGCTTTTAGTGCAAGTTTTTACGTCAAAATTTTATATGATATTATCAGTAATAACAAGAGCTGTCAGAGGAGACAGCATGCTCGACTTAGTAAGTGTTTGTCACAGGAATTGTGGTTGATGATAAGGAACATACATATTTTAAAATTTGAAAATATAACCTTAACAAATTCAAAGAAAAAAAAAGAAATAAATAGAAAACTATAAGTTCAAGGGGGATAACTTTGAAAATAATGTATACGGAGTTATGAACCTTGTAACATGAGATGTGGTTGATAATAAGGAACATATATTTAAAGTTTGAAATCAATACCTAAAGAAATAAAACAGTTGCAGTAAAAACAAACATTTTTTAAAGAAAACTCTAAGTTCAAGGGGAGATAATTCTGAAAAAAATGCATTCGGAGTTATGGACCATGTCACATGAGATGTGGTTGATAGAAAGGAACATATATTTAAAGTTTGAAGTTAATATCTTAAGAAATAACAAAGATACAGAAGAAAGTATTTTACTGCACAAAAACTTTAATCTGTGCACAAAAACTTCAATCTGTTCAAGGGGAGATAATTCTTGAAAAAATGTGTTTGGAGTTATGGACCTTGTCACATGAGATGTGGTTGATAGTAAGGAACATATATTTGAAGTTTGAAGTTAATATCTTAAGAAATAACAAAGATATAGAAGAAAGTATTTTACTGCACAAAAACTTTAATCAGAAGTGTGGACGCGGACGCGGACGCCGACGCTGGGGCGAGTAGGAGAGCTCTACATTACTTCGTAAAGTCGAGCTAAAAAGGTCAGGATTGTACACAATTAGTATCACTCATTGTTCTCTCATTTTTATCATTCTTGTGCTTTTTTACGTCTATCTTTTCTTATTTTTCTCTTGTTTCTTTTTTCAATGTAATTTAGCCATTGCAGATCACTACCTAGCATCGTTAGTAACAGCTACATATATTTTGAAATACATGTATATCAATTTAATTTAGTGATTTGTATTGACAAAAATCATCAAATGATGTACAATAACTACATCTTGTTAGATACATTAAGTGAATGTATGACTATCATTCTATAAATATGTAGCATAATATATATGAACAGTGACTTAACACGACCAGACTTAGCATACTCTTCTTAAAGGCATTTATTTAAATGCCATTAAATATAAATATTTCTTGGAATTTAATGTTAAGTTTTAGATTTAAAAATTCTATGTTGTAAGATAAAGTCTTCAGAACAGTTTCTAATTTCTAAAAATGTAACAACAAAAAATATTTTTTGCATAATTAGGTAATAGCCAAGTTAAACAATAATGTTCTAGAGTATAGTTGACATATAAAAACCACAGTCAACAAGTCATATTTAAGGAAAGACAAGAATTCACACAGTAGTCCCCAACCCACTTACAAATAGCAGCGTTCCTTCCAACTGAAGATTAAAATGTAATTATGTAAAGCAACCTTCCACTAACCCATGAGTTTGACCAGACATACAGAAAACCCAATCTGAAATCTCATTGTCTTACATACTTTACAATACAGGGGAATATCAACTTTAGGATTTTGGGGTAAAACAGGATAGTAGGCTCATATTTTACTAAAGTTAAACAAAATTCCTGACAAATAAGGGGTCGCAAACATTGAACTATAAGTTCACTATCCATATATCAACCAGTATATTTACTCAGGGGGAATGATGTGGGGTAATAGACCTAATCTGGAATTCAAATTTATGGGTTTTTCCGTCCGTGCACAGGCGGTACAAACAAAGTTTTCTACACATTATTGCTAAATAGCAAGAACTATGGATTAAATCCTATTGTTCTTTGTACACATGTTTTCATTGTAACGGTGAAAGTTTGTTTGTACCAGAGGGTAAAACCCAAATATTTGAATTCCAGATATAGTCTATTGTTGTATATATACTAGCTCATATAAACAGCATGGCTTTGTGCATTGTAGACAAACCACCTTACAACATAAACCATGAAATCAAAGTACTGACCATGCAGGAACTTAATCTTTAAATAGTGCAGTAAATGATATATTTATTGTAATGACATGTAATCCTGATTGAAACATTTTCTAATTTAAAATCTTTAGAACCAAGATGGTAATTCATTTGACTTAGATATATCAAGGTAAAATATAAATATAAAAAACCTGTTTAACTAAAATAATGAAACGAGTATAAACTATTAAAGGATTATAAATAATCTCAGCACCAAACAAACTATGAATACACTATGTA
This sequence comes from Mactra quadrangularis, assembly GCA_025267735.1. Lineage (NCBI taxonomy): Eukaryota > Metazoa > Mollusca > Bivalvia > Venerida > Mactridae > Mactra > Mactra quadrangularis. The sequence goes on along the minus strand of CM046301.1, from coordinate 47,747,916 downwards.
ATACCAAACCATGTGATGAAAAAACTTTCTAAAATATAGATATAAACAATGCCATGCCATGCATTGAGAGACAAACTTGCAATGAATACCTCAGTAGCATCTGGATTTATAGTATAGGTGATTCTGGGAGGTCATTGAATGTTACCCGCTTTGGACGCCTTTTAAATGAAAGTATATAAAAGTAAGCTAAAGATGCAAAAGCAACAAAACCATGCATAAAAAGCATAAAGTGCAAAATATCAAATTATGGATTAAATATAATGAAGCTTCCTTTTGTAATGGTGTATAAAATTAACATGACAGTTATAAAGTATTTTTAAATAATAAAACCCTTGAAAACCTAAAGCACTAAGCCCAATTAAATTCATGGATAATACAACTTTGGGAAATAATCATACAAATAAAATCAATAAACTTAAAAGAAAAAATGCTACAAGTGAAGTACAAGGGATCAAGGAAATTAGCATAAAATGTGAATTGAAAAAAAATAGGAAGTGCTAGCCACACCTGCATGCCTTAGAAAAAAGAAAATGCATGCATTTCAAGGAGCAATGTTGTAAAAAAGAAAAAAGACCTTTGGAGGGAATGGGTCAATTCAAAAAATGTATAAAAATAAACCCTACTGGTATATTTATACAAGGGATGGGTGAGAGATTCAATAAAGCAAAAAAGTGTATAATAACTAAAGTCACAATGAAATAATGAAATCATAAAGCAAGCTTGATTGAAATAATGGAAATTATCTCTAAAATAAATAGCATTGACATAATCAAATCAGTAATAAACAATAATATTTAAATTGAAAATGTTGACCTGAGTTTTCAAAATATATCAAGCATACATAAATTATGTACATAGTAAATTTTATAAAATATGTAATCATAACTTTACTTGGAATGTCTTTGTAGCATATAGCATCACAGACATTTGAGATGTGAGAAAAAAAACAACTAAAACTCCAAAGTGCCTGATTAAAGCTAGTCATATCTATAAGCAATCTATAAAATTTCTCCATAAATTGACCAATATATAGGGAGATTCACTTCAAACAGTTATATATAACATCTACATACACTTTACCCATTTATTAAAAAAACAATAATATTTCTATGTCAATGCCTGAAGCAATCAGTAAACAACTTTTTTATTTGGTAATTTGAAACCCATCATGACTAAAATGTTTGTAAAAAAACCCAAACATAATAAAGCCAGTGAATGCAAAAGAAAAATACATTAACCAATAGATTCCCTGAAACTGTCTAGTCAAAATAAAATAGTTTCAATTGTATGATTAAAGCAGTTGCATTATGTAAATTGTACATGAGAGACCGTGATGTATCAGGATGGAAACTGACTTCATGGAAGTTCTAATTAATGTATTAACAAGAACAAATCAATACTATGTCATGATAAGACTCAAACACTTGCCCCTATAAGCTTTATATACAAACATACAAATATAATCTAAATTTTAAAAACAACCATATTCATACCATAAAGAATTTTTCTTTTGTTCTTCCTCATCAGCATTCATAGGTTTAGGGGCCGGTGGTTTATTGCTTTTCTTTGGTGGTGGGCCACTCATACCTGATGACATAGGGGACTGCCCTCTTGCCCCCGATATCATGCCCTGTTGATTATTATTCCACTGTCCATGACTCTGTGTGTTAGACTGGGGTGAGGTTGGTTCACGAATAACACTGTAACGTCCCGACGACAAAATGTCTTTGTTTTTACGAGGTGGTGGCACTGGAGGTGTTTTGAGTCCACCAGGGGGCACTGATTTGGGACGTTCCACTCTACTAGGGGTGGATCTATGATTAATGCCACTAGAATGCATTGTTCCATTTGAATGAATATTATTTGGTCCATTATTGTATGAATTTTCAAGTGAGCTAGAACCATCATTATGGCTTTGGTTTAAAGAACTATTGAGATCTATGTGTGAAGGCCTGGCATTGTTCATTGAGGAATTGAAAGAGTGATCACTGTTATATGAAGAGTTTAGAGGAGCACCAAAGGCACTAGCTGGACGTGCACGGTTAACACCTCTTTGAGCACCATAAGGTCTTGCACCTTGACGTGAAACTAATATATTTCCTTTCCTGCCCCCTGAAGACTGTGACTGGGAGGATGGTGGTCTGTCGTCTGATTGCTGTGACAATCTACTTGGTGAATGACTTCTTGGGTAAGCATGTGTAGCTTTTACTGGTCTTTGACCTTGACCTTGTCCTCTCCAAGCAGGAGATGACGTTTGACCTGACCTTACTGACATATCATCATCATGTAACCTTGACCTTGAATCATTAGGACTAGAATAGTTAGAATGAGGTGACTGTCCACTATGAGGAGATTGTCCACCAAGTGCTGATGTTGGAGAGAACGCACTACCTCCACCACCTCCTCCTCGGGTCAACATTTCTAGTCTAGCGTCAGCAGTAAGCCTATTATCACGTTTAGGTGTAGTTTCACCTCTATATTGTATGGAATCATTCATATCTGGTATATTTTGTTGTTGTGGTTCATGTAAAGAATTATTCTTTCTATCATCAGCAGACGACACTCTAGAGAAAGCAGACATACTGTTTACGTCATCAAAATTTTTCATTCTATGAGAGTTAATAGGTTTGGCAGGAGTTGATGTATTATTTGGCTGCATATGATATGAAGGGGAGGTAACTTGTGTAAATGCACTATTTTCTGGACGGACATCTTGACTACTTTCACCACTACTCCCAGTTGATACACGAGACATTCGTGACATACTGAGATCTGGTTGAGAGCTGCCAGTTTTATCAGGAACTGACACTAATCTTCCATGTGGTGGTTGTTGGTTATATGGTGGTAAAGGCGCTGGACGTCGTCGTCTGCCGCTACCATCAGAATTCTCACTACTTCTAGATTCAGTATCTTCTGTTTTCAACTCTATCTTTCTCTGTAAAAGAAACAACAGTATAAAATTATCAGTACCAATATAACAGCCCCTGCAAAATTGACTTCATGGCATCATGAATGTTTCATTACCATCATGCATTGTTCATTAACTCCCCTTTATATCCTTTACACTTTACTTCATGAAGTTTTATGCATGAAGTGAGGTCAGATCCACTTCATGAAGACTTCATGAATTTTTAACACATTTATCAACCTCTTGAAATATTCATGAATTCATCCAAGAACTTTTAATGATTAAAAATATTCCAGAAATATTCAAGAGAAGTTCTTCACATAATTTATGAAGATTTTATGAAGAACTCACTGCATTTCATTCATGACACATTATTGAAATATTCCAAGGAGATCTATATGTACTTCTAAATCAAACGATCATTTTAACTGTATGAATAGTGTATCATTATATGATTTATATTAAAACACCATGGCATTTATCCATGGTCAAGGTTGTATAGTGATCCTTAAAAAATGTAACTACAGGCCCAGTACTCATGCTTTCTAAATTCAGGGGAAACTACTGTGCATTTAAAAAATAAAAGCATTCTGATCATTAAAAAAACCCAACAAAACAAAGACTAATCACAGAACCATTTAGCCATCTGATAAACAAGACATCAATGTACATATAACAATCAGTAATTCTTAAATGGACTTTTGTATAAAGCAGATAATTGTCAATTTGTGAAAAAAATCTAGCAAATCGGACGCAACACAGTATTCATTGGGTGAGATCGCTATTTTTCAGGTTGTGGTGAATATCAAATAGTTATTTTCCTTTTTAAAAATTGGCAATGTTGATTATTCGATATAAGATATTTTACTAGAAAATATTTTGAAAAGAATTTGCTTATGGTATGATTATTAAAAAAGATATTTGATCACTGAAATTGGGAAAACCTATTTAAAGGGAAGTAACTCTACAAAACTCATGAAGTATTCATGAAACTAGGATATGAAGTATGCTTTAATATATCATTAATTGTTCATGAATATAATAATATATTATAATAATTTCACTGCAGAGACCATGATTAAGTACAAATGTGTATACAGCTCTATATTTGTCTAGCAGTACATTTTGTGAAGCCCAAAACTTATAACTGACAAATTCAAGATTTTATAAATTCTAAAAAATGAGTATAACAAGTTCCATTATAAATTTGTTTGCTTGTTTTGTTGGGTTTAACGCTGTAGCAACACATTTTATAGGTCATATAACGGCGGTCAGTCAACCTACTCACTCCTCCTGGAAAGGCCAAATCTCTGGATTTAGCTGTTAACCAACTACTAAGCACATACTTTCGTCAGTGACTGACAACTGCCCTACATAATTAATAATCATTGGTAGGAGGGAGAATGGCTGTAGAAATAATTTCCTGACCAAACTCCACGAAAGTATGCCCGGCCCGGGAATCGAACCCACGACCCCTCGATCAGTAGACTTGCGTGCTACCAACTGAGCTAGTCGGGCGGCTTTCCATTATAAATGATAAGTCTTATGTTGTGAGCTAACTATTACAATATTTAGCAGCATCATTAAAAGAGATACTATAAAGCTACAGCAATACAATCTGGTAGCCTAGTTATGACTAAAGTGTTAGGGTGAATTTAACCAGTCTAATAAGTAAGTCACTTTGGCCCAGCTGAAAGTGACATAAAAATCACAGAACTGAGAAGCATTAATTTTATAGCTGAAGGTTGCCATTGGGAAAGTTGATATGAGGTTGATAATATTAAAGTGTGACATCACAGCCTCAATGCATTTTAGCTGAATGTAAATTGTAAATGAAAAACCATGAGATCCACATGAGTGGAACATAAAAGAGCATTAAGGAGTCTGATTTTAGTAATGTAATGTTTAGTATAAGGAGAACAATAGGTCAGTGCTAAACTTGACTACATTCTTCTATATTTACACAAGTTGACTACTGCATGTAAAATGATTGTATAAAAGGATAGCCTACCTTTTGTTTGGGAGAAGATTTGTCTAGACCTTCAGCAAGAAATTCTTGTAAAGACATAAAATCAGCATTGTTAGAATTAAATCCACCTTCATCATCACTTACAGGATGTCCCATACCTACAATGATATAAAACAGTAGTATCAATACAGTATGGATATAATTACTATATCCTTATAACTTTAGTGTATGGTCTATACCATTCTATCTGGCATTTTTATCTCTGACATTTTTACCACTTGGGGCATGACATTTCTACCTATGGCAATTTTACCTATGGCATTTTTACCTATGGCAATTTTACCACATACCTATACAACAAGTTACTGCCACCAGATTAGACTAATTATAGTACTGTACAAGGGCTGTTCATTTAATTCCTGGATGACCGTCAATACTTGTAAAGTAATGAGTTCAAAGTAATAAAAAACAGATATGAGCCAGAAACACTTTTGTATTAATAATTAGTGCTGTAAATTTCAATGTGATACAGTCATTGGTTTAGAAATTAACAATAACTTTAAACATACATCAAACAATATGCGGCCCATGCCGACATCAAATATTAAACGTCAATTACAAACTTTCATGTAACTCCATATCAAAAAAAGTTTTTTTTTCTATATGAAATATGCTGTATCATATCGTAATTTAGGGTTGGACCTTATTGGCGTTCTATAGATTCTTATGGTTACCATATCTTCATAACTATTGAAGATTCATTTTCCACAAAATGTAACTAAATCGGAAATTGGCACAAGTATCATTATACTAAATTTCATTGAATTTAGGCAATTGAGACAGAATTTATAGTCTTCGTCCGGGAATTAAATGAACAACCCTCGTATACTGTTTGTTGCAATGTTTTACTAACAAGTAATGTGATCATCATAAATTTACTAGGCTTGTTCATTCTTGAGTTAGTTTACATCAACTGTCACTTTGATACAGTAACTGGCATTAAAGCAGTCCTATTTCTATGTTAAAGATGATTCTACAAATTGTTTTCATGCAAGTTGTTTTTATCAAATCGCAGGATTACCTCCTAGTAAAAAATAACACAAATTCCCAACAGACACTAAATTTGTCATGTACCAGAGATTGTATACCTCAAAGCAATCACATTCTGGAAATTATTTTATTTATTTATTTATTGGAGTTAACGCCGTATCAACACAATTTAGGTCATTTCACGGCGTCCAGCGCACCTAACCTAGCTTTCCTGGACCATTGTCTATAACCAGTACTCACCTACCCTTCCACAAGGCCGGAAACTTCTCCATTTTATCTAATGAATGGAGGAAAATTGACATTATAGTCAAATTTTCATGGAAGGGTATAACCTCCCCGGGTGGGATTCGAACCCGCACCCCCTCGGGCACGAGTATCCAAATCCCGGCGAGCTACCAACTGCGCTATCAACCCAGGTTTTCTGAAAATTATTTTCTTCTGTATTAAATTTGGTATTCTATACACAAACATTGAATTTAAGCAACAGACAATAACTTGTATACCATTACAATATTCATTAAAGCAATAATGACAATAATTATCCTGTAATTTGATATAAGTAAAATATCAAAGATGGGTAGATAACTCAAAATTAAGTAACTAGACACGTTTGAACCACTATATACCATTGTCAACTTTGTGCATTTAAATTATAATATATATTATAATATATAGAATCATTACAACAATTATTGCCATGGAAATCCATTATTTGTTCTTCTTTCTACATTCTTTAGTTCTTGAAGCTACATACAGAAAGCATTCATTTAAATCACTTTTTGTTTTGTTTTTAATTCCAGTGCAAAGCACTGATACATGTCATACTTGTTTCCTATGACATTAGACATACAATTCAATTTGTATCATATATAAGTCTAATACAGAAAAAAATATTTGAATTTATAGCCTTTTGAACCTCAAGTAAGCATGCTATCCATAACTAGTGAGACAACCTTCACATTTGGGGGGAATTGATATTGTCATCAGAAATTATAATCAAAATTTTGAAATGCAGTTTGGGAGAAATTGTGATAAATAAAAAGTCATGAAATAAAAATATTTTGTAATATAAGTAAGAACATGATGTTACATAGTAAGAAGTAATCATAGATTAAAGTTTATATGATCTAGCTAAATAATATTAATTCTTATAAACAAGAAAATGAAATGTAAGTTGATTATGAACATTTTACTTCTGTCATATCAATAAGTAATTTGCTAAATTTTTAAAGTAAACAATTGTTCTATGCCTTAGATAAACATTTTAGAGTATTAGAAAATTAAATTCATATGGTGAAGTGTCTAAGTTTTTTCAATTGAATTTGTACCTAAAATATATTATAAAGTTTTAATCATAGTACCTGACTTCAAACATACTGTTATAGTAAATTTAAGCTATTTTCAATAGCCACTATAATCTTGTCACATCAAATTATACAAATCAACTATGGCAACTAGGAACTATTTCTAAAGCAGCTATAAATTCTAAATTATAACCATAGTTAGAAAACTAGTCATCATAGCAACCAAAATTGTTTCCATACAGTTGTAATGTAATTTTGTTACCATAGCAACTATTAGCTTGTTACCATAGCAACTATAAGTGTGCTACCATAGCAGCAATTATAAATTATTGTTATAGCATCTATGAAATTGTTTCTTTAGCAACTATAAAATTGTTACCATAGCAACTATAAACCTGTTGTCACAGCAAGTATTTACCAGTAACTTTAGCAACTCTGAACTAGAATTCATAGCAACTATAAAACTGCTTCCATAGTAACTTAAACTAAGCCTGTTACCATAGCTGAGCAACCATAAAATTGTTACCATAGCAACTATTAACCAGTCGCAGCAGCAATTTTACACTTGGTACAATGGCGACCATTGTTTGGTTACTGTTGCCATGGAAACTTATAATAAATAAAACAATATCTAGAAGTGTTACCTGGAAGAAGCATGAAAGTAGAGTTGTTATTGGAGAGACTGTCTCTATGACTACTAATAGATTCACTAAGTAAATCTTCTACAGAATGGGCACCTAGATAAAATGGGGAAGGTTTAAAAAGTAACACAATGTAAGGGTTCACTACAAAATTAAGGTTAGAAAATAAGGTTAAATACAACAAATAAAAGACCATATAGAGAAAGCTAGAAAGTAAGAAAGATAGAAAAAAGTTGTCTAAATTCTACATTAGAATTTTGTCATTAGAATTAATTATAGTTTAACTATTGTTGTCATTTTGTTAAGTTAGCCTTTGACTAAGATCTGTTGTAAAACTATAACTTGAAAATTATTCAGAACTAAAAACATATTTGTCCAGTATTCAACAAAAATATCATATACATATTCCATTATTTTTAATTCATAACCATCATTTCTACATAGATAAATCCTGTTCCTATTAATCAATAAATAAAATTCATTCTACTAAAAAAACCTATCCATTTTATCTACATGTATCAAATTCCTACCTGGAAGGTTCATGTAGTTACTTTCTATAAGAATATATAATTATTTTGATAAATCTATCAACTTTGATTGATTCAATCTCAAAGTTATTTTAAGAACAGTATGTACCATTTATTATAATGTTATAGAACTTTTGTACTTTATAAGACCTAGCTTCTCTGTGGCGCATTTGAATTACAATAATAAATCAAAGCGCCGATAGCGCTGTCAGACATGGGGTTTTGGTAGAGTATATTGCTGTATACAACTCATGGAAGCGATACTTTATTTGCGCGCACACAACCGAATGTAATCGTCCGCGACAAATTTTGATGTGGATTTGCCACAGTCCACTACTAAACATGGGGAAACCCCATGTAAAAACATGAATGACTCAATTTTACATTCAAGTGCAGATGTACCATTATCATTATGGACACTATTTCATTTTTTCATGAAGAATTTTTTTGAAAATTTCCTAAGAGATGAGTTAGTATAAGTTTATGTCTTAATTCAGTTATTATAGTTAATTATTTCAGAGAGTTTGTTACTTTTTTATTTATTTTAATACACACAGTAAATTGAAATTAAATTAAATGCACACTGTGAATAGAGTGAGTAATTACAAAATGATATAATAAGAAACACAAGAAAATTAATGTTACTAAAAATAACATCTGGAATATGTCTTTACCTTTCATATCAAATTGTGACTGCCTATATCTTTCGGAGCTAGAACTTGAGTTAAGTGCGGTAGTTGATTTGGCAAGGCCCCAGTTTTGTTTTGATAAACGTGGACTATCACTATCACCATAGTTACTGCCCCTTCGTCGGCGATATCGTCGTTTGTCTGTGCAAAGTCAGGATAAAAATGTGCCATGTTGTTAAATATACACTTTATCCATGTTAATATGAGTACAATGATGTTAGTATACCATGCATTGGATATCGTGCACAAATGTTAGTTTAGTGAATGCATGAAGGTATGGAAAAAGGGTCGTTAACATTCGTTCACATGGGAATAATTTATTGAAGCAAATCCTAGTTGCGTTATATATCCAAATGGCCCCTACCAACAAAACTTAAAACTGGACACATTAATAAGTTTGATAATATTATAAAACATAGAAATAATTACCAGTAAATTCACTGCTCAGATAAATGAGTGAGAACAATTTAATTCACTGTATTTAAGTCACATTTTGCATGCTGTGTACATGAATTAGAAAACTATTAGATACCCCCACATAGATTTAACTCCTTTCCAATTATAGCTAATTAACATACAAATTATTTGCCAGTTATAATATACAATTTACCTAAACTTCAAGAATATTTCCCACTATATAAAGCAACATGTAGGCATTTCTTATAACAACAAATACAATGTGAGTGAGTGTTTTAAAATGCCACGTAGACAAACAACATTGCTGTTACTGCTGTATTTTATAAGATAATAATGACCTTAAAACCATTTTGTGTGATGACATACAGGTACATGTGCATTATTATATCAATTAGCATAACCATAATTTATATCTAAATTAACCATGATAATGGTTTTTTGTTGGTTTTTTTTACTAGATTTAACGCAGTGTCAACACAATTTAGATCATTTTACAGTGTCCAGTGCACCTAACCTAGCTTTCCTGGACCATTGTCTATAACCAGTACTCACTTACCCTTCCACAAGGGGGAAACTTCTCCATATTATCTAATCAATGGAGAAAAATCGACATTATTGTCAAATTTTCATGGAAGAGTATAACTTCCCGGGGTGGGATTCGAACCAATACCAATTCAGGCACGAGATTCCAAATCCCATCGCGCTACCAACTGCGCTATCGACCTGGGTTATAATAATGTTTACTATACTGTTACTAGATTATGATCACAATAAATTATGAGCAAATATATAATTGTAAATGAATAAAATGGGGATAACATATGCCAGCCTTATTATTCTCATGTTACCATTGAACGATGTAGAGACATTGTTCCAAAAATACTAAAATGATAGGAAAGTGTTTTTATCCAGCAGTAACAACAATATACATGAGTATCATCAAATAAACATACACACACACAAACAAACAAACAAACAAACAAAGGACAACAGATCTCTCAGACATACACCTATATAACAATAGGTTACTGACAATACAACTATACTTTCATGCAATATAACCAGGTGAATTATAATATATATTTTGTAACAAGTGATATATAATTTAAAATATTTGGTAGAATCCCAGCAGAAACTTTCAATTCCTTAAATACAATAACAGATGTAATTTGGGACACAAAATATTGGGTATTTCACCATTAATGATGATGTACCAAACAATAATTTGTACACATTATCGCTCAAAATCACAAAAATAATTCTATTGTTCTGCACACAATATACTTTTCAATGTAAAAGCACATGTGTGTTTGAACCACAGGAAAATAAATTTAATTGCAAACTGTATTTGCTTCATTTTACTAAATTTAAAAGTCTGACAGCATTATGTTGATATTTTCGAAAATGGGAGCAATTTCTTTTGTCTAAAGCATGAACAAAGAAATAAAAAAATGTACAATAGAAAAATCCAAAATATGAAGCTATTTTTTTTACAAAAAAAGTTACACTGACATATTTCCACATAGACGAACATTCATTTTGTAGGTATAGCTCGTTTAGGATAACTTGAGACAAACGACTCAGTCTGTTTACATATATGGGACTCAGGCATAACATAAAACAGGGAGGTCAGCTGATTTTGTGTAATGAAAGTATTAAACATGTCTTAATTTAATACATCAAAAACACACTGATAATAGTCGATAATTACGTGTTCTAAACTTAAATCCACCTGTGTATAAAAATGGTATCGTTGTATTTTGTCTCATGTTATCCTAAACAAGCTATACAAATTGAAAAAAACTGCATAATATCGAAGTGTAGTGCATGTTAACATAACAAATATAACTTTTTCCCATCACAATGTGCTGTGCAGTATACAGTCATTGTCGTATTTCATTGAATAGTCTTACATTAAAAATTAGAGATGAAAACATACGTGGAAAGAAACTGAATATTCTCACTATGAATTCAAAGTACCTCATACTTATATCAATATAATGTACACGTTTTGGCTTTCAACATAAAGCATTAAGAAATAAGCATTTGAAGGGCCTAGACATTTGTTGTGAAATTTGCCAAAGAATCCTTAAGACTGATAATTGAACAGGAATTAAAGTTATTTCTTTTATAGTTAATGGCTTGAATAAAATGAATGTTTAAGGCGAATAATAGAATAACAACATTTAATGTCATGTTTATAAAATAATAATTGTATTTTTATATGAAGTTTATATAATATTAACCATGACCCTAAATGTGTAAAATGTCAAGGTTATAATTGAAGGTCAAATTAAGACAATCGTGACCTTGACCTCCAAAGGTCAACAAATGTATTTTATTTCTTTGTTTATAAAAATCTTTTATAGTGATGAAACTGGCTGAATGTAGAAATGGAATAATAAAGCATACAGGGACAGGCAAGAATAGAATGAAGGCTAGAATCAATGAGAGTACATGTAATAGGAATGATTGAGGACAAAGAGTAAATATGACATGCATGGAAATATAATGATTAATAATAATATATCACCTATAATTTGGAATGTAATACATATGAATGGGTTTCAAAATAGCATGTAAAAATGATATATCATCTATTATTTTGAATGTAATAAAATATAAGTGGGGTTTGAAATATCAAGTAAAACTAAAACTATTACTTAACAAGAGCTCCGCTGGGCGGGGCATTTTACGCCCGTGTGCAGTCCATGCTGTGTTCTATCTCATATGAAGTCCCTGTGACCTTGATAAATGACCCCTGGATATCAGAATAGGTCCCATCCTTAACTGGTGGGCTATCCAAAGCAAAGATTTTGAGAACCTAGGTACAGCCATGGTTGAGTTATCACCGGCACAAAGTTTTCCCATACAAACTTCCAGTGACCTTGCCCTGGGGCCTCAGAACCAAAAGTTCTCACCCTTGACCAAAAGAGTATTGATACATAAAATTTGGTGATCTTAGATAAAGTTGGTTGTTGGACTAGGTTTTTCCTCATGATTTCCTTGTGACTTTGATCTTTGACCCAGGGGGCCTAAAACCAAAGGGGCATATGCTAGACATTTAGGCTACCCTTAAATAAAATTTGGTGAACCTAGGTACAATCATTAAATTAAGTCCCAGTGACTTTGACTTTAGACCCTAGGGTCTCCAAATCAAAAGGGAACATCCTCTACCAAAGAGCTATCAACACATTACTCCTTGACAAATGGGCTGATCCACATAAAATTTGGTTAACCTAGGTACAAGCATTGTTTAGTTATTGTCCTGACAAGGTTTTTCCATATGATGCCCCAGTGACATTGACCTTTGACCCAGGGGCCTAAAAACCAATAGGAAACATCCTTGACACATGGGCTACCCTCACATAAAATTTGGTGAACTCATTTCATGTTACTTATTAAATATAGCATTATTTCCATTGTTTTGCCATTTTGACTTTATTAACATATTGATTGAACATTTGAAGTCACTGCTTGGTAATTTGATATCTTCTGGTTGATGGTTTAAACTTGACCCTGGGGCCCCAAAACCAATAGGGAACATTCTTGACACATGGGCAACTCTCACATGAAATTTGGTGAACCTGGGTGCAGTCATTGTTGAGTTATTTCAATATGATGCCCCAGTGACCTTGACCTTTGACCCAGGGGCCCCAAATCCGATAGGGCAAATCCTTGACACATGGGCTACTCTCACATAAAATTTGGTGAACCTATGTACATTGGTGGTTCAGGTATTGTCTGGACAAAGTTTTTCCATATGATGCCTCTGTGACCTTGACCTTTGAACCTGGGGCCCAAAAACCTATAGGACACATCCTTGACACAAGGGCTACCTTCACATAAAATTTTGTGAACCTAGGTACAGTCGTTGTTGAGTTATTATCCGGACAAGGTTTTTCAATATGATGCCCCTGTGACCTTGACCTTTGACCCAGGGGCCCCAAAACCAATAGGGCATACCCTTGGCACATGGGCTACTCGCACATAAAATTTGGTGAACCTAGGTACATTGGTGGTTCAGTTATTGTCGGGACAAAGTTTTTCCATATGATACCTCTGTGACCTTGACCTTTGAACCTGGGGCCCCAAAACCTGTAGGGAACTTCCTTGACAAAAAGGCCACCTTCACATAAAATTTTGTGAACCTAGGTACAGTCATTGAGGAATTATTGTCCGGACAAGGTTTTTCAATATGATGCCCCTGTGACCTTGACCTTTGACCCAGGAGCCCCAAAACCATTAGGGCATATCCTTGACACAAGGGCTACCCTCACATAAAATTTAGTGAACCTAGGTACATTGTTGGTTCAGTTATTGTCCGGACAAGTTTTTCATTGCTTGCCATTTTGACTTTATTAACATATTGCATATATAGAGATATATGAAAGGGGAAGTAATTCAAAGTCGAATGAAAAAAAATGAATTATCTCCACTTTACGCACAACTAGGCATCAATCTTATCATCAGAGGGAGTTTGAAGAAAATTGGCCAAGAAATGAGGGAGGAGTTGTCCACACAAGGAAGACGGACGGACAGACAGACAGACAGACGGATGGACGGACAGACAGACGGACGGACAGACAGACGGACGGACGAGCGGCGCCATAACATAATACGACCCTTCGGGCGTATAAAAATTGATCATTTTAATAATTTTTATACAACAGCAACCATGATCACAATATATGACATTTAAAACAAGTAAATCTGTGAGCTAATGCTCACTAGTGATACCCCCGCCAAAATCTAAAAATATGCGACAAACAGGAAGTAGATGAGCAAGGAGCATGAAATCACTTTACACCACATGGGACTATGGGATGAAGCAATATGCAAAGTATTAGGCTGCTGCATGATATAGTTGCTGAGAAAACTGCGACGGAAATTTTGTAACGGACGGACGCACGGACGGACAAGGGTAAAACAGTGTACCCCCCTCTTCTTCGAAGCGGGGGTATAACAAGTGATGTCTTTATTAATGAATGTCTTGTTTATGATAATAAAGACTATTTAACTAGGCTTCACATTTAAATAAATCCAATTTTTCATGTAGACCTCATTGCTTCTTTAAGTTACAATAAATACACAATCTTGACTAAGCTTATAAATCTAACTTTAAATTTAAGACTAAAATACATGTGTCTAGAAGCATGTAATACAATATAAATATAAAAAATAAAGAGTTGTATATCATACCAGCTTTCTTAGAGAATTCACCATCTGGTTCAGCAAAGGATCCTGATCCTAATGAAGAATTATCAGGACTTCCTTCTAGTAGATTAGCTCGTGATTTACTTCTCTATAAAAATATAAACAAGAAATACAAGTAAAAGGTATTTGGCACAATGCAGGGTTTGGTTTTTCGAAGTATAGTGCGTACAAATTGACCCCGACCCTACCTTTCACATTTGCATCTAATTATCATCTACATATACCCGGCGAAAATCAATACCACGCCTACTCTATACTTCGGCTCGTTACGTATTTAAGATAAAATAAGACATGTATAGAGTATACACAGCCCGCATGTATAACAACTCACGATTTAAATGCATTCAAACAGGAACTCGTGTTCTTACCTTTTTGATTACAATTAATAATAAAATGGATGGGGGAATGGCGGTTGTGGGGCTAAAACCCACAACCTTTGAATTGGTAGCTAGCCTCATCGTATAATCATCTGGTCTGGCCTATGTGTAATAGACACTCATTGTACGCTTTAAAAGTACTTTAAAATTAATCCCCGTGTTATAATTACATTAAAGCTTTGACAATATAATCCGATTGTTATCGAGCATTAATATGACATCCGTATTCAATGTAATGAATATTCTTGCATAAAGGTCAGGTCTGGGTCAATTTGTACGCACTATTTATAAAGTCATGTTGATTGTTCAGTAATACCACCAGTGGCTTACCACAGCGAATGTACATCAATTAGCACAGTGAGCCACCTGTAATACACAGAGAAAACAGTCAGAAACTACTGTCCCTGCTATGCATTTTCTTATCACAAATAACCAATGATACCATATCAATTATCTGTTTCTCTATACTGAAAGATAACTTCATTAGACAAACAGGCATGGTTGAGCAAATTGTATTGGTTTAAAATATAGGTCAAAAGTTGGCTCAATGTGCTATTATAAACATGTAAAAAAAAAGAAATATATAAATATATCAACTATAGAAAATTTTTGTTACTATGTGAGTAATTTTGAGTATTATACTACACCAGATTATTATATGTTTTGATAAATAGTAAATTTGATTCCAAATAAAGAATATGTCATGTTATGTAATAAATGTGATATTCCCGAGTGAATGAAATCTCTTTAATAATGTTCATGGGAAACACATATTGTTCTGATGCAAGCATGTTCACATACTGCTAATTACCTCATGTCAACCGCTTGCCACATAAAGCCTTAAAACATATTAGCCTGTATGACAACTGTCTGAATAATGCCTAAAACTGTCTCTATGAGCCTGTTTAGTAAGGAAATTGCCATCTAGTTCTTTGTCCCCTTGTACCTTTTTTACACCAAAAGGAATAAGTAAGCAATATCAAATCAAAGGTACTAGGGGACAAAGTGCTAGCTAGCCATATGCTTAGGCAACAGGCTCTATAATATATAACTATGTTTAAAGAGGTATTTTTGTTTCAACACCAAATATTATGACATCCTTATTTCTGTTTCCTTAGCTTCCATATCCTTTGGCATTACAAGCAAACAAAATGTAACAAAGATTTCTATGTGGATTAAAGCCTATCAAAATCTTGTTGTCAAATGATAATACTTGTGAAGCTGCAACAATAGATCTAATTTGGAACTCCAATTTATGGGGTTTTCCATCTATGCACAGGCAGTACAAACAAAGCATTTTACACATTATAGCTGAAAAACCCTGGGCACAGAATAAATCGTATTGTTTTTGTACACATGTTTTTATTGTAACTGTGAGAGTTTGTTTGTGCCAGAAGGAAAATCTCAAATATTTGAATACCCAATATAGTCTAGTATGCCATATTGACCAAACTGGCTACACAACAATTTTTAATAAAGCGCAAGTTCTGTTCTGTTAATACATCAACAAAAACAAAACACAAATAAAAAACATACCTTCAAGTTTCTAAATTTCTGTAATAATGAAGCACCAAAACTTTTATTTTTCTTCTGTTTGTCTCTGTTTTTGTAATGGTCCATAATCTTTTCTTCCAAACGTTCTTTTTGTCTCTTTAGATCAGCAAGCTGCTCCCTATATAGGAATACAATTATACCACAAGTTAAAATATAATTTATATGACATAAATGAATTTTTGTGACTGCAAATTATCATGAATCAGGAATCACAGAACTATATGTCGCAGGTTAAGCGCAAAACGGTTGTTACTCTATATAAGAAAAGAGTAAGTTACGACCGTTTTGCACTAAACCAGCGATATGTTTATCATTACAACAAGAGTGAAATCCTCCGAACTTACATGTAAGATTTCTCCTGTCCAGCCATCTGATCTTTGTTGTTCAATAATTGACTGAGAAGTTCTTGATCTTTATTAATCAATAATTTTACTTGATTCATTAATTGTTCTTTATCTTCAAGTGTCTTCTGGTGCATATCATATAAACCCTGAAAATAACACAAATATATCAATATCTATTACAGTAGTCAACTAACTGTTCAATCAAACACAATCTGATTAAAACCCGATCTAAATTTTCCGCTCGCCTACTCGCTAATTTAGATCTGGCCTTTTCCAAATGAAGGCACGTTCAGGTGACCTTTTCTCATCATAATATTCATGACCAAATTGTTATGATACCTAACTTGTTTACATCGTCTACCTCACGCAATTTGAAATGAGCCGTCCAATCGCAGACTATGAATTATACCACTGTTAAATAAGCTTGCAAACCTTTGTCTAAAAGTGGAAATTACGAAATCAAAATGTTATAGTTTTTCGTCTAGATAAAAGCTATGCATTGATTGGTCGACACAAAGTTCATCTCGACGTGACCTTCCACGGAGACAGTAGAGATCCTGTACGACAATGCTCTACAGGATATCTGTTTACAGAGATTGAATCAAACAAGGACTGGTTAATAATGTCAGAAAAAAAAGTCTAAAAAGGCGAATTGCATATTAGTTGTGTAAGCCAATGCATTTAGTAGCAAAACATAGAACATTACAAGAGTGAGTAGAAAAAAGCTAACAGGGAAGATCTGGATTTCCCTAACTGTGCTGCCTCTACAATAAAACCATCATCAGCAGCATAATAATCATTATCAACTTAAATTCTGATCATCGTGAACAAGGAGTCACTAAAAAGAGTTAATAATGCAGGTTATATTCCATTTAAATTGCTTATTACAAATAAGGAAGCAAACTTGAAAGTGATTTTTCTAAATTGCATGAACTTCAGTCTTTGCCTGAAACCCAGGATAAGTTAAAATAAATCCTGATTGATAATTAATTACATAAAATTGGGATAGTTAATAATTTGGCCTATTACAGTAACACTATAACATAATAAATCAGGCCAATGCTTGTAAAAAAAATTAGAGCAAAGACTGAAATTTGTATGACAACCGCACCAAAATAAATTTGTGTATAATATAACAATATAGTATAATTCTCAAATTAAAAACGACAAAGTTTACTCACATCATGTTTCAAAGCCAAAAAATTAAAATCTGTTTCCATAAGTTTGAGTTTATCTTTTAAATCAGAATAATCTTGTTGTAAAATATTACACTCAGATTTTAATTGTTTATTTTCAAACAGTAAATCACGATTATCTTTCTCAAATGATTGTTTTTCTAACTGCCACTGTTCACGTTCACGATTTATCCATTCCCTCATTTTACTATCATCATCTTTGACGTGTAACAAATTGTTCAACTGTTGATGAAGATCACTGTTTTCATTTTTTACAGTTTTATGAAGTGATTTTAATGACCCATACTCAGATATCAACGCTTCATATTCTGATGTGGACTGTCTATGCATTTGTTGTAATGACTCATAATCCTGCACAAGTTGATCATGGTTACGTTTTAAGTCATGATACATTTGATTCATTTTCTGATTTTCTTTTTCAAGAGCTGATATCTGGCTATGAAATGAAGAAATCTTTGATTGCATAGAATCACATTGTGCTTTCAGCGTAGCATGCTCCACCTGTAGCTTAGCATTCTGGGACAGACTGGCTGTATTCTGTGACTCCAGTTTCTTTATTTTTTCATTCAGACTATCATTCTGTGACTTCAAGTTACCATTCTCTGCTTGTAAACTAGCATTCTGAAATATATATACAATACCCTCATGATGATAGACCATTTACAATTATTTCTGATTTTTGTCAACAACATAATAAATTTTCAAGTTCTCAAGTACAAGATGCATTAAAAATGAAATTGGATTTCCGGGTAAAAATTGTTGCAGGGCAGCTCTCTACAGAACAATCCTCTGCACAACAACAGCTTTTAATATATCCCTTAAGCCACAACAAATTGATCATATGTTCTATGGATTCGCTCGCACCTTAATTTTGACGGTTTTTACAAAAAAAAATAATTTTTATTTCCTCGCTCACTCATAAAAATTTGGTCAAACCGCTATATAAAGCAACTGAATTAAGATTTTTTAATTTTTTTTTTCTTCGCTCGCTCGCCCCATTTTTTTCTAGAAAAATCCGTAGAACATATCATCAACTTGTAATGGCCTTAGGTTTTTTTAAACTAAAGTTAACCTCTACAGAGGAAAAACCTCTTGAACAGCAACACATTTTAGTCAATCTCAGTGAGTGTTGTTCAAGAAAACATAAATAAATTAAACATAAAATACTGCTTAAATGCTTTTTGTTGACTAAAATGGATTCTGTCAATAAAATGAACATTCTCAAGTTTTAAACAAAATTATCAAATCATTCCATAAATAAAAAAAGTTTAAGAGCCGCTTGATTTCTGCTTCCAATAACATGTTCAGCCAAATTTTCATAACAGATCACTGCAATCACCTTCATGTAGGCAATCCCTCACATTACCCATTTACACCTGGGTGGAAAGAAGTATATGAAGGTTAATTTTTTGCTCAAGGAAATCAGCAGTGCCCCCAAGTGCCTACCACTGGATCACTGCTTCTACATAATATTTATGTACATACAGTCAGATCTCGATACAACCACATTGTTTGTTTCCAGGAAAAGTGTCGTAATAACGCATATGTCAGTGTAATGAATTCTTCCTACAATGTACATGTTGGTATCAGTTCCCATGAAATATGTCAGTATAACGAGAATGTCCTAATAACGGATGTCATTGTATCGAGATCTGACTGTAATATAAGTGAGTATATACTATAATATATATACTTACATTTCTCTCTAATTTAACCAGGTGATTTGTCTGATTTGGATCATTAGGTTTCATAAATGGACTATTCCTAACTAAACTTGAAGTTTGTCTGAAATTATAAATAAAAAATATTTAATACATGTAATTACATACTCTTGGAAAACCATACCAAGCCAATAAATATTTTATGTTAGATTTAATGTTATAGCAACACATTGTATAGTGGCAGTCAGTCAATCTACTCACCCTTCCGTGAAATAAAATGAAAAAAAAACAAAAAACATTTAAAATATCCAATGAAAAAAAATTGATACCCGCATAGGATTTGAACCACCGACCACTGTGTCAAAAACGTTATTTTAGACACAGCTGTATCCACTGTGCTATGCCATCTTTCGATATTTGTTACATTATAAATTTAATTACAATTTAACATTGACCAAGGGGAATAAATCCTCAGAGAATAAACCTTCCAAACAACCTCTTTTATAATGGTTTAGCACATATTTACAAAGGTAAGCGCCGTGACCTTCGTAAGGTGAAAGAAATCTTACTATACCTAGCTTTCCTTGCAGTGTTTATTTTTGGTCAATTTTATAGCTGTTTATGGGCTATATTCCCAAGCTAAAATCATATCTTTTTTTCCCCAAATTTCAATTCAAAAGTCCAAATAAAACTTGAAAAAAAGTTGTTGAAAAAAGACAGCTGTAAGTATGTTTCAGCTTAAATTATACATCCCAGTAATCTTTCTTTTTAATTAACTAATTAAATTATTTAAGAATGAAACTAAAACCTTTGTTAAATCTGCTTTTGTTATTAAATTTGCATGACATTTTATCCCAATTTAAACCAAAATGCCGATAAAATTCCCAATGCTTAGGGTATGGGTCATATTCCCAAATTTAAGGAAAAAAACATTGCCTTGACATTTTCCTACAACCAATATGGGCACACCTGCCCTTCTACTAAGTGGACAACTTCTCTATATGCCTTATTAATTGAAAAACTGACATATCGTTTTCATGGAATTGGATTTTCATGGAAGAATATAACCAGGTGAGGCTTGAACCAATAACCCCTTTGGGTCACACTTGATTTGAAATTCTCTGTGTAGCATACTGCACCAATATTCCAGGTATAATAGATAACCAACTGTTTGCCGCTTTATTCATTATTTATTATTTCATTATTTATTGGAGTTAACGCCGTATCAACACAATTTAGGTCATTTTACGGAGTCCAGCGCACCTAACCTAGCTTCCTGGACCATTGTCTATAACCAGTACTCACCTACCCTTCCACAAGGCTGGAAACGTCTCCATATTATCTAATCAATGGAGGAAAATCGATATTATTGTCAAATTTTCATGGAAGGGTATAACCTCCCTGGATGGGATTCAAACCTGCGGCATTTAATTTCAATGTTACTGTTTTCTGTTACTGTACTGACTTGGTTAGATTTTTTGGTAAAGATGAAAAGACCATGATCATCATGACTCAGAGTAACCCTGCATGAACTTGAGACAATTTACTATATAATGTCTTTACTTACCTATCATTGTCAGTATTTGATGAATTTAGAAGATTTCTAGAAGATGTTCCCATTCTTTCTAAATTATGTCTCAACTTCTCCATATCATTCTCTAACTCTTGTGTTCTAATCTTTTCATTATGTAAATCCTAAAATAACACAATAAAGAAATGTGTCAAACCAAATTACATGAAATATACTTACAATGCTGTTCAAAAAATTTTGGGACTAATTAAATATAGACAAAAAACTGATAATGCAAACCACAAGTAATTTTACTATTATTAAAGCTTATTCATGTAACATAGTTTGAATCATATGTTGGTAAACTAATTAATGTTGATTTTGTAATTTACTCAGCAGATCCTTCATCGTTCCTTTTTTCATTGGTAAATGTGAATCAATTTATCAAAACGAGAATCTTGTGCAAGAACTTTAGGAGGCACTGTAAAGAAATATTTATTATTTTTGCAACACTTTGCAT
The DNA here is from genome assembly GCA_025267735.1 of Mactra quadrangularis. Taxonomy (NCBI): domain Eukaryota; kingdom Metazoa; phylum Mollusca; class Bivalvia; order Venerida; family Mactridae; genus Mactra; species Mactra quadrangularis. The sequence goes on along the minus strand of CM046301.1, from coordinate 47,726,032 downwards.
CTAATAAAAGTATGTTAAGAATATGAGAATATGACAAAACAAAGAATCAAAGGAATCATTTATGAAACTTAATAATGCCCAGTCAAACAATTTTATATCACAAGATTAAAATTTGGAATAAAGAAAAAAACAGACCTAATCACAAACAATATACAACACAAGTCTGTGCCTGATGCAAAATCCTAAGAGAAGCTTACTAGTTCAGTTTCACATTAAAAGTTTCAAGATAAGAATGTTTTACATTTATCTTATACCATACACTCCCCTTGCAGCTCAGTGAATATACTACATTCACACACTGCCCTAATTTGTGTCAATTTTTAATATATTGACCTTTACTATAAACTTTTGAATGACCAAGCAATGAAAGTTAACCAAATTCCAATTTGATTGAAAAAATTTAATTATAATTATAAATAGATGGGTAAACAAAGCCATAATATATGGTTTGATAATACAAGTTACAAATGCTAACGCGTATGACGTCATAAATTCATAATATAGCGTTGCTTAACTTGCTTTACTTCGTATTTAAATTGAATATGCTCTATGTTTACAGTTAAAAGATCAGAGATGCACATGTAAAGAGATCAATGATTACTTTTATTTTGGTTAATTAAACATTATTTTACTAATTCAACACTGTCCAACATCTTTGCATATTGACATTTTCAAATTATAGGTGTTAGTATTTTTTCAATCTAGTAGTTGATCACATATCTACTTTTAAAAACCATGTGACAGTCATGAGTTAAAAATGTGTGCATGTCTCTGTCTAAAAATAGAAATATCAGTTCACCCATAGTCTTTTAGTAGAGTGAAAAGTGAAGGAGTGAAACTTTGAGAGATGAATACCAATGCCAAACTTCATGCAAAATAGTATCTAATCATCTAGTAATACAATTTCTGTATACAATTGTTGATATTTATTAAGAAATAAACAATCAAAAACTTACCATCCGTAAAGTTGAAACAGTCTGCCTTTCACTTTGTAAACTTTGAACTAAGTTTTTATATTCTATATCCAATATTTGATTATGAGCACCTGATTTCTTTTCATCATTGTGATTTAATTCAGACATTGAGTTTCTTGTATCTAAACCATCAATAGCATTCTCACTAGCTTCTAAACTATACTTATTTCTTTTATTTTCTTTCACTAGTTGTGCATTTTCTTTCTTATATTTCATACACTCTTCTTCAAGTTCAGAATTAATCTTTTCCATTTCAGACATTCTATTTTGTAAAAACTTTGAAGTTGCTAATTTTTCTTGTAATTTATCGTTTTCACTGTCTAAATCAGAATTATCTTTTTCCAGTTGTTTAACCCTATTCGTAGTTATCTCTAACTGTCTTTGTAACTTCATATTTTCATTATCCAAGTCCATCAGATCAAGTTCCATTTTTTCTAGTTTTAAACCTTGTGCTTTCTTGGATTCAATCACTCTCTGCTGTTCTTGTAACTCCTTCCTTAACAAAGAATTATCATTATCTAACTCAGCTACCTTTGAAGCAGAACGTTTAGAGTTATCAAACATACGTTGTAGTACCTGATGTTCTACTTTTAGATTTATATGATCCTGTTCCATTTTCTCTTTTTTCTGTATCAACTGCTGTAAATTTTGTAATTTCTTTTGCAGTCTCTGATTCTCTATTTGCATATCAGAATAGTCTTGTTCAAGGGTTATCACTTTTTCACAAGTCATTTCTTGAGCTTGTAGTCTTTGTTTTAATTCTAGATTAGCTCTTTCAATGTTTTCTTTTTCTGCTTCAAGGTCATTCACTTTATCTATAGTTTCCTGTGCTTTCTGATTAGTTTTAGTTAGTTGTCGTTTTTCAAATTCAAGTTTAGTCAAATGTTGATTTTTTACTGTTAATGATTCATGCAATCTTTTATTTTCTCTTTCTAAATCCTTTAACTTAGAATCATTGGTTTGTTCATTTCTTGTCCTTATCACTTCCATAGTTTGAGATAAATCCTCATTCTTTTGTTCTAGTTCTTGGATTTGTTTTTGAGCACTTTCTTCAGTAAATTCCAAAGATTGTTTCATTTGATCTTTCTCACGAATTAAATCTTTTACTTTCTCTTCAGAATCATAATATTTCTGTGTGACTTCTTTACTCTCTAGTTGTAACTTTTCAACTTTTTTAACAAGTCGTTGGTTTTCTTTTTCAAGTTGAAGATTTAGAGAAGTGTTCTCTATTAAAGAAGACTCTCTCATATCTTCAATCTTACACAACAAATGCTGATTTTCTAGTTTTAATCGAAGTATTTCAGCATTAGTTGTCTCTTTAAGTTGGTCAGCAATAGCACCACCTACACCTTAAAATAGATTTAATAGAATTCTTAAAAAGTGGATAAGGCCACAACAAGTTGATCATATGTTCTACGGATTTTTCTGAAAAAAAAATGGGGCGAGCGAGCGAAGAAATTTTTTTTTAAAAAGTCTTTATTCACTTACTTTATATAGCGGTTTGACCAAATTTTTATGAGCGAGCGAGGAAATAAAAATATTTTTTTTGTAAAAAACGTCAAAATTAAGGTGCGAGCAAATCCATAGAACATATAATCAATTTGTTGTGGCCTAAGTGTATTATATATTTTGATTTTATAACCACAACAAAAACGTTAAAGCATTTAATTGATATAAGAAGCAAAATACATACAGTATTAAAGCATTAAAAACAAATACCAAACTCTAAACATTATTTTTCATTTGCCTTTGGTCTGCGCATATCTATTAGCATACTCTCAACTTCTAACAACCAGGTAAGGTTAGTTCATAGGCTGTGAAAGATCTGGTCGGCTATAAACATTTAAAGTATTGGCATTTGGTTTGACTTCATAGTAAGTTCCAATATTTCGTGATTTCGATTTGTAATAAAACAATTATAAATCTTTACACACACAAGCATCTTTTATTCCAAGAACAATTTAAAGTGTTTATTACTCATTAATTTTACAAATTCAAACAACCATTCTACTTCAAAATCACCAGACAGCAAAATCTACAGTACATGCTTAAGTATAATAGGTGGAAGTTTTGAAAATACTGAAAACCTACTTACAAAATACTGAAATAGATCAGATTGCATTGTCATTTATTCTTAAAATACTGAAATCAGTATAAATACTAAAACATTTCATCAATTACTTGTATGTAAAACCTTGGAGAATACAAACTCTAGAAAATGTGATATATAATCTGAATTTTTTAACTTACCAGCAATTCTAGCTTTAGCAGCTAACATCTCTTGTTCAAGACTAGAACTTTCATTCATACTGATCTTTTTATGAAACTGTAGCTGTGCATTCTCTTCAACAAGAAAACTTATACGTTCTAGATCAGCATCTCTCTCCTTAAAAATATTATCATAGACATAGAGACCATCAACCTATCAACACTATTAAAATAATCACATAAATGATATGTTTATTGATTTATCTATTGGAGTTAACGCCGTGTCAACACAATTTAGGTCATTTTACGGCATACAGCCCACCTAACCTAGCTTTCCTGGCCCATTGTCAATAACCAGTACTCACCTACCCTTCCACAAGGCCAGAAACTTCTCCATATTATCTAATCAATGAAGGAAAATCGACATTATTGTCAAATTTTCATGGAAGGGTATAACCTCCCCGGGTGGGATTCGAACCCGCACCCCCTCAAGCACGAGATTCCAGCGCGCTACCAACTGCGCTATCGACCCAAATGATATGTAAAGAAGGCATACTTTCAACATGAAATCAGCAGTATAAGATATAGATTTATACATAATGATTTTTCTGAAGTAGAATAGCAGGGCACTACATATGATCATTTTTCTCTCCTCTCTGCCCTTTTTCCTGCTTCATTTCCTGGAGTAGATACTTGAAACATCAACCCTTTGATGAACCCTGTCCCTTTTTATGCTATTTTCTGTGTTCTAGAATAATAACCATTCAATCATAACATTTTTGTATCATAATACCAAACATCTTGTGATGATACAATCATACAATGTAGGAGGAATCACTTATTTGTATGACCTTTAATAATACCATCTCCAGGACTAGACCAGTAATAAAGTCATATTTTTATGGTTAGGTTCAATGTTGTTGCAACACATTGTAAAGGTCGTATTACAGCAGCCTACCATTCCAGGAAAGGCTAAACCTCTGGATTTAGCCGTTAACTAGGCAGATACTTCAGTCAGTGACTGACAACTGCTCTACATGATTAAGTATCAGTGGCAGGAGGGAGAATGGCCATAGAAACTATTTCATAACCTGGCTCTATAAAAGTATGCCCTACCCAGGAATTGAACCTATGACCCCTTGATCAGTAGACTTGTGTGCTACCAACAGCACTAGACAGGTGACTCAGTTTTTCTAAGAACCCAGAGTTCTATTAAATCAATATAATACTCACAGCAGATAATTCTTCCAATTGTTGTCTTTTCTTAGCAAGTTCTTGTTCTAACTCAACAACAGTCTCTATTCGCTTATGTGAACTAGATAACTGTTCCTCTAACATAGATTTATTTCTTATCAAGATTGCATTGTCTTCACGTAATTCCTGCAGAAATCATAGACACAAATGTACATATCATTAGTATATAGAAATTTAATTATCATAACACACGGTTATTATTTTATAATTGTGTCAGCATAAAGGATGAAGACTAGTTGTGAACTGACCCATCAACATACCTTAGGCCATGCCAAATTGGAATTCTGTTAAGCCTCAACTCAAACTTGACAAACCTAGGTACCTATTCACAAAAACACACAAACCGAAAACGAAAACACAAATATTTTTTACGGCAAAACACAATGCATTATATATATTTTTTCAATGGAATAACACCCTCATAATATGAACAATGGTCTTCATTTAATAAAATGACTAGTGTTTTTTCACGTAAAATATATTTTGTATTTATGACACGGTTATGATAAATTGCTTACAATGAATAACATCGTTGCTGAACACAATTTTCCCTGAGTTAAATTGTCGTATTGAATTGCGGAACATCAGAATCATTTAAGAAAACTTTACCTACAATTTTGATTTTTATTTTGATTGAGGACTCGAAAACCTACGTGCACGCGGACACTTAACAAAATTCCGATATGGCATGGCCTTATTATTATGTGTGCTGAGAATTGTAGCACAGACAGACAGATGGACAGACAGACAGTAACACAACAACAACACAGTATGTCACCCTCATTTAACAACAGACAGGCAAGAAAAAGAAACCTGAGAAGATCAGGTCAAAATAGTAAATAAAGAAAGGTAACTAGTCTTTAATATTTAGTTATCTCAACTGAGTTTCTCCCCTTTGTAAAACTTCTGAGAAATTTAAGAAAAGGTCCTTATATTAAGTATGTATAAAATATTCAATAATTATAAAGAATATATTCAATAAAGCATGCAGTCATTGAAATCATGCACTTTAAGATAGACGATTTTTACTAGGGCTGCAGCGAGTATCTGAGTACTCGGATATGGTATTTGCCATCCTAAAAGAAAATCAAGTACGAATATTTGTCACGTCCCAAATCGTCAGATCATGATTTTTTTTGGAAAAAATGAAAGAACATTTTCTGCTTAATAATTACTGAAAACGTGTTGCACTACTTATGAAAACTTTAATTTATGTTGGGACGAATTATCTTGCGTCAAAATTTGGATTGATACAAATTTAAACAAAAATGTTACCACCCGAAATGCCCATAAAATGTCTGGTAATTTAAACATTTGGAGAACATGGTTTTCCATATAGTAAAGCTTCTGTAAATATTCACTTATTTTTGTTATAACATGAATTCTGTATGCTTCTCAATAAACAAGTGATTCAGAATCATGGTTCAGATCGGATTGCCACTTGCTCAACGATCCACAGCTCTAATTTTACTAAAATAGTAAAAAATGTAATAGAACAAAGATTTATCCTTATACAACTTACCTCAACTCTAACTTTATAGAATTCTGTTTCACCCAATTTTTCTTTGTATTTTAATATGTCTGCTTCATAGTTTTTAACTTTGGCAGCCTAGAATAAACATTACACATAATTTTGATATACATGAATTTGGCTTCTGTTTTAGTAAGTAAAAGGTAACTTTTTTCTAATAATGATTTAGTGCTTAATTTTAGAGGGTTTTAGTGGCAAAAGAACTATCCAAGTTACATAACTAACAAGTTACAGGACGGGCAATATACACAATTATCAAGATTTGAGCATTTTGTAGTCAACACTGGTTGCCTTAAGGCAATTAAAACGATGCATTTGAGGTCACATGATGAAAAAAACAGATGTCAAATAGTGAATGTACTCGTTGACATCATGTTTTGTAGGGTAACCAGTTTATATTACCGGAAAATACCATTATCGATGAGTGCCAGTTAATAGAAAGTTGCAATATAAGACCAAGAAAAATGCAGAACTAGTAGTAACATGTTTTATTCTTTTTAAAACTCGCATTTGGTGAAAAATGCATACTTATCTTCCCTACTTTCGAGCAAGTTTATTAACATTCTATATATAGAAGGTAAGGATATCAGTCAGAAATTACTGTATGAATAAAAAACGAGTCTATTAATACATATCGATGAAAGTTCGATTAGCTGTCGGAATTAGGGCAAAACATGTTCTCGAATATTTTGGTTTGCTAATAAATTAAATAAAGTTACTTTGTAACCAAATAGACAGGAATAATTCTAAAGTCTACCATTATATTGCTGTTTTATGTGCACATGTCCCGGACAGTGCCTGTGCTTTCGATGGATAAATTCCTGGCATTCTATTAATAGACATGCGACGGTCTAAAACGCTAACACATATTGCTTGATTGTTTTACTAAAGGAGACGTCATACATGGCTAAACAGTGATTTCAAGCATTTTTGAAAATGCTTATACTTGTCAAATGGTTGCATTTAACAAATTGCACTTGAGTTTCCACAAGTGTAAGTTTATTGTTGCTGGTTGCTTGCTTCTTAACTTTAAGTGAATGTGAAGTATACAAAAGTGTACTATTCCAACAGCTGGTGAAATTATGTCATGTACATTAATTAACTCAGTATTACTCTGAAGTTGCTAAATGATTAATTTAATAATAATAATGCTTGGTTGTCGTTTTGACATCAAGACTAATACAATAAAAGATAGGTCAATCCTAGAAGTTATGAACCTTGAACAATAACTATTGAAGTAGTCACTAACCTTTTCTCTAAGAATATCAAGTTCATCTCTAAGTGATCTAGCCGACCTTGCATCTTTTAACAGTTCAACATTCTGTAAATCAAACAGATAATCAAGAATATAATCCAGTAAAACCCCATTTAAATTAGATGTATGCAATATATACCTCTAACTTACAATATTAATTTTTAAAATGAAAAGTAGTTTATGTCGACTGACACTCAGTCTCAGCTTTTAACTAATGACATCAAAAAGTCCAAATATCTCTAAATAAATGAAAGGCTGTGAGTAAAAAAAGAATCAGATTTATTAATAAAGTACAACCACTCTTGAACAACGCCCACTGGGTGGAACTAAAGTGTGTTGCTGTATAGAGGTTGTTGCTTAGCAGACATTAAATTCAATTAAAATTATGCAATGCCAGGGCATTGCCAAAAGATGTTGTTGTGCTGAGGATTTGTTCTGTAAAGGTTATGCTGTACATGCAAACCAACATATCTAGTTCCCTATCAACAAATTATCGTTTCAACATCAATATAACAAACAAAATGGAGCAAATTATTAATTTGTTTCTAAATTTCATTATTTTGAATTGACATCTACATGACACTATGCCCCGACATAATGGTATAACAAACATAATATTATGTCAAAGTGTATTATATCGTCACCCAATCTGATTAAAACCCGATCTAAATTTTTCCGCTCGCCTACTCGCTAATTTAGATCTGGCCTTTTCCAAACGAAGGTCGTGCTCACTGACCTTTTCTCATTATAATATTAATAATGAAATTGTTATGATACGTAACTTGTTTACATCGTCTACGTAATGCAATTTGAAATGAGCCGTCCAATCGCAGACAGTGAATAATACCACTGTTAAATTAGCTTGCAAACCTTGGTCTAAAATTAGAAATTACGAAATAAAAATGCTATTAATAGTGTTTCGTCTAGATGAAAGCTATGCATTAATTGGTCGACACAAAGTTAATCTCAGCGTGACCTTCAACGGAGACAGTAGAGATCCTGTACGACAATGCTCTACAGGATATCTGTTCATGGAGATTGATCGTCACCTACCTCATTGCGTAATTTTGTAATATTTGCTAAATATTCCTCACATTCTTCTCTGGAATCTGATAACTGTTCTTGTCTCTCATCTCTGTAATAAAAACATAGAATTAATTAATTAATTAACACTGATATTGTGGGTTTAGAGCGAAACAGTCCTTCACTCACTCTTTTCTTATGTTGAGTTACGACCGTTTCCCACTTAACCTGCAATATGTAGGATAAAACAATAAGTAAAATGTCCAATTAAAGCAACAGAATGAAAACTTTTAAGAACATTGTTTTGTTTGTAAGGACACTATTAAAGTTGTTATGTTTGAATTACATCAACAACAATAGTTCATTATGAGCCAAAAAACATAGCTGTTGATGAGCTTCAAACACAACATAGTCAGGTGATAATCTAAAACTATGTGCTTAACTCTCTACTCAACTGTGGATCTCTAACTTGTTGACATCTTATTTATGTTGAACCTGGGTCGATAGTGCAGTTGGTAGCACGCCAGGATTTGGAATCTCGTGCCTGAGGGGGTGCAGGTTCGAATCCCACCCGGGGAGGTTATACCCTTCCATGAAATATTGTGGAATGGTAGGTGAGTACTGGTTATTGACAGTGGTCCAGGAAAGCTAGGTTAGGTGCGCTGGACTCCGTAAAATGACCAAAATTGTGTTGACACGGCGTTAACTCCAATAAATAAACTTATTCATGTTATTCCAGCTATGAGACATTATCAGTGAAATATTTTTGGATTCATACAACAATAAAAATCTAGGCTTTTTTCAAATTAACATTGTGTTCATTAAAGGGCTCTCTTCACCATAAACTGCAAGGTGATACCATAACTATTGATGATATAGATACTAATATGCTATGAAAACCATTATTGTCAAAAAAAAACAACAGAATATAACCGGATGCAAACACCAAAACACATACATGTATTGCGAAATTAGCGCAAAACAGTCATAACTCAATATAATAATATAAGAAAAGAGTTATGACCCTTTTGTGCTAAACCCACAAATTATGTTAATGTGGGAAAATGTTCAAGTTTTAAAATTTAATGTAAAAACATGATATCTTGAAAATAAATCCAGGAATAAAATTTATTGACATAAGGTTATAAGAAGAGAGCAGTAATTTAATGAAACATTAAACCTATAAGTCTAATCACAATACTATAATATATTCCTGAGATTAAGTCATCTTAAAGTGAAAGACAAATTTCTCACACTTAGTTCTCATTATCTAGATAAATAAAGGTGACAAAATTACATAGGGCATTTAATAATAGAATATAGACCTCAATCTCAAGAGAACTGATAAAAATCTTAACTAACTAAAATATAGATAACTCTGGGCCAAATTTCATCTGACAACATTTTCATGTTGCATGAATATCAGAATTTAGACATAAAAGTGAACAGAAAACAAGTTAGTGAGTCAAAAAGCCCAGTTCATTTGTAGTAATCATGACCTGATGATAGTTACATTAAAAGTGCATCAAGCACACAATATCTTAGGTTCTGACTTAATATTCACTTGACTGGCCAATGCTAATAATATAATCATCTGCACAGAGGTGCTAACAAACATTTTCCAAACTTTTCGCAAATAAACTAATCCAACATTAGACCAGAACCATGATTGTTCTGCTTATCAATTATTAGGGCCGTCACGATACTCCAGAAGCATATCGCGGTATATTGAAATACCCTAGCACAGTATCGCCATACATACCACAATATATTGTGGGTTTTTAGATTCGTTGTATTTAACAGAAACATTGCAATTCTTACATGCAGCTTCTGATAGAATCTAGCCTCTGTAAGTCTTTAGGGTCATACAGACTGTGATATGGATTTGCATTTTAAAAAAAAAGATGCTTAAATTGAAGGAAACAATCACCCCCTTAGCTGCAAAACATCCTAGCAATCAAGCTCCTGGGTGCCATGCTTGTTTCACTGACGTTTCTCGACTTTCATTACATGAAGAGAAGACTTTTTCCAATGATTTAAAAATATCGCAAAATACCGGTATGTTAAATTTGTACCACGGTACGTATTGTTGCAGTTGTATATTGCAATATACCGGTAAACTGATATATCGTGACAGCCCTATCAGTTATACATTTAAGAAGAACCTTTGCATTCAACAAAGCAATGGTATATTTACTTTAGTGCATCATGTACTATAACGACTTTAGCAATACTTTAAAGAACACAAAAAGACAGTATATACTTACAGTTCTTGTTTCAGTGTTCTTATTCTAGCTTTACATTCATTAAGTTCTTGTAACATTTGTTTCTCTGGACTGGTAGAGGGTGATACAGTAGGTAATGTTTTACCTTCAGACTGAGTTTGATAAAAATCACGTTCTTGTGATAAGTCAGACATTACCTGTAAAATAGTAATAATCTTATTTTTTACTTTGTTTTTTATTAGGTTATGTACTGTAGCCTTATAGACTGACTAACTTTCCTCGATATTTTTATATAACCAGCAATTGCCAACCCATCCACAATCAGCCTCTAAGATCTCTATTTATGGAGAAAAATACATACTAAATACCAAATTTTCATGTAATGGAATAATAAACTGCTGCAACATGGAAATCCACTTCCACTACTTCACAGCCATAGATGCTTAATTAAAACATTTTTCCACCAAAATAACCATATACTTTGTTGTAATACTTAATATTGTGTCTGTAAACTTTAGTTAGATATGATTATTAATAAGGTAATAGAAAAGTCCATCAACAATCAAAATTAAGTGTTTTAAAACTTGACAAGAACAGTCCAAGGACAGCATGCTCGACTTTTCAGGTGTTTTGTTCATGGCAAGGCTTACCTTTAAACAAAAATGTTTTCAAAACAGGACTTCATTTTTCAAAGTAAATAAATCGGTCTAACAATAATTACCAATTCATATTTGTAAAATGTAAAAGGGGCATAACTCCTAAAACATTAAGTCCCTTCATAGTTGTGTACACTTAGTATCAATTAAAAAGCATTCCTACTTACATTTAAAGATCTTAATAAAAAATATAAATATTTCAATTTGAACAAATTACAACATTAAAATAAAGGGGCATAACTCTAAAAAATCATAAAGAGTTATGTCCCTTTGTAGTCGTGTAGATGTAGTACTAATGAATATGCATACTAATTGTCATTAAAATATCTTGATGACAAGATATAGTACTAGCTGCTAAAATTACCTGCTTGGGAAACCGCTTAAATGTCCTAATTTTGTAGACTGTATGACTAAAACATTACATCAGATTCAGATAAGTAGTTAAAACTGTTACTAAGCAACAGCTGCTTATTCTAAGCTAGGTCATAACATTTGTAGTGTTATTATAGATGAACATTGTTTCCGAATATAGAATATATTATTACATGTAACAGTATTAACTAGAACTGCCACCAGTGGCGAAAATACCCCCGCAACAGCAACATTTCAAGATAAAAGCAAGTCAACATTGTGGAAGTCCAAAAGGGTAAATGTTGTAAGAAGCATAAAAACCATAAAAAGAATAGGATGCAAATATCAAATTGGAAATAAACAGCAAATTACAGTGTAATTCACTATAGATTTATGAAAAAGCAAAATGAACAGAGTTGTCATATTTCAAATGATTTTTACATGAAAATGAACACCATTTGGTCATTATGAATGTAAAGTGGAACAACAGACAAAGAGTGATCACATTTAAACTCATCATGAGTATGTTGTAACCAGATGAGCAAAATGTAGAATGTGTTTGTAATTTTTTGATAAATAAGTAAAAAATAAGGCAATTGTAAAAATGGTAGTCAGCAATGTACACAATATAAATCAAACAATTAGTATTTACAATATCTTGTATCAAGAATTTCACAAATACCCCATAAGAAAGCTTAAATTACCGATCATTATTTTCACAGTAGAAAAGTTAAAATAATATCTAAAATCTCATGTAGCTATAACAAAATAAGATGTTTTCTTCTCAACATTACAGAAAAAATCAAGATGGCTATTAGTTGGTCCATTGAAATACATAAAAAAATAATACATATAAAAATTTCATAAACAAGAATTTGTCAGCACAATTTTATCAAAATGAGGTGAGAAAAAAAGATGTTTGCTGTACAAGATATTAGAAAATTCAACATGGCTGCCAGTCAGCCATTTTGAATTCCACTTAAGAAAATGCCAAGCACATCAACTTAAACAATTGCTAACTTTCTCAAAGTCTGTACAAAAATTATCAAATCATTTGCTTTTTAAAAAGAAAAACTCAGAATGGCTGCCAATCAGCCATTATGAATTTGATAAAATATCAATACATCAAAAAAAGTTCAAAAATAAGAATTTGATAAAAATAGCAGTACATAATAGACTTCAGCAATTCAAAATGGCAAACAATGTGGAATAATGCTATATTCAATAAGTTACATGACATAAAGCCATAAACCCTTGATTCATCTTCGTCAATAATATTTGCTAATCAATGAGATAAATAGTTACTACCAGATGTAGAATTGGTCATACTATATTAACACATTCATACCTTCTCAAAAGAAAGAAAGCACCTTGACTGCCAGGATCTTAAATACATCTGTGACAAACATTTTAAAGTTTTGGCATTAATAAGCCGTAAAATCCAATTAATCAATCAATAAATCAATCAGACTTCAGCAAGAAGAAATTGGTAATGAAATAAGCTTACTATACAGTTATTTAAACAAAGTCAAAATGGCTGCCAGTCTGCCATAATGAATTTGTATCCAGAGTAAATCCATGTACGAGTCAACTACATCAATAAAGACTTTGGAGCGAAATTTGGCTAAAATTGAGTAAAAAAAACCACACATACACATACTATACAGTAATTTAAATAAAAATTCAAAATGGCTGCCAGTCAGCCATATTGAATATAAATTGATGAAGAATAGTCATACTGATCAACTGTATCAGTGAGACCTTGTATGCAATTTCTTTTCAAAATATGTATGGTAATAAGTCAATATAAGACTGTATTAATTTTGAAAAAAGGATGACAGCCAGTCCGCCATTTTGAATTGGAATTGAGTTAAAGTGTATGTACACATCAACTGTGAACGCCTGTGCAAAATTCTATTTAAATTAGTTAAGAAAAAATCTGTTGAGAAATAAGCATACAGTAATTAAACTAAATTAAAAAGAATTCAAGATGGCCGCAAGTCGGCCATTTTGAATTGGAATTGATATAACATGCATATAAACATCAACTGTAAACGCCTGTGCAAATTCTATAAAATAAGATAAGAAAAAAATCTATTGAGAAAAAAGCAAACTATACAGTTATCTAATTAGATTTAAAATAAAAATATATAACACAATTAAATATTTTAAACAAGTGAGATATGTTTCCATAGTTACATGAGTTTTGTATACACCATTAAATCATGGTATATAACAGCTTCTATTCTAATACATTAAGAAATAAACATACTACAAATGTATTAATTTTTTGGGACAGACCACATATCCAACCAACCAACCAACCAACCAACCAACCAACAAACCAACCAACCAACCAACCAACCAACCAACCAACCAACCAACCACCAGGGTGATTCCAGTATACCCCCGCAAACACTACAAATGTATTAATTTTTTGGGACAGACCACATATCCAACCAACCAACCAACCAACCAACCAACCAACAAACCAACCAACCAACCAACCAACCAACCAACCAACCAACCAACCACCAGGGTGATTCCAGTATACCCCCGAAAACTTCGTTTGCGGGGGTATAAAAACACATTACTATGTGACATATTGCCATGGTAGCATCTTGACATTTCTACCTAAGAAATGTTACAATAAATAGAAATGTCTTTACGGAGAAAAATAAACGACATAGTAAAGTTATTTCTCAGTATCTCGACTACGCTTAAGTCGACTTTTTGTTATCTTGATTGAAAATTGAAAGTCCCTATTTTTTCCCTTTTTTATCTATATGAAAAATGCATGTTTATCTCGATTTTTTTTCTCTCGCCTTTTTCGATGTCTCGATCATAAATTTGGAACCAAAACATGTGTTCCACATTATAATCATAATGTTTACCTCGACTAGACCAAATTGTCATCCGACGAGGTGCGAAAAACAACACGCGCCAATCAACTAGGGATCACACTGTACATAGGGGTCATTAAAATCAACATGTCATTTAACAATAGAGAATAAACAAAGAGACAGCATATTGACTGACAGGTGTCATAATTAAATAAATTGAGCATGGTGTCTCTTTACTTGTTTCATACGTTTTTTATGAAAAATTATGCATTAAAATAACATAACAAAAATTAGATATTTATTTTCCTATCTTTATTTAATTTCGGTTTTTAGTTGATTGAACTGTTTAACTCAATTTTAAAGCATATTTTTAATAACTTATGTAAATCACTCCACTTGCTTCAGAAAAAAGCTGTTTGGACATAAAGTTGTTAACAACTTGATAATATCTGTTACTACTCAATTTTACTTAGTGCTCATCTTGGTGCGTCATTAGCAAGATGCGGCATTGATAGATTAATATACAACAAAGAGAAGCCGACATAGCGTGAGTTGTATAACTGGCAATGACGTCACAACATGCATACGCATCCAGGCTTAATATTTATTATAAAATTGTTGACTGCTTACAAATTGTCAAAAAGAATAAACGCTAACTCCTCACAGTGCTTACGTCACGTCACGCCTTGCTATTGATTTGATAAAGGGAAATAACCACTGCAGGAAGCAAACTCCCTGCAGTGGTTATTTCCCTTTATTAAATTAATAACCACTGCCACCACAAGTAAATTCGTCCCTCAGAGCCTTCTTGTAGTAAATTATGATGTTCAAAGTATGTTAAGAAAAGAAAATAAGTTGAATTAATAATTTGTAAACATAACAAAGCGTGACGTTAGCACTGTGAGAAGTTTTGGCATTCTATAAATAGATGGTATAACTAGCATCACGTGATTTACATGTTGGCAGTGATTAAGTATCAAAACATGACGTAAGCAATAAGAGGAATGTTGGAGTTTGGAATAACGCTCAATAAGTTGCATCATCAAGACATAGTATGCGTAAAATTAGAAATCAAATGTAGAATTTTGGAAAAAAATGCAAATTGTTTCCATGTCTCGTCGACATGAAACAGCATTAGTGTGAACATACAACTTAACAAACTGGAGTATATTTGTAATGTGACGTAGTTTAACTCTATTTACAGGTGTAATAAAAGAGTTATTTTAACTACATGCTCTGAACAGATTAAGTGGCTACTGAAAACATCAGACTAACCCCCTTTTGTAACTTTCGTTTATCTCTTTATCTCGACTATTTGTTGTCTCGACTATTTTACGACAACAGTCGAGATAATGAGAAATGACTGTATATGACACTTTCTGTTTTTTTATCATTAAATTCTACAATCTTTATATAGAATTTATTTCTATGTTCAATTTTTATTGCCACAGACATTCTATAGTTAATAACCATCATAACATGAAGATTGTACAAATATTTATAACCCTCTTTTCTTTCTGATATATCAAGGTCACGTAAACCTTGTTACATATGATCTGTTTATTGGCTGAATTCTGAACTCAATTCAGAGTGATAAGATAAGGAGATAAGGAACTATCTTTTACTGTCGCACAATAATGAAGCAATATTTAACTATTATTTCAGTTTTTCTTATAAAATTTTGAAACTTTTCCAGAAGGCGATCACCAATTTTGATTTGAAGCATTTAATAGTCCCAATAAGGTTTTGAATAAGTTGTAATAATGTCAATGTTTGTTGCAAGCCATTAACTCTTTGACAAGAGGGTCCTGAGGACCCTGGACCGCTCACCTGAGAACTAGATGCTCAGGGCATCTGACAAAAGATTGTTTAAGAGATTCAGCCGATCCCTGGGGCTGGGCCAATCATAAACCCACGAACACAATTCGAATAATCTTTGTAGAAGACCTCAAGATAATACCACATATCAAATATGAAAGCTCTAAGCCTTGTCATTTTTGCGATGAAGATTTTTCAACATTTCCTTATATAATTAAGAGAAGACAGTACCCAAACAATACAGCTACTGGAAATTTTCGCATCCACAGACCCATGCAACGGATGATATCTCCTCCATGGTTTATGATGTACTGAGAAACAACACTTATGTAAACAAAAATGATAACATTAAAAACCTAACTCCAGTGTTCAATCTAGAATGGTCTGAGGGGGGCCCGTTGGACCCATGGATTTCAAATTGGGGGCCCAGGCTCTAGGCCTTACTAGTTTTTGAGAAGAAGATTTTTTTAACATTTCCCTATATAACTCTATATAAATATTGTGACCCCCGGGGCAGGGCTATTTTTGACACCAGGGGCATAATTTGAACTATCTTTGTAAAGCACCTTCTAGTGAGACTACATGCCAATTTTAATAATTGTAGACCTTATGGTTTTTGACAAGAAGATTTTTTAAGAAATTGATGACGATGGACGCACCCATGCACACACCCCTGCATGCACACACGCACATTGGTCAGACACCCACAATAGCTCACCTTGAGCACTTTGTGCTTAGGTTAGCTTAAAAGAGGTCATACTAAGTGACCTACTTATTTGACCTAATTAAAGGATTTAGTCATATTATACTTAAAGACAACTCACCTCAAGAAAGCTGTCTCGTTCTCTTATAAGATTAACTAAATGACCAAATAACTTCTGGGCATCTTTACAATCAACTGGTACTATAGATTCTGTGTCATCAGTTATCTAAAAATATAAAGGTGACAGAGGTCAAAGGTTAAATATTTCAATTTTTTGTAATAATTTATTACTTTAAATAACATATACATAAATTTTTACATATGATGAATGGTTATATATATAAATTTTCATTTGTAACATCATCATTAAATTGAAAAGACCTATACATAAATATTGGTAAAACTATATGGTCAAAAATTTATCAATGTTTGTGTATATAAGTAGGGCTGTCACGATACGCCAAAAGCGTATAGCGATATATAGCAATACGCTAGCATCGTATCGCAATACGTACCACGATAAAGTGTGGGTTTTAGAAACGTAGTGCCTCCGCTGTATATAACCGAAACATTGCAAATCTTACATGCAGCTACTGTAATAATATAGCCTCTTTCTCTAAACTTTATAGTAGGGCCAAATGTGAAATAAATAGTTTAAAGGAAGAAATAAGTTATATAGAATTGGGAAACATATTATATGAGCATTATTACAAAAACAAGGGCAGTCAAAGAACAGCGTGCTCAACTTTTCAGGTTTTTTGTTCATGGCAAGGCTTATCTTTAAACAAAAATGATTTCAAGACAGCACTTATTTTTGAAAGGAAATAAATCGGTCAAACAATAATTACCAATTCATATTTGTAAAATATAAAAGGGGCATAACTCCTAAAACATTCATCCATAGTAACGTCCCTTCAAAGTTAAGTAGACATAGTATCAATGAATAAGCATACCTACTTTCATTTAAATATCTTTATAAGGAACTACTAATTTTTCAATTTAAACAAATTTCAACATTTAAGTAAAGGGGAATAACTAATAGTCAAGAGTTATGTCCCATTGTAGTAGTGTAGATGTAGTACTGATGAATAAGCATACTAACTGTCATTTCAATATCTTGACAAGTATTGAAAATATTTCAGTTTGAAGTTCTTTAACCCTAATCTAAAAGTTGAAAAAGGGCACAACTCCAAAAATAATTTATCAAGAGTAACATCCCTTTGTAGTCAAGTAGATGTAGTACTAATGAAAAAGCATACTAACTTTTTATCAAACAAAATACAATCAAACTTTGATCCTAAATATTAAAGTATAAAGGGAAATAACTTGGAAAGTAATTCATCCAGAGTTATGTCCCTTTATAGTCCAATTGATGAAGATCTGATGAAAAAGCATTCCAACTTTTATTCAAATATATTTGCAAGTACTAAAAATATCCCATTAGAACAAATTTTAATCTTAAATGTTCAAGTATAAAGGGGCATAACACCAAAAATAATTCATCCACAGTTACGTCCCTTCAAAGTCATGTAGATATCGTACTCACAAATAAGTATACAATAATAATACATCGCACTGTTAAAAATTAGTGTAAAAAGTTCAGATATACATTTATACATATATATATATATATAATAAATAAAATTATAATATTTTACACATATACAATATAAAATCAGAATTAAATCATATGCGCTACAGCTCATGCAGCACTAAATAAAATCATCAATCCAAATTAATATTGACCAAAAAAAACAGAAATCAAAACACGATATAGAATTTTATCAAAATATCAATTTTATTACAAAATCATACGCATAAAAATTTCCAATTTCAACACTCAGCAAATCCGAAGTAAGCAAGTGAACATGGAAAAAACTTTTAATGAAAAATTTAGCCTGGACAGTCGGTAAACCGTCAGCAAGGTACATTTAGTAGGCCGGTGTACCACCTTGATAAAGAAAATCCGGATTAATCAGCTTGCGAGCATGAGATATTAACAACAATGTAAATGTTTTTAAGCATTAATATACTTCAAAGAATTGATATCTGATACACCTTAAATTCAATTAAAGCAGAGAAAATGCATTAATCAATTATCTAGTGACTCTTTTACAAGACATTTACGCCAGTTTAACGATAAACTCAGAACGCTTCACTCAGATTGTTAAAAGATAATACCTATATAATCATCAATAAATATTTAATACTTCATTAGTAATGACAAATGAAAACAGATAGATCGTTTGACAATACAGATCAGTTATTTAATCTTCAAAAATATTACAATTCAACATTCTTTACTTTCCTTCTTTGCCACTGAATGATAAATTTCAGTTCACAAGGTTGCGCAATATTTCTTTCACAAATTAATGACAGGGCAAAACTTTAGGATAAATATTACATCATTACCCATTCCAATATCTAAATAGGTTTACAATAAAACTACCCTTAAATATTTGTAATCTTTACTGTATGTAAATGTTTCTTTATTGTACATAAATACTTTACATTGTTCAAAAGCAACAAAAGATCAGAGGCATGCTTACAATCATTTCTGACCACTGAATAAGCCCAGTCTTGTAAATAAAAGACATAAAAATACAGAGCGAAAAGACTTATTAGGTCATCAAGTGTAAACAGAACTTCTTTAGTAAAAGACAGCAAAGGTTCAACACAAACAGTGTCCCATGATTCTGAGGATCTCAATAACTTGGGAGAAACCTGTGATTTTAGTTGGGGAATCCATAAGGATCTCTGAAAAATTGCACTGAGCTTATGTATGTGAATTAGAGTTTCCATAAAATATTTATCACAATTTGTGACTGCAAACTTGTATTCATTTTTTCTATTATTGGAGGAATCCCTAATGCTAAGGAGGAATCCCTAAATTACTGACAAGGGATTACTTTGGGATCCCTGGTAAAACAGTTAAGAGTCAAACCCTGTATTTAAACTGAATAAAGTAGCAGCAATATCAGATTCAAAAAGAGACATTAAAAAGGAATCCTTTTAAATTATCAGAGCTGAGAATAAAATCTTCAACTTGTAAATTTGTGAACATTACACAAGTAACAAGGCTTTGTGTATAATACAAAAACTTATCAGGTGTGGCCAAGTGATTACAACGTTGGACTGGTAATCATTGAATAGCCAGCTCCACGTTGGTTCAAATCCCATCCATAACCTAACCTGTTGCTTCCATGCACAAGAAACTTTATTCTACTAGGTCAGTACGGGGGGACCAGGAAGCAGACTCAAGAGTTATAAATATTAGTTGTAAGAACTTGTTTCACTATCGAGTTAAAATAAATTAGTATAAACTACAAAAATCAAGTTAATGAAAATAAATGCTTACAAAATAATGTCATTGACAACAACTCAATTTATGGGTTTTGAACTTGCAAAAGCCATTCTTTCTCTGTTCAACTTAGTTATGTAATTTCAGCACTATTTTGTGAAGTTTTTGTGAAAATAGTTCTAACTCTTAAATTATATACACACAAAATCTAGACTAAATGTCAATTCAAGTTTTCTAGGGCGTAAGTACATTAAGTTTTCAAAATTGAGGCAAAAAATAATAACAGTTGCATTTCTGAGGTGTCTTGTGTTATATTTAACACAAAAGGTGTGATTGTTAACAACCAAATTGTAAACATAAATGTCATTAATATACCATTAACAAAAAATATTTAACCTCTTGAAGGAAATGTTTTGACCATGTTTATAACAAAACATCCACTGTTGGGTCTAAACAATGCATTCTTCCATACTGGACAAAAACATCAGACAAGTACAAGTGTCCTCTTGTAAACATTGCCACATTCAATGCATTACTGAATAGTTGAATCACAAAAATTAAACAACAAGATTTGTCTCCCTTTAAACAAAAGAATACAGTCATTTGTAGTTATCTCCCTTCATTAATAATGTAAATATGTTGACACAAGAAATCCCCAATAAGAAGTGTTTGTTTAAAAGGTAAAAAAGCAAGGTTGGGAGATATCAGGTTAAACAGTATATTTTCTCATTATCAAGTTTATCAGAACTTATTTTTTCATATCAACAGGACAAATTTTAGAAACTTATAATAAAGTTGTAATTGGTATAAAGCATTCTGCGGACAAGGGTACGTAACGGTATCAAATTGATCCAGCAAAAATTAAATACCCAATATAGGTTGTCAAATGTTCTTATAATAATAATAGTAATAATAATTATAACAATTTCATTTAACTAGGATGCACATTTGTAGGGCTGTCATCGGAAATTGTGATATCGATGTATCACCGATTATTGACAGACAATGGGATATCGATTTGCAATTTGGCATATCTATACAATCTAGCATGATTTTTCATAAAGCCCTCGGCTTTCAGCATGTATGAAGCATGTATGAGCCCACCTCATATGAATTAATTTTATTTCTCAGATCTATAGTTACTTGGTTACTTTGTAGACCTATTTATTGTATAATTCCCCCCATGAGTTTTATGTTGCTTGCAACAAAACACTTACTTTGAATTTATGAAATAACATTCGTCATCGATTCCGGTTGCGACTGGGCTCAATTTGCATGCTACCAACTGTGCTAGCCAGACGGCTTGATTTGTTGTTTTAGTTCATTTTATGTCTAAAAAAACTTTAACATCATAAATAACATCATGAGGGCATTATATAGAATATATACTGAAGTTCTAGGGGGGTTCTATTACACGCCTTGTCTGACTGGATATATCGATATATTACGGATACTTGCCTGTCAATATATCGATACAAAATTTTCTGCCAATGAAAGCCCTACACATCCGATCAATCCAATCTTTGATATATCAGTGATCAAACCACAAAAGAAAAGATAACATACCACAGAACAAAATATAACATGTTTGTGACACAACATTTAGCATACATTTAACAGAACTTGACAGGTTTCATTGCAAAAGTGATTATTGGAGTAAATTTTTCATTGTCAAAAAGATAAACATTTTTTTCATATCATTCTATAATAATTTCAATATGATTAAATCAATGAGTCATAGTGAATCATGTGACATAAATAAATCTATATTTTATTTTAAATACTTTAGGTTTAAACAAGTTTATTTAAGTTCGATTGGGGAACCAATTTTTTCAACTTCTATTTATTTTTCTAGAGCCCACTTATTGGTCTCTCAGTATCATGCAATTAGTATAAACTTATTGCAAGGAAAAACAAAGAAATGAGTTTTGAACATTTTTTGTACCATGGTTTGAAGACATTAATTTTACACTTTGTAAGCCTAATAAAAAAATAAATCCATAATAAAGGCAGGTAGAGTTGTGGTTACTTTCTAATTCTGTTCATCACATGGTATGTCATCATTATATGAAGTTTCATCAAGATGTGACAATAAATGGTGGAAATATATGGTGAAGAAAAACTTTGACGCAATTGTTAACAACACCGCCTATCCACCCACCCGCCCGGGTTTTGCCTAACTATAAACCCAATTTTTTAGTTGAAAAAACAGGCTAAAAAGTAATGGTTCAACCAAAAACAATCAATAAAATTAATTTTTTTTTATTAAATTTCCTGTGTTTCCAAACTTTCAGTGGGTATTAGTGTATACAGTGGATCTTGTGTTAAGCGACCATCCAAGGGAGAGACAAAAAGTGGTCGTTTAAGACAATGGTCTCTTAAGACAAATGTTGATTACGACGTTGAAACCGTCCTGACATTCTAAAATTCGTCATTTTCGTAGAACATTAATCTGTCAACGGGACGATTTTGACTGATGGATTTTCATTCAAATGTCGTCAAATACATATAAATGATGGGAATATAGATTTTCTTTCTTCTTAACATCCTAAATTCATGTTCAAATTGCAATTATATATTTAATTAAGTAAAACTGCGAAACAGTCGTTTTTGTTTACGTACATGTTAAAATCCGGGCATTTTCCGGAATTTTCGCCATTATAACAATCAATATATCTAGGTCATCAGAGTAAAGGCTGTTAAATTTGAAACAGTGAAATTTAAACAATTAATGATAATTAGTAGTGATAATCGTCAACACATAAGCTACTTCTTTGTTCTAACAAGCACTGCAATATTCATGCGTAAAATTGTTGGCCTTGTTAAAATTGAAAGTAGAACGTGACGCTATTTTCGGAAAACGTGTTTATAATGTCCTCAATATTGACCTTTCTTTGTTTAAATGAACAAATTATTTCTGTGTTCGTATTTTTAAATAAATATCATTTTACACGTTCTATGCACGTATAAAAAGTCAAATTGGCAGTCTCTAGAAATGTTTTGGGAAATGATTACTCTCTACGGTGATAGAACGGTCAGAACGGATGTTTTAATTGACCCCGATACGGGACTAATTGTTCGGTGTGTATTATTATGTAATTGCATTATAATTGGATAGTATTAGTGTCACTTTGTTGATTGTTCCCACTACCCCCTTATCTTACAGTATTTATGACTGTTATTTATTGATTTTTAGAGCCTGACATACGAGTTTAGGTGATAGACATTGAGGCGACGTATATTTTTGATTACCGATTTTTGACAAATTAGATTTATTTGACCCGGTCGTTTAACACAAATAAGTCAGTCAGTTTCGACCAAAATGAGCGGTCGCTGGTCGCGTTAGACAAAGTCGCTTAAGACAAAGATTCAAGTAGTAAAATTAGTTGGTGGGAACTCAGAGTGGCCGCTTAGCGCAAATGGTCGTTTAGGAGACGTGGTCGCTTATGCAAGATTCACTGTATTTACATATTGTACAAGTACCAGCCAAAATTATCTAATCTCCCCTGCCCAACCTAGCTCTTTTGATTTAAGAAACATTCCATAAATTTGAGCTGCATTTCATAAATATGATGTAAATAAATTTCTATTTAAACACTTATAAGGTTTTATTGAAAGTGAATGTATAAAATATTGAAATTTACTCTATTATAATACAGATATGTATGTATATAACACAGCATGTTACATTAATTTTATTTTGATGAAAACAGTCATGTCTGCATAATGTCAACTCAATACTGACATTCATTGATCATAGAACTATATTTGTATCCTTTTAAAACAGATAACATATACAACATTTCTACAGAGCTAAATTTATACAAAATATCTGACAAAAGATAACTATGTATGCATGTATGCAGTCATTTGTATATGTATGTGGGTATTTTTATGTGGAAGCAGTAGTCCAGTGGTAGGACACGCACTTAGGGATCGAGAGGTCCCGGGTTCGAACCCCGCCAGGGGTACTGCTAATTTCCTTGAGCAAGAAATTTACCTGCGATTGCTTCACTTCACCCAGGTGTAAATGGGTACCTGCGAGGGTGGTATAAATCCATTGCGCCAAATTGTCGGCTGCACTAAGCGGTTTTAAAAGACTCCCCAGGGAAATTGATAGATAGATACCAGTAGCCCGATGACCAGGGGTAATAGCTGTAAAGTCAGTGAATGTGCATAAGCATGAAACTTAGACTATAAAATGCAATTACTTTTTACTTTTTTATACAGGCTACAGCTTAGCCATCAGTTTATTGCAGCTGAATTCACTAATAGTTAGTATGCGGAACTTTAATGTTAAGTTTTTTCAGCTGAAGAAGGTTGGTTTGTATGGGATGCATCCATGCAGAGCAAACTTATTTTACATAATTGTTGCTAAAATGCACACAATGCAGACTAAATCCTATTGTTCTGTGAGCACACATTATTATTTTAACTTTGTTCTGCATGGGTACATCCGTACATCCAGTAAGAAGTTTTTCAGCAGTAACAACTCACCAACATAAATTCTGAATCAAATCTATTAGCTGTATGCAGGACTTATAAGACAAAAAACAATGTTGGAAAAACCTGTTTTATTTTATTGAAAACTGAATACTACTGTTACTTTTTATTGAGCGCACACCGTAGTGTGCACTCTTATATGGAATGCGTTTTGAATATGCCTGTGCATGCGGATCTTTTCGGCCGTTACTACCTAATTACTGTCTAACTCACTCATGGAGGCCGCCATTGAAGTAAGCAAAGGTTAGACTACAAAGCGTACATACTTTATGTGGTAAGACAGCTAGGGCTGTAACGATTCACTGATGCATCGTGAGATCGTATTCGCGACTGTCCAATACGGGTGTATCGAATCACGTCCTAAAAAATCGCGATTCAGAGGGCCTTTTAGTTTACAAGAAATCAGTTAAAACAAAATATACTATATTTCTATAGCATTTAACTTGCAATTGCAATCTTTACTTAGTGTTCAATCTAGAGCGCGCACTGAGCTTCACTTTAATACAATTCTCTCAGTTTCTATCATGATTTTAAGTAACTTGTATTGGGAATTCTGTTCCAAATTCATGTATTATAACAAAGAATATAAATTTCAGAAAAAAAGTCAGCTGTAAGCTAAAATGAATGTATTGATTTATATTTTGAATAAACTAGACTATTTGATGAATCCAATTGAAAAACATCGAATCAAAAGAAAGTCAATCGAATCGCATCGAATCGCATCGAATCGACTTAGCTGTGAATCGTTGCAGCCCTATCATGAACTTGATGTAAGCATACACATGTAAAGTATATTCTAATATGCAACATTTATTAGCACTTGGTATCATTTAGGGGTGTAACAATAAGGTAAAAACCGTATTGCAATATATTGCAACATGCAAAACCCATATTGCAATATATATTTATTGTTTTTTTAGTGGACATGAGAAGCATGAATTAATGCATGTGCATTTCATTTGTTACATGCATATGTGTAATTTCAAATGATCTCTTCTACAAAAATTTGAATGATATGTGTAAAATGGATTATTCGTAAGAAAATGCATATTTTCGCAGACAATTATTCTCTCAATTGGCGAAATGTTCAACATTTTAAAGCACAACAAGATTATTTCAAGCTTTAAACACAATGTAACATCTATTTAAATATCTAAATTTCAGATCGTGATAAAAACAATCAGTATGGCACATAACTACAAAAAAACAGTGCAGGAAAAAACGAACCGGTTAAAACCCACCAGAATTCGTATTGCAATATTAACCGGTATATCGGTTAACCATTACACACTTAGTATCGTTAGGAAATCCCATAAGCAACATATCTAAATTAAAAGTAAAATCCAGAGTTACAGTGATTTTCTAAGTCCCACTTCAAATGGGAAGTAAATTTCTTGTAACTGAATTATTTTTGATCTTACCTGTTTTATACTCTCCATGATTTCTGTTTGAACGCTGACCTCTAGTGTCATGATGACCTTGACAAATTCTTGATTTCTTTCACATTGTACAGCACAACCCAATATCAGTAACAATACTTTCTTGAGTTCATTAAAACTCTCATCTGAAAATAGACAATACAAAGGTTTATTACACTTAACATTTTAATAATCTTACAGTCTACGAAATTAGAATATGAAAGTGGTTGTCCAAACAGATCATTTTAATAAGCAAGTGCTTTATCTCATTTGCAGAATTTTGCTTGCCCAAAAGAAATTGCTGGTTGCCCAAACTAAAAAGTGATTGTCCCCGGCAACTGGACATCCACTAATTTCATAGACTAATCTTAGGTAGGAGTAACTAACAGGACATTCAGGTCACACAGAAAGCTCTATCCAGGTCAGAAGTCAGCTGAGATCCAACTCGCAGAAATAGTGTCAAGAAATGAACACTTTCAAGCAATCTTTAATAGACTCAAACATCAAGTACGGTGTATAGAACTGTGGAATGATCTGTGTGCACAATATGTGTATCAAATACAACAAAGGACAATGAAATACATACATTTGGCATTTGAAATAGTGTCATAAAATGGTATATAAAATGGAAGAATACAAAAATATTGCAGGCTGCAACAGATGTCAGACAAATTTCATCATTTATACACTACTGTGTATGTGCAAGCTATTATAAAGCAATAGTATTTTGTCATGTTGTCAATTGAATGTTGATCAAATTTAGTGCCTAATAAGCAACATTTTACTAAAACATAATACAAATGTATAACATTCATTGTTTATTTTATCTAGTTAAAAACGTGATACAAATTTAAACACAGCTATAGTCATACAGACTTAAAACTTAAAATGATGAAAATCATAAGCAAATTAAAACTACATGTTTATAAGAATCCCCCCTCAAGAGAATCCAGACTTTGTTGCATAACAGGCCAAGCTAAACAAGAAATGTCTTTAAAAAAGACAAACGGCGTCGATTTAAAAACAAGAGGGCCCAAAGGGCCCTGGGTGCTCACCTGAGGAAAAGGTCAAAGGTCACAGAAGAGCCATTTACATAGGACCACTAATGTTAAAACCTATTTTTTGACGTGGTGATGGATTGCCAGATTCCGTTAGTATTTGCTCATACAAGTTGTGACCACGCATCATCACTTCATCAACAACATTTGCAGACCAGTTTCGCAGACTTGGCACATGATTGCCTACCGTAAACAATATGACAGCCAATGCAATTGCCGTACACTGATAACCACAGGGAATTGTCAAGTTACCTCCCTTTGATTTTTCCAACATACCTTTAATATACTTATATACAAGGGGTACAACTGCGTTTACTAGACCGATTCATCTAGATTTCTTATTTTGTGGCTCACAAAAAATACTGATACCCTAGTAGCACTTTAACCGCACGATTAAATTGATTAAACATAACTCTTCGAGCTATGAATATTAAATGTTTCATAGGGCAGATCATTAAAACACTCGCCAACAAAAAACAATTCTTTTTGACAAATAATTTTTAGATATTCAAAATATGAATTTCAAGACCTTTCTAGTGATATAAAATGCAAAATTGTTTGATGAAAAATGACTTAGTAATTGCAATTTTAAAATTACTGTGTTTTCATTGTATTTACTCGCTATCATTTCTTGCCAACCAGCGAACGGTTACCTGTAGTCTTTATCAGCTCCTTGTTACTATTTATAGACATCATAACAATAACAATGAACTGGTCTATATGTGGAGCTGTGACTCTCAAAGTGTAAACCCCGGAAACTGGACGTAGTGAGGCTAATTTAATAATTATTGGGTAATATGTCAGACTTTTTACTAGAAACCGGTTCACATCTGGAGACGTAATTCATTTTACCCATAAAATATTGTGTTTGACACGTAACTTTTTATTGTTACAAAATAAAAAAACACTTTGGAAAGCAATAGAAGTCTACCCAAAAAAAAAATCTACGAACGAAGCAAAATTTCGTAAAACACTGCATTACAATAGTGTGGCCTTTATTTTTTCGCGCGTGTCAGGGCCATCCAATCGAAGAGGGGGTTTTCTCTGTTTCCCCCGTACGTCATTCTCAGTGCTTATAAAATCATCCAATAGAACGGCGGATTTCCGAAATCCCAGAGACGTCATTATACAGAAATGTAGAACAAAATCCAGCTTAGACAGCTACGCCGAAAAATTATTATAAGCTATAAATATATTTGCTGGTCAGGAAGGCATTCAAACAGATCTCTTTCCCTACATGTAGAAACAGCCTAACAGATTTATTAGCACAGCATCTCAAACATGCAGTGACCATGTTGCACAGTTAATATTCCATTATTGATTTGTTTGGCATGGAAGCATGCAAAGCAATCATTGTTTGAACAACATCAAGAATCGGTTTAACACAAAATAATTTATTAACAGTGCAAACATTACAGTTGTATATTGGTATCTCACCAGGGAGAAGTAACATTGACAGAATATATTAAAATATCTCATACTTCACCTCAAAGGAGGTATGCTGAGCAATTAATTAAATAGTTCCAGTGTTTTAACACCAATGGGGTAACCCAATACCTAGCATGAAGACACACTTACAAACAAAAATATTATTTTATCATGATATGTACAGCAGAAAAATAAACATACACTAAAAGCTACATGATTAACAAAAACAATACTCCATCAACACTATGTTATTTTAAATTATCTTCTCACATTAATGTTAATTATAATAAATGTATCAACATTGCTGAGTCTCAGATAACATTCAGTGGTCTTAGAATCTATCCAGGAATCATTCACACAAACCTGAGTTAGATAGGCCAGCACAACAATAGTCTACATTCTTCTTTATTCATAAGTAGTTAAGAGTATTTTTGCACTGACCAATCAGTTAGTAATTACTTTAGGAACAGTGCAGTCATACTAGCATGGGTATAGTAAATTGTTTTAATGATTTAGGCCACAACAAATTGATCATATGTTCTATGGATTCGCTCGCACCTTAATTTTTCGACGGTTTTTACCAAAAAAAATATTTTTATTTCCTCGCTCGCTCATAAAAATTTGGTCAAACCGCTATTTAAAGCAAGTGAATGAAGACTTTTTTTTCTTTTTTTTTCTTCACTCACTCGCCCAATTTTTTTTCAGAAAAATCCATAGAACATAATTCTTCATACATTGACATAATTTTAAGCTCCAATTTGTCCTTTTGTAAAATGTCAAGTGGGTATATTTTGGTATACATGAATGACATCTATGTTGTTGATGTTTTACCTTAAGTCTTGTTCTATGAAATGTGCCGCCCGGTTAGCTCAGTTGGTAGCACGGAAGTCTACTCATCGAGGGGTCAAGGGTTCGATTCCCGGGCGGGGCATACTTTCGTGGAGCTTGGTCATGAAATTATTTCTACGGCCATTCTCCCTCCTACCAATGATTTTTAATTATGTAGGGCAGTTGTCAGTCACAAACAAGTATGCGCTTAGTAATCGGTTAAAAGCAAAATCCAGAGATTTAGCCTTTCCGGGAGGAGTGAGTAGGTTGACTGACCGCCGTTATATGACCTAATATGTGTTGCTATGGCATTAAATCCAACAAAAACAAACAAACTATGATATGTTTTTAGGTTGAAAGAAGATCATCATGTTTTGAAAAGAGAATATTTAACAATTTCTTTCAACTTTTAGACTAACAACAACTAGATATGTACTAACATGATCAATAGTCCAAGGCTGCATAATTAAAGCACTGTTTCTTTTTTGCTCCTTCTTAGACAAAATCACAAAATTTCAATCTCTACCAACACTAAACTCTCTCTTCTGATTTATTACACAAATTCAACTCTCTCAAAATGCTTCTGTTTTACAGTAAATTTTAAAATGTCAACAAAAACATGTAAACTATTTAGACACAGCAAAATATTAAGTGCATTGTGAAATCACTCATCACTGAATATTAGGCATAAAATATTTAAACTTTATTTTAATGTATCCTTTTCATATAATATTATATAGAGTTGTATAGCCTTAACTACAATGATATTCACTATTATAAGACTACAACAAATAATTTCAAGACAATAGGTAAACATGGTCAGAATCAATAGACATTTCATAGGCGGATCCAGTGGGGGAATTTGGAAAATGTACCTGTCAATTAGTGTATTTCTTGCCTGTAAGTCCTTTTTAAGTAGCATGAGGCAATTTTTTCGGTGCTTAACATAGATTTAATGGTTATGTAGTTTTTATTATCAATATGTAGCATTTTTTCTGCAAAATGTGTATTATGTGGTTGTGGTTCAAGGTTCGGACCCCCCCCTAGAAAAGTTCGGACCCCCCCTAGAAATGTTCGGACCCCCTAGAAAAAATCCTGGATCCGCCCCTGCATTTGAAGTATGAAAATAGTTAATACCATTAAAATAAAACATAGAAAAGTAAATATGATAAATGCAACAACCAGACAGAATCATTACTATGTATTGATCTCTACTTTTGACTCTATATATCGTAATGTTTAGTGAGTAATACTTAATCATTTACGTGTAGTGAGACTCATACGGACTCATGTCTCCAGCTGCATATTGTACCACACAGTAGCAGTTATTACTTGTTTTGTTATGAGGCAGGTAAACATGAGCAATAAGCCCCTAAAACATTACAAAACATCAAATAAACCATACAAAATACATGCAAACTATTAAAATAAAATTTGAGTCAGAACAAAAACAAATCTGTGGTGCTTATTTTTTAGGTATCCGGAAATTGGCCCCGGACATGGCCCCCCAGGACATTTGCCCCCCCCCCTTTTTTTTTATCTGGACAGACATTTGCCCCCCTTGGTTTATTGAAGGACAGACATTTTGCCCCCTTCGTTTTTTGGAAGGTGGACAATTGCCTGACTTCGAACTAACATGTGAAAATAAAAAGTGATCTGGCTTTTTCTGGAGTGAGTACAAATTTTGATATTTGTTTTTAAAAGTTAAATATTCCAGGTACGTAAATGTCATATGTTTTGATTTTTGTGTCTGAATATGAATCATCTATGCTCCTTTGGTTTATGTAGAATTAACAATATCAATGCTAACATATGGGTACATTTTTTATCAAACATTTCTTATTACTTGAGTCTGGTGTTAACATGTCCTTTTCCTAACAATAATTAACTGCAATTATCAGTTATCTTCTGAAACAAAGAGTGCCGACTACGGTGTCACTTCACAATCGAAGTATTTTAATAACAGTTCATCTGCAAACTGTGGAGAAAGGTACAGTCTATACTCCAAGTTTTGGCAGTTAATTAGGGCACCAAATTAATTGACATGCGTTATTACAACACTTAGAATTGTAAACTGTGAAGAACTTATTTTCATCATCTATTTATTGGTACATGTTAAACAATTATCCTAAGTGTAAACAGGCTTCATAAAGTATAATTTTAATTGAAAACTTTGTAATATGGAGTGAAATAGAAATAGCCAATTTTTAATGAGAACATTCAAAATCCGTACATTTAGATTTTTTTAAAACAAATTGTTTTGCTTTCATATTATTTCTGAAGCATAACTTCCAGTAGCATACAATCGTCATGTTCTAAATAATTTAAAAGGGGGACAAATGTCCGCCCTCCAAAAACTTAAAGGGGCAAATGTCTGCCCTGTCAAAACACACCAGGGGGCAAATGTCCACCCTTAAAATAACTAAGGGGGGCAAATGCCATGTCAAAAAAAGGGGGCAAACGTCTGGGGGGCAAATGTCCTAATGGGTGCTTAAAGTTTAACTTAATATTTAATCTGGATAAACAGTGAGCCAAAACATTAAGGAAAAAAACAGTGAATTGAAAAAGCCACAGTAATTTCCACCTCATACAGTGATGCTTGAGGGCAATTTCAGTTTCTACGAAGATTCCAAGTCAGTTCAAAGCAATTATCAACCATTCCTTAAATTAAGATAATCATCAATCTGCACCGACAGATTCAAGACCAATTTAGAATAATCTATCAGAATGATAAAGAATAGATCTATACATGTATCTTGAAATTGTACCAAGATGACAAAACTACATTTTTAAATGTTTGCACCAAGATGACATCAAACTCCAAACTATTGCAATCAAATCAGACTGCTTAATGTTCAACATACATCTCCATAAAAGGAAATTAAAGTCCATAAGACCCAAAACAACTTTTTTCTCTTGGCCATCAAAGAAATTTGCTACCCTCTGACCCTGTAGCAAAATTTAATTCCCTTTGGCCAATGAGATATAGTGATTACACCAACAGCATACGATCAAGGGTTGCCCGCAAGACTGTAGTAAGGACATTTTGTAAAAGAACCAGTTACTACAGTCTTGCAGGCAACCCTCATCAATGCTCATCCTTAGTAATCAGATAAAAGTCAGCATGATGACCATGTGTGACCATCTACTAGAAAGCTTGACCAAATGTAATTATAAAATCAATAATGGTCAGATGAGATTATAACTGCATGGAACATAAGTAACTTAAAGGATACTTGACTTAGACAAAGACAATTAATGAACTCAAGGGAAATATTTCTATATGATTGATATAAACATGTTGGTGATTGCTTAGCTCCATTTCACACATCTTTCTATTGAGCTCAAGTTTCGTTCATTCTGTTTGCAGAGCCTCATCAAAATCAGACAATATTACATTTTGAAAAAAACAACACTACAAAATTCGCAAATTTTAAGTGGTCTTTTTAGCGGGGTCAAAATACACTGGTCCCTGAATCAGGGTGGTCGTTAAACGAGGTTCCAGTGTACTGCACAACATCCAAGTAACAGGTCAATGGGATCATGTTGCAATTAAAAGACTGAGCAAGAATAGATTAACTATGATGGTCAAATTGAAATACAAAAAAAAATTCTGACAAGTTCAACAGCCTAATCATATTGTAATTTATAACTGACCATAAATAAATGGACTCTGTCAGAATGCCAAAAAAGATTTAAATTTTGAAATTATTAAATTAACTTTATGAGAACGCATAAATTAGAGATACAAATATTTCAATAACATTCACTCATATTATCCAGACAGAAAGTTTTACTTCAACGATTTTCAATAATAATGTTCAATCTATGTCCAGTTAACCCAAGTATGAATCAAAGCACTGGAGTGCTGGAGGAACGATGTCCTGAACTTATTTTTTGATTAAAGCATATATTATTATGTATATTATCTATAAAATTATGTATTAAGTATCAATTAACAGAATTTAACAAAAGGATAGCACTAGACTTCTCAAGTGGTTTGCTCATGGCAAGATTTATCTTACTTAATCAAACAAAATAAACCAGTCAAAGAATTAATTTTCATCAGCACATTTTAGGGTCATGTACAGCAGCGATCTCACCAAACCAAAGATTATTCTGGACTTTAACCAAAAGGAGCTGACAACTTCTCATTTTTGGTTATCAATGGGTATTTTTTAACGAGATCGTTAATATTTTCGTTAAAATTTTAAAGATTTGGTGTGGAATGACAAGCTGAATTTTTTCACAAAAACATCGACTTTCTAACAATTCATTTAAGGTTTCCCCCCCAAGTACTAAGCTCTTTTGCATCAAGCTACATTCCCATTTTTGTTCACCAATTTTCAAATTCAAAGTCAAATTAACGTTTTGCACTTGCAATTTATTCACAATTAAAATTACTCTAAGAATCGTCTATTTCCTATAGATATTTGTTTAAAATTCCGTACACACTTATACATATTCATTACAAATTATAATCAAACTCTATAACTTAAAATCGCTCAAGTAAACTTTTAATGTGACACTTTGAAGACGACAACGTCATATCGCCGTATATTAAACATCCGGTAAGTGTATTAGTCATATCCAAAATGGCGGGTGTAATAACAATTGGATAAGTCACGTTGGTAAATATTTGTTTATTTCGAGTAATAATGAGTTTTAACAAGTTTTTCAATGTTTAAAAGTTGAAACATACGCATGTTATTTGACTTCCGTAACTCTAGCCAACCCTGTCAGGGTTGTCTACAGTTACGGAACTTCCATAACTCTAGAACCTTGGTCTAGAGTTACGGTACCGTAACTCAAGCCACTGCTTCATATAATACGATCATTTAATATTGTTTATAACTATCGAATGATGTAATTATGTTACGCATATAACAGGCATCGTAGGCCCTTTTTACTCCAACAAGTAATCATTGCAGTTGTCACGGGTTGAGTTGTCTACGGGTTGAGTTGTCCCGTCTCCATTGCAAATTTATATTTCCTGAGAGTAACCTCCCTTTTCCTGAAGAGTTTCAAGAACGACAACACAAGCCAGCGTTGTATTACATTTAAATGAGATGTTAATGAGTTTCACGCTTGAACTACGCCTATTTGTCTATGTTGAAAATTGTTGAAACTTGAAAAGAGTAATCCTTTACTTTCTTGTTACCATTGGAACGATGCTAAATTAGCATCGTTCCAAAAATAACTCATCAGATAGCTTTCAGAATTTCAGACAAGACAGATTTTTTGGATGACCTTTTTGGACACAATATCAAGATCATTTAAAATCAAAGGCATTTTGAGCAATTTTATTCAAAGGGGGGGGGGGGGGTCCACCGTGTGTAAACAGTCCACCAAGGCACTACGATGAAAAAAACCCATTAATAATAGTTTACAGGTTGTCCACATAAACAATATTTAGGGGTGAATTATTTTTACAATTTTATAGTTTAATTAGTTTATACTTATTTGATAAACATATCATTATATAAAATTTACATTGTGCATACACACTATCTAAAATAAATGTTACACATAAAAATGGCCTGTTAAAATCAGTAAAATGCTGTTCATGTATTAGCGTATTCACCTATTTAGTGGACAAGTGCTTTGTTTAAAGTACAAAAACATGCATGACCTAGAATACGACCTGCAGCTACACTAAACTAACAAGAGCAGTCCAAGGACAGCGCACTCGACTTTTCGGGTGTTTTGTTCATGGCAAGGCTTATCTTTAAACAAAAATGATTTCAAGACATGACTTAATTTTTGAAAGGAATAAATCAGTGAAACAATAATTACCAATTCATATTGGTAAAATATAAAAGGGGCATAACTCCTAAAACATTCATCCATAGTAACGTCCCTTCAAAGTTAAGTAGACATAGTATCAATGAATAAGCATACCAACTTTCAATTAAATGTCTTTATAAGGAACTATTAATATTTCAATTTAAACAAGTTTAGTAAAATTCCAAGATTGACCAGTTTTGCGTTAAATAGCACAGTAAATCATAATATCAATTATATCATAACTTTTAGGAGCCATGCAATAATGCCATTCTAACTGACATGTACACAAGACCACCAAGTGGATAAAATCTGTGAGTAAATGTTGCATTCAATGTAAATGAATGAGTAAGGTCATTATAAATGATTAATTATAAATCATTAAATATAATCAAATGTTGACTGATTGCATCAGTAAACAAAGGTATTACTATTATCAATATGGCCCGTTAACCTGAGCTTGACCTTTATGCAAGAATATATTAAACTTAGTATTCACAGTCTATTTTTGTCTTCATTTGTAAGTTGTGCTTTATCAGAAGCTTCCGGCAAATTACATGTACTGTCCAATAAAATTTGTTTTCATAAAAATTAATACTTAGAAACTGTGCCTCAATATTGCGAACTTGTGTGTTTCACAAAAAAACTGTGTCAAATCAAAGTATTAAAATACAGAAAGACTTTCGTGCACATTGAAATCTTACGAATCCATACTAATGATTACTCCTCACACATAAAGATTCAAGTATGAACCGAACAGGGCAAATTGGGGGCAGAGTGTTTATTCTATCCTGTATAACTTGCAAATACTACTTAATTGTGTATTAGCATGATTTGACTCCGCCCATTCACACGCTTATCAATATAAGTATTTATACCTGTCACTGACACTGATCAGTTGAGTGATGGAACTATTTTCATCACCTAGTAAATCAGAGACACATGTATTACGCCCCAGGTTAAATTGGTCAGGCATTTGAGTCGTCAATAGTTTTCGACTTGTGGTATAACTTAAGCCTTTCGGCAGGAAATCGCCGAAAGTCAAAAAATATAAGTACAATATAATGCCGTGTTTATAAAATTGATTTATATAGTTATATAGGTTGCTTTAAGCAGGTGTATAATCGTATACAAGCATACAGAAACTCACAATTTATTTTTAGTGAGTTATGTAATTATTATAATAAGCTCAGGTTAATATTGTGGCACTATACAATACGGAAATTTTGTAACGGACGGGCGCACAGACAAGGGTAAAACAGTATACCCCCCTCTTCTTCAAAGTGGGGGTATAAAAAGTCTGAAAACAGTAGCTGTAGTCTGACATTGTATGAGATACAAATATAACATTGATTATAGGTTTTAAGTTGGTTGATACTTAGCAATTATGGGATTACATATTGTATGATAAGTGTCAAACCTCTGAGAACATCAGAACTATTAAGGCACAAAGCAAAAATGTGTGTGTAAAATAAGCAACTTTGAGGCCTTGGTCACATTTATTTTGGGTGAGATATTTTGAACTATTTTTAATAACTTTTGGACATATCACATATTCAGGGTCATTTAATTCATGGGTTTCATGTATAATATTCAATAAAGATAATTCATATAAATCAACCATAAGATTAGACAAGAGCTGTCAAAGGAGACAGCATGCTCAACTTAGTAAGTATTTGTCACAGGAGATGTGGTTGATGATAAGGAACATACATATTTTAAAATTTGAAAATATAACCTTAACAAATTTAAAGTAAATAAATAAATAAAAAAATTAAAGAAAATTTTAAGTTCATTGAGGACAATTTTGAAAAAAAAATGTGTTTGGAGTTATGAACCTTGTCACATGAGATGTGGTTGATAATAAGGAACATATATTTAAAGTTTAAAGTCAATACCTAAAGAAATAAAACAGTTGCAGTAAAAATAAATATTTTTTAAAATAAATTTCTAAGTACAAGGGGAGAAAATATTGGGGAAAAAAATGTATTTGGAGTTATGAACCTTGTCACATGAGATGTGGTTGATAAAAAGGAACATATATTTAAAGTTTGAAGTTAATATCTTAAGAAATAACAAAGATATAGAAGAAAGTATTTTACTGCACAAAAACTTTAATCTGTGCACAAAAACTTTAATCAGAAATGTGGACACGGACGCCGAGTAGGGGCCAGTAGGAGAGCTCTACATTACTACGTAAAGTCGAGCTAAAAAACAAGATCTTTCATGACATGGAGAAGATGCTGGACAAGGAAAACAAGTTCATTGCATTGTCAGCAATAAAGTATAAAAAACAATAGCTAAAGAATCTAGTTTATATGGAGCAAACTGATAAATGACTTTTCCTTAACATTATTCATTGCCTTAACCCAATTAAGCCCATTAATCTGGGGCTAATTAAAATTGATTTAAGCTACTGAAAATTACTTATTACATAAAATAGGGCTAGTTAACATGTTTGCCCTTTACTAAGTTACATAATAAATTAAGCATATGTTCAAGAAAATTTAAGGGGATGAATGCAACATAGTACAAAGAGGATAATAATATGTTGTACTAAATATACCCTTCACAAGCAATAAATATTGTCATCAAAATTTTTGTCTTTTTACAGAAGGCCATACTGCCTGTTTAAGAATACACTTGGTACATTTAATAGGCATATATTAATCAATGAATCACAGCTGCAACTTAAAATATGGGCCTTGGGAGGTATACAATAAATAATTAATTAAAATATCATAAATTATTTCAATTGTCTACCGTATAATTATCATATAATCATATACCAAAATAGAACAAACATAAAGTATCAGGGTATATGTTTCTTCTAAGGGAACACAAATAAAATTAACAAGAGAAAATTTTACAGTCAAGTTAATGAGTTAATTTATGCGTTATGTTTTTGATATACAAACAGTTTTACACTAAATAAATCTAATGAAAAGATCATAAAGGTTCAGTCGCTTATCATACAATAGTTGACACCTATATTGATAAAAATATTTTAAACGTATTGGAGTCAATACATAAAATGTATAAAAAATTATAACAGTCCATATATACATACATAATATAATAAGTTCATAAAGTGCATTAAACTTTAAAAACATTACATTTTTAAACAAGTTTAATATACACAAGGCTAGGTTGATTAAAGTCAATGATCAAGTTAATACAAAGTACATTGATCTGAATATTATAATATAATAAAATGACCTTTCTTCTGTATAGATGTAATATTATATTATTTATATTAAAATGATCCCCTTTTGTGGAATAGAACCAGTCAAAGGAAAATAACAGGTTTATTACACTTAATAACAAATATTCAACATTTTAATACTATAACTTATAACACAAATTTTGTATAATTTGTTTCAAGTTAACGTTTAATTCAATGTATTGCAATTTATTTTACGATATTTGATCAAACTTTCCTGATAATAAAATGACTTTAAAAGCTTTGTACCCACGTTCAATATATTAAAGTGTTGTAGCTCTGATGCCCAACCAATACTATACAATAATACAAAACTGTCGCAAACAATTCAACGAAAAGCAATTTTCCAATACAAAAATTATGACTTTTTAATTTAAATCAAAAAAATATTTGCTTAACATAAACTGTGAAATAAATGGAAAAGTAAACACTCAATAATAAATATCAAAAATATTTTGGCACAACCATGTTAAAATTGCGATTCTTTTAGAAGTCTTAAATTATTACAAATATAAACAAACGCCTAACTTGCTAACTTTTTAAATACAACTGTACATTTTGTATATTCATATTGTAGATATCATATTATGGTTCATTTGTTAATTGTAACAATAAACATAATCAAATAGAAAAAAAGTCAATTCCTGTCTTTGCCATTGAAGTCTTGCTATTATAACACTGCAATGTGAATGAAAACTGCAAACATTAACACCTGACAATTCAAAAAGAAAACATATCACATCATAGATTCTGTGATTCAATGTCTAAGGACAAAATTCTTACTATTTTACTCTATAAATGCCTATGTCACAAATAAAACAGGCACTTACCGAAACAATGAATAACACTTTTTTACAACATTAGGGGCTTTAACAATTTGGGGGGATGCCAGGCAATTTTAGATACGATACCTTTGGTTGCCATGGATGAAAGGATCGCCTGAATATTTTTGGCTGAATAAATTTTACAGAAAGCAGTAATAAGATCTAAACAGGAGGTTGATATGCCATGTATATACAGAGACAGCATGTACTTTATTATTATTATTATTATTACTGTACTTTCATTACCAGCAGTAAAGGCTTGACATTTTGACATTCTTTAATAAATTAGACAGTAGTCAAGATACCTATGTGCTGACCTTGATGTCACATTGTGTTGCTGCAACAATCATATTGTCAACAACACTTGTCCCCATCCACAAATGTTT
Organism: Mactra quadrangularis; assembly: GCA_025267735.1. Taxonomy (NCBI): domain Eukaryota; kingdom Metazoa; phylum Mollusca; class Bivalvia; order Venerida; family Mactridae; genus Mactra; species Mactra quadrangularis. The sequence goes on along the minus strand of CM046301.1, from coordinate 47,686,438 downwards.
CAACTGCTGAAGTCTGACTCTCACAGTCACTGTCCATAGACCGACACAGGTTAGAAACAGATGTCACACAGTGGTCATTATTTGTTTGTTAGTTTTGCTTTTTGTGTGGCTCACAAGTCATACATTATAGTAAGCCTCTTGATATGAAACCGACTGATAAACAAAGTGACTTCTATATAGCCCCCACCACTACTTGTGGTTTGATTATGATTACTAAATCAGAGCCGGGGGGGGGGGGAGGGGAGGGCATACAAACAGTAAATCATCACTTACCTTTCTCAGGTTCTCTACAAATCTGTTTTATGTTTGGTGCTTTAACAATGATTAACTGTTTGAGAACCTCCTAAAAAAAGAAAACAAAACAAAAATAAATCTAAATTCTAAATATTAAAATACTTCAAAGTAGACTAATGTCTGACTTATTAACAGTCAATGCATTTGAATAAGGTATATTCATTCTCAAGATTTTAAAATTCTAGTTAAAGCACCTCAACACTTTCTGAAATCAATAAAATACAAAGCCACATTTTAATAAATACAAATATACAGTGATATGGCATGCAATATGTATGAGTCAGGCAAGGATCTTGGGCAATTATGACAATAAATCCCTTTTCTACCTCCCAAATGTTGCTGCCAGTAAAACCACTTGTTCAAACCAATAAAAGACATATACTTTAACTAAGAACAATTTAAACAGGTGCTTGGATCAATTCAAAGAGTCTGAGACAATTATCAGAAGATCAAGATTCCAGTCTGTTCCAATGTTTATATTTCTAATCATGTCTCCTAGATTCCCAGGACTGACAGATTGACAGAGACTGTAAAAGATTTCAAAGAGAATTCCACTCATTGCAGTAATCACCTGTTTCAATAATAATCTTCCAAACACAAACATCCAACATATTTTACCTCTGACCCTCATTCCACTAATGGTTCAGTAATGAAGAAAGTTCCAGATATAATTGAGGTACAAGAAACATCTCATTGGTTGAGAGAGTAAATTGATGAGCCACGACAAATCAGTAACACTATCTATAACAACACTGTAGCAACAGTAATGTGTCTGTCATGTGATTAGAAATAATGATGTTGTATAGCACCAGAAATCAAGATCTGTTTCAATCTTGTCTCATAAATACAGATCTATTGACTTTCTGTAAACATTTGTGAAGTTTCAAGTGAATCTCTTTAGTAGTAGCAACAATAAAATGTTGCACAAAAAAACTAAACCAAGAAATTTCTGGCCATAATTCAGTCAAAATTCTCACTAGAGCTATGTTAGATTGTATTTGAACCCCAATGGTAGCTCCATAAATATGTCTGAATATCCAAGAGAATGCTTCATGCACAGAAGAGTATGAATAGCCCCAAAACAGTCAAGCTAAAAATCATATAGGTCAAGGTCATTTGCAACGAAGTAAGGTAACCAGTATTATCATGTTCAGCCAGTTCTAACACTATAAGGAAGGTCTTACTGTATTAACAGTGCATGACAATTACCAATTTATTATTGCAAATGTTATTTTTATCTTTTCATAATAATAATAATAATAATAATAATATATTATAATAAGCACATAAAATATATTTAAATACCATGCCATCATTATTTTACCCAGAATGCATCACATTGTCTGGAAACAATGAATTATCTGTCTAGATCTCAATTATCTTCACTTCTATTGAAGACTATTTCAATACAATAATTGTAGTATTATAATTTATTCTTTCTGTCAATCAGGGTAGATTCAATCTTTCACATTGAACTTGTTGGCTGACTCAATTATAGCATGACATAATGATTAAAACCTTTATCTTTTGACTTCAATATCATACAAGCATGAAATCAGAGACACTGTGTGACTCATTATAGAAAACTATTATAATTTCTGTATTGTAATTGAAAAGTTAATAGTTTTATATAATTTGTAAATTATTCAAGATACAAGTATTAAAAGTTAAGAACACTTGTAAACCAGCTTTCAACTTTACCCAATAGCCCAAAGCCGTGGACTAGTGAAAATTAATTTGGCCAGTGAAAATCACTAACCGGTAATTTCTATAATAGCTAGGGTTGTCATGATATACCGGCATATTGCAATTCGCAGCTGCGGCAATACGTACCGATTTTACCTACCAACATTTTGCGATATTTTTAATTTCATGGGAAAATTCTTTCATTCGCGAAATAAAACTAGCGAAATGTCAGTTTTTCCATTGTTCATTCCATTTAACCTTAAGTTACAAGAGTTTAACCAATTGGAAGGCATCACAGTCTTAAATTACTGTATATACTTAAGAGGCTAGATTCTATCAGTAGCTGCATGTAAGATTTGCAATGTTTCTGTTAAATACAGCGGAGACACATCAAATATAAAAGCCCACAATATATCGTGGTACGATGCCAGTGTATTGCAGTATATCGCGATACGCTTCTGGCGTGACAGCCCGAATAATAGCCTAGTTAATATATATTTTTCTCTAACTATATAATGTAACAAATCAGGCTTGTGCTCCAGAATTTTAGGACAATGATTGAAAAATGTTTAAAACAGATTGTAAAATTTATGAACAGATGACTGTATGAATCATAAAAATAACTGTAACTGCATACACATTAAACATGCAGTAATTTCTTTTAATTAGCTTTTTTGGTTTTTTAAAACGGCATGACAACTTTTAAAGACAATCATTGCACCCAACCTTTCCTTTGAAAGTGGCATAAAAACATATTACATACTGTCAAAATGAGCAATTTAGGAATTTTTCATGGCAAACTCTGATCAAAACATTATTTTATTTTTAGCAAGTATTCATCAACTAAATGCATATTAAAATGAAAATATTTTGAACTTTCTATTCATGGCTTTATTAATGTATTTGATTGAACCCTGGAGATTTATAATACAACTACCAAATAAAAGATCAATATTCAAAGAAAAACATTATAAAAAGCTGCCCTGCGTTCAGTTATCGCGAACGTTACAAAACGTTCCGTAATTATGATACATTCGGAACTCCTCAGCCATTCGTTGCGATTAATCTCGGACATATTTAGATGCTATTTTGAAACTTTGGGTGTTGAAGTAAACAAATATATGATCGTTTAGCCATTGAGTGATGTTTCGTTTATAGTCCGTAAATTTTGAAACATCACTCATTGCCTTAACGATCACATATTTGTGTATTAGATTAGATTATTCGCAGCGAATTGCCGAGGAGTTCCGAATGTATCGCTGTGTAACATTCTGTAACATTTAGTGTAATTGAACACGCTACAGTTTTGAATTCTTGCACAAATTCTCAACACTAAACTACTTAAATAGTAATATCAATTGAACTAGTTTAACATATAGGTAAATAATTTTGAGCTAATCTGTATAAATACATCACTAGCTAAGTTTAGCTGATGTCAACAGTTTAACAATAAAATAAACTACATGTATTCAATAAAATGGAATAAATTTGGTCAAACTTTAGACTTACATAAAGTCTTAATAAAGAAATGGTAAACACAATCAACTGACCCAAAGGCTAATCTAGAAATAACATTGGGAGTCAATACAATGTTATTAGCCTTTCTGTTGGCTTTCTTTGCACCAATTTTAATGCACAATACATAAGAGAGGACATTGGCCAAGATATAACATTATTAAAAGCATAAAATATAACTTTTATTTTGCATACAGATTTGAAATAAATTAAGAACCCACATGATGGAATATAAGCGCGCTAACTTGTTCTCAAATGGCACAAATCTGAGTACCAGAGGTAAAAGCTGACTAAAGCAACCAGAAGAGACATAGCACCAACCAAAACTCAATCATGATAAAGCATTTTGGTTTTAGTCTGTAAATTCAAAGCTTTTCTACATCCAGATTTGTTACTGAAGCTAACACCGATGGTGACAGAGCAATATTACCAAGAGATATATAATTCATCCAGAAGTTCATGACTTTATTACTGTCTGTATACTAGAATTAGAATCCAGATATTGAATGGTAACATCTTATTATCTACTAGGGTCATTAAATCACATCAACAATTTGACACCACATATTTAAACTTTAATGTCCTGTCACTTGTATGTATTCACAAGTCACAATCATACAAATTGAGAGATAAATTTACTTAAGTCAGTTCTAATTTATTTCAGCTTTCCCACGATAGCTTCACAAAAACTTTTTACACTGAGATACCCAAAGAAGTGTATCAACATAGTAACAAAAAGAAACTTCCATTTAGGTATTGATATTTGGTTATGTAAAATACAACAAGAACCTAATGCTTTAAATAAGTGCTTATTTAGATTTGAGTGCTTGATGAGATTTGAGTGCTTGATGAGATTGAAGGGTTTGATTAGATTTGAGTGCTTGATAAGGTTTGAGGGCTTGATGAGGTTTGCAGGCTTGATAAGATTTGAGTGCTTGATAAGGTTTGAGGGCTTGATAAGGTTTGCAGGCTTGATAAGGTTTGAGGGCTTGATGAGGTTTGAGGGCTTGATAAGATTTGAGGACTTGATAAGGTTTGAGGGCTTGATAAGGTTTGCAGGCTTGATAAGGTTTGAGGGCTTGATAAGGTTTGCAGGCTTGATGAGATTTGAGTGCTTGATAAGGTTTGAGGGCTTGATGAGGTTTGAGGGCTTGATAAGATTTGAGGGCTTGATAAGGTTTGAGGGCTTGATAAGGTTTGCAGGCTTGATAAGATTTGAGGGCTTGATGAGGTTTGAGGGCTTGATAAGGTTTGAGGACTTGATAAGGTTTGAGGGCTTGATAAGGTTTGCAGGCTTGATAAGGTTTGAGGGCTTGATAAGGTTTGCAGGCTTGATAAGGTTTGAGGGCTTGATGAGATTTGAGGGCTTGATGAGATTTGAGGACTTGATGAGATTTGAGGGCTTGATGAGATTTGAGGGCTTGATGAGATTTGAGGACTTGATGAGATTTGAGGGCTTGATGAGATTTGAGGGCTTGATGAGATTTGAGGGCTTGATGAGATTTGAGGACTTAATAAGATTTGAGGGCTTGATGAGAATGAAGGGATTGAAGAGATTTGAGTGCTTGATGAGAATGAAGGGATTGAAGAGATTTGAGTGTTTGATGAGATTTGAGGGCTTGATAAGGTTTGCAGGCTTGATAAGGTTTGAGGGCTTGATAAGGTTTGCAGGCTTGATAAGGTTTGAGGGCTTGATGAGATTTGAGGGCTTGATGAGATTTGAGGACTTGATGGGATTTGAGGGCTTGATGAGATTTGAGGGCTTGATGAGATTTGAGGGCTTGATGAGATTTGAGGACTTAATAAGATTTGAGGGCTTGATGAGAATGAAGGGATTGAAGAGATTTGAGTGCTTGATGAGAATGAAGGGATTGAAGAGATTTGAGTGCTTGATGAGATTTGAGGGCTTGATGAGATTTGAGGGCTTGATAAGATTCGAGGGCTTGATTAGATTTGAGGGATTGATGAGATTCAAACAAAAGCCAGGTGGCAAGGTAATCTAGAGATAGAGTTTAAGATTAAGCAGCCACATGTGCACAGCTCTGAAAGTTCCAGAATGCTTGTCTAGGATAAACTGCCTAATTCAATATTAGTAACTTGTATTGTATCATTCAAACATTCTTTTAAGATTCTACATATGAAAGGCAATAATGAATACTACAATTATAATTGTTGAAAAATATTAAAATGCCAATTTCAATAAACCACACTATATAGATATCATTTTACTATGATACAGTATAGTTGTTATCTACCATTTTTGTACTCAACCTCAAAAGATTAATCAAATGATTTTTAACCACCTGAGTAAGCAAGCTTTGAAGATGCTACAATAGTAAATAGATTTCATTCATCAAGTAAAGAGATAATGTATCTCCCAATAAAAGAGTGACTTATATCTCCAATAAGAAGAGTATAACACCCAATAAAGAATGTACCTCCAACTGAAGAGTTTGTTTACCTCCAATTCAAGAGTATACCTCCAATAAGGAGAGTGTTACCTTCAATAAAAAAGAGTACTCACTGTAAATAGTTTTATTGATAATTAATGACAGGAGAATTGAAAGATTATAAAAATGTTGAAAGTTTCTATAGTTATAGATAAGAACATGTATGCCTACTTGAGTAGTCAATAGAAATAAAAACAGATAAAGCTATCCCTGCTGAAAGGGGAATAATTACTTTAAGTAAGAGAGATTTTTACTGAACACTTAAATTTGCATTCCTTTTATAATTAAATTTCATGAAGTATAAACTAAATGACAATATAGAAAGGTAAAACACAGCTTATCTTATCATTATAGACTTACCATTTGATATTAAATGCATGAAGTATGGGAGAGTACAAGGTAATAGCATTAAGTTTTCCAATGTCATTTTCAGCATTTTCCTCAATAATAAAATGCCCCCCCCCCCAAATAAGGCACACCGTGTCCTATTCCAGACATAATAACTAATATGGGACCATATGTTCATAAAGCTAAGTTAGGACTAATTTGGAGTCAATGAGTGAGTTCATCCATTAACTAAGACTTTTTTTGTCCAATTTACAAATACTGAACAAGCATGTCAACATCATTAAACATGCAATATTACCTGATCAATACCAAATATAGAGTCCTCATTGACAGACTACAACAATAAATACTTTATTGTTTACCAATCATGTCAAATAGTTTACATAGACTAAGACTTATTGTTTCAAACAGTTCATTGATGTATTATTGTGTGTGTCAGGGTATTCCCAACTCTTTAGTTTTGTATGTTTTGGGGATTTTGAATTGCATGTGCAGTGCATGATCAGTTTTTTATCAAAATTTCAGTTGTCCAAACATTTTTGGAAGGCACTATAATTTATATAAATGTTTGCAGGATGTATTAAATGGACACAGATTTGGATTCAGACATTAAAAACATCCTGATTTTGTTAATCAATATTACATAAATAATCAACCATGATTGAACAGAATAATTATTACTGTTACACCCGGTTACCTTAGTATTCTCTTTACAAGTACTTGTCTTAGATCTCAAGTAATGATCAAGGTTTTTTATTGAACAAGAAAATGAATGAGAAAAGGACATATGGTGAAGCCAAATGCATTCAATATAAAGACAAGAAAGTCACATTTCTGTAAAGTGAAGACATTAAAATTGTCAAGGTCTTTACAACATGGATTTATTATTAGATCAATATAAAACTTAACATTATAGACATTGAGTAAATATTTATTATATGGGTAAATACAATTTGTATAATGTAAGACACTTTTTTCAAGCCTTTAATTTCCAGAACATTTTCAGGCAGTGTTTTTCACTAAGGAACATTTGTGAGTACCATATTGTTCCTATTAAACGTAAAATCACCGAATGTGGCAATTGATCACTAACATTTTATCCACATATTCTTTTTAAGTAGAAAGTAATTGAAAGTAATTGAAATGTAATCGATGATTACATAGAAATTGAGGCCTGTAATCGATTAAATTACAATTACAAGTAATCAAAAATTACCTCGATTACTGATTACAGTCGATTACTTGAAAAAATGTAATTTTGATTACAATCAATTATGATTACTGATTACGATTACATCATCCCTGGTTAAAACAGCATAACTCCTGAAACTTATAATAATGTCAGTGTAATTGTGATCATATTCATTAACAGAGTTTCCAACTCAAGCAATTAGGCCATAACAAATCGGAATTCTGTTAAGCGTCAACTCAAATTTGACAAACCTAGGTACCTATTCACAAAAACACACAAACCGAAAATGAAAACACAAATATTTTAAGACAAAAACATTGCATTATATATATTTTTTTCAATGGAATAGCATCCTTGTGATATGAAACTCTGGTCTGAATTTAAAATAAAATGACTAGTGTCTTTTTACATAAAATATATATACGTGGTTATGATAAATTGCTAACGATGAATAACGTCATTGCCAAACACAATTTTCACTAAATTAAATTGTCGTATTGAATCCCAGAACATCGGAATTATTTAAGAAATGTTACCAACAATTTTGTTTTTTATTTTGATTGAGGACTCTAAAACCTACGCGCACGCTTAACAAAATCCCAATATGGCATGGCCTTAGGGACTGAACCCATTATGTCAACTTCTGATTAGAATAAAGTTGTGTCAAGAATGTATAGTCTTCAAATAAGTATAGTTAATGAGCTTAAATCTAACAAAATGTAACATATGTATAACTTCACAACATTATACAAAGTTAAATTGTTAGCAAACAGAACTATTTGTAAACTGGACGTTATTACAACATTATTTACATGGTTTTTCAATTAGTAAAGTCAATAGATGTAACAATCCTATCATAAATTCATTGTATTATTTTTATTGTATTCTACATTTATGTCTGAATGGTAATATTTATCAATGATTTCATCCATACAGACACAGATAGGATAGATTACCATGTTTGAAAGACATGATAGTACAGGCTAAACAAACTAATATCATGACTTCCACTTTGGAACTATGTGAAACATTGACATTGTCAACTCCAATGACCAATTAAGGTTTGCAGTGCAAGTGTAATAAAAACATAATGAAGTATTTTATTTTGCACTTCATCACAAAACTCAACACTTAAAAACTAAACAATAGGTCCTGTTTTCAGTGAAGATCAAATTTTACAGAACAGGAGACATTTTACATATGATTTGAAAACTGTGGATAAGATCAAATTTTTGCCAAAAATAATTAGTTTTAAAAGATTTTGCTATCCAACTTATTACAGACGAGTCTATTTCTGCATACGTTATGATATAAAACCCTCTAAAGTGAAGTCAAATGCAGACCTTGCAGTCTTTAAAACTCTGAACTTACAAAGGCAATATTAAAACAGTTAAACAGAGAAGTAGATCCACAAACACAAAGAGATAGTGACATACAAAGTACATTTACATTCCATAAATGTACTTAAATACATAAATAACATTGACTTTGTGCCTGGGACTACATAATCATGAAAATGTAAAGTTAAATTAGCATCAGGATTTCTTCTTTATACAGATATATTCTCTAGCAGATAAAACATAGCCGGTTCTAAATTAGTTGCCTATACCTTCGACTTTCTTACAGTCTATCATTATCATAGGTCAGGATCTTTTAGGAGAGTCAGTCAGGGTCCAGACCCCCAAACTAAAAAATGTTATCTTTGACCACAACAAACTGTATTATAATTTCAAAAATGTGCCAAAAATGTTATTTCTTTGTTGAAAATAATAAAACCCCTTTGTGCAAAAAGTTTTCTGCTTAAAACCTATGTAAAAATTTTGAACTCTCTTGGTACATATTACAGGATCTGCCCCTGATTAATTCTAACCATTCTAACATTATCTCCACCCATTATCAGAAGTTCAAAGGTCCTAATCAGATAATATTATACCAATTAATCAATACACAAAGTAATTAAATTCAAACATTTCAATAGAACTATTCTCTAATTATAGAAACATGCAACTTGAAAATAATTCAGTTTAAACATCATTAATTCATGAATTAAATGGATATAGATTTTAAAGCTAATACTTGTTTGTTTGTTTTGGATTTTTTTACTAGATTTAACGCCATGACAACACAAGTTTAGGTCATTTTACGGCACCTAACCTAGCTTTCCTGGACCATTGTCTATAACCAGTACTCTGCACCTACCCTTCCACAAGGCCTGAAACTTCTCCATATTATCAAATCAATGGAGGAAAATCGACATTATCGTCAAATTTTCATGGAAGCGTATAACCTCCCCGGGTGGGATTCAAACCCACACCCCCTCGGGCACGAGATTCCAAATCCCGGCCAATCTTTGCTCTGATATCCCCAATGTGACCCAGGTATAGAAATATCACCTAATATAGCAGTATCACCTAATCTCTAACAAGTTACTCAAACATTTCCATTGAAATCTGGAAGGACTTATTTGAAATCAATGAAGCAGCTGAATACATTACGCTAGGATACATGAAACAGCTGTAAAACTAAAGAAATGTACATGCACATTATTGTCCACTTAATTTACATGACCAAGTTTAATCATAAACCTTTCCATACCAAATACTCCATAAATGTATAAAAATGATAATAAATTATACAAACAAAGTTAAAATTTATGAGTAACCAATCATAGGTAATAATAAAACATGCCAAATAATATAGGTAATTGTAAGTTATTTTATTGTTTGTAAGTATTTAAACCAAAATAAAACTTTTGTTCAAAGGTCCTTGGTCTACAAAACAAAATAGGAATCAACATTCCAATGTAAGTTGTCAAATATTTAAATTAGCCAGTTTAGAGTCTATGTATTAGTTTATTACAAAATTGAGACTTATTGAGTAAACGTTCATGTATAAAATTTACTATAGTTCTTAAACCACATGGTATTTGGATCAACTTTAATAAATTCCATTATATATGATAGAGTAAAATACTACAGGTTAATTTATGGCCTAGCTATTTACACACAATCAAATAGTTTATTAATTTCTATTGATTTTAACCATAATCTACTACATTCAAGTATTATATAATTTTCAATTGAAGAAATTAACTGTCAGTTGTATTTCAAACTTGGTGCAAAACAGTCGTAACTCACACTTTTTTTAAAATTGAGTTACTATCATTTTGGACTAAGCCCACAGACCATGCTGTTTAGCGTAATTGCAAGACAATAATAATTAAAGAATAAAAATAGAAATTGACCTTAAAAATCAATGTAACTCGGGTATAATGATGACAATATCATGATATACAAAAACTCAAGAAAGATAACTTAAAGTCCCTTACCCATCCACTTTTAGTTTCACCCAAGCCCAGGGTAAGATATGACATCTAGTGCATATACTGGTACCTGAATATGAATTTTAACACATTTATCATAAACCAAAGATCATCCTATATTGACATTAAAACTAAAATAATCAGTTATTTAAGACCATCATGTCAATAAATACAGATATGGTAGATATGTGATACCCCCTTAACTATCGTGTTCTAGACAATTCAGGAAAGATAACTCTTGGGAGTGTCCAAATTGATTAAAAAACTTGTGTATGAGCACATAATATCTTTAAATATAAAAAATTTAGAAACTCTGCCCTTGGGGAGACTCTATAAACAAGGGCAGCTATATTATATAAAATTCAAGATAAATTATAAAATAAAGCCTAGCAAAATAAAATAATTATAATTTGATTCTTGTTAAAGTAGCCAAAAAGTTCTTCTACCAAACCAATTAGTATGCTATACAGGTAGAAATAAAATTTAAGGGCCACAATACAGCCTTTATTAAAATACTATAGCAAACAATTCTGACCCAATAACATGGTTAGTAAACATTCCATGATCATAAACATTCTGTGAAAGTACCAATAAAACTCCTAGCTCTATTAATAAGTTCATTACAACACTCAAGGGTGCATGACATACTAGATTACAGTCAAGTATGTTTATTATTAAGATTTACAACATTTGGTGTTTCAACAAGAACTATAAAATCTCAAATTACCAAATAACCTCACCATAAAACTGGTCACTTCTAGTACATCAACCATCTAATTGGTCCAAACTATTTAACTCATTCAAGTCTTTGGCCACTAAATCTCAATGAACCAGATAAATCAACCAACTCATTGTCCTAGTATGTTATTCATTTAGGTCACCATTCATAGTGTTTAAGGTTAATTACTTCTAAGGGCCTATAAAGTGTCAGGTACTTGTACTTAGTCATTTTATGGGGTTTTAAAGTATGCTAAGCAGAACCCGTACTGATGAACCCTAAAATTTATTACTCTACATTAATATCAGAGAAGCTGAAAACTTTTCCATACAATTTCTACAGGTTTGTTTTTAGGTGTTTTTTTCGTTTGGTTTAACACTGTAGCAACACACATATCATGGGGGTCAGTCAACCTACTTACCATTCTTCCAAAAGCCAAATTTAGCTGTTAACATTTAGTTGCTATGGGCATACTTCAGAGACTGACAACTGCCCTAAACAATTTAGAATCAGTGGTAGGAAGGAGAAAGGTCTTAGAAATTATTTCATGATCAAATTCCACTAATAGATGCCTTGCCTTTAAATGGAACCCTGACAACGCCTCAATCTGTAGACTTGTGTAACACCAACTAAGCTAGCAAGCTGACTAATCACAGGTTTGTTATCAATTTTATCTTGAAATATACAAGTTCCAACATAATACAATCATTTCTTCAAATTTTTAGCTTTCTTTAAGTACATCCACACAACTCAGAGGTACCACTTTAGTTTAAAGAGAAAGGTCAGTTGCACTCAATGCAAACCTTAAAATATGATAATGCCTTCAACAGACAAAAATTTAGAACAATTCATTTTAGTATGCAAGTATCTATAGAGTTGAATCTTACCAAGTAAGCATGGAAACAAATTTGATCCATTCTCAATGAACCAGAAAATGATTTCTACACAAGTTAACTGACATGGACTGTTAAAACTTCAATTATTCACTAAGGCAGAGCAAATTATGTTGTTCAGAACAATATCATAAAGTCTACAAAAATAAGGTAAGAGTTTGAGTAGTATATAGAAGAATAGTAAGGGATATATCAATCTCCGTAAACAGATATCCTGTAGAGCATTGTAGTACAGGATCTCTTCTATCTCAAAGGAGGGTCACATGGAGATGACCTTTATGTCAACTAATCAATGCGTAGCTTTCATCTAGACGAAACACTATTAACCCTTTACTGGTCAATCCCGTATTTTTACGTGGACTGCCTCAACCGCTCAATCCCGTATTTTTACGAGTACTGCCTGGACCGCTCAATCCCGCATTTTTACGTGTACTGCCTGGACCGCTCAATCCCGCATTTTTACGTGTCTGATATTCAATACGCTATAACACTTATTATTTACGATAAAACCCTTATTTTTTTTTCAATTTGGTTGAATTAACCTTTTATAGGTAATATCCTTCAAACAAAATTATGTTTTAATTAATATTAATCAAGTAACTACAGTTTAAAAACAACAGGTACAACTTGCGAGCGCGCGCGGTAATTATCGGCTTTCTTCAACTGTAATCTATTTGTATGTGTCTCATTTTCAATGCGCTATAACACTTATTATTTTCGATAAAACGTTTATTTTTTTTCAGTTTGGTTGAATTAACATTTTATAGATAAAATCCTTCAAACAAAATTATGTTTTAAATTATATTAATCGAGTAATTACAGTTTAAAAACAACAAGGACAACTCGCGAGCGCGCGCGGATATTATCGGCTTTTTTTCAACTGTAATCTATTTGTATGTGTCTCATTTTCAATGCGCTATAATACTTATTATTTCCAATAAAACGTTGTTTTTTTTTCATTTTGGTTGAATTAACCTTTTATAGATATTATCCTTTAAACAAAATTATGTTTTAATTAATATTAATTGAGTAATTACAGTTTAAAAACAACAAGTAAACTCGCGAGCGCGCGCGGTAATTATTCGCTTTTTTAACTGTAATATTTGCACAGAAAAGCCGTGAATTATTAGGCAAGTTTAATATTTCTAGTTAGTATTATTTTATTTAATTGTATAAACTTTTTAAACATGTGATGAAAAAAATATTTGGCCATGAATTATCTGAAAGAGAAAATGTTATACACGCTGGGCGTATTTGTAACAAAACAAAACAGCGGTGTCATCAACTTTTCACACTCAATTAGCGACAATCAAGGGATTAAATTTAAAAGACTTAATACTTGTCTCTAATTAATCAAAGGCACAATCAGTCCCCTTAGTTTTATGATGTGCAATAAAAATGTCAAACATACAGCACGTGACATTACCCCCAGACGATTTGTAATCAGCATTGGTATATTACCGACAGGAAATGATCCTTTGATCAAGGCGACGCAATATAATAAGCATTGCATTTCAATTACGGGATTAATATTTATAAATATCTGTAGACATGTGTTTAAAACAAGACATAGAAGCTTGGATTAAACAAAGAAAATACCGAAACATCGGCGATGTTAGCTAAAAAAAAATTGATTTTTTTTTAAAAGTGACAAAAAATATTATAATGCATTTTAAACATCTCATATCTTTAACAGTTTTTGTACTAAGTCTTAAATAGTTACATTGTTAAAAAGGAAATTTAAAGACCAACATTTTTTACATTTCGAGGGGTGAGAGCGAAAGTGCTCTAACTGACATTTTTTCACAAATTCACTTTTTTGCATGTTTGTAATAGCAAATGTATGATACAAATGTTAGTGAAATATCAAAGATCAATGGTGACTAGAAAAATGTGATCTAGAAATTTGTCCTAAAGCTCTATGTGCAAAACTGAAAATTTAGTGAATGCGAAAGAGCTCTATGTGCACACATGCAGATACAGCTCTTTCGCATTCACCAAAGTCTTAAACATGACTTTTTAGTGGCTCTATGTAACCAAAATGTTTTTATAAACAGTAAAAATAAATTATTTAAAGAAATACTGCAGTTTTATAATTGTGTATAATAATGTTTAAATGTAAAATTTTCCACTTATTAATGAATAAAACAATAAAAAATGCACATAGAGCTTTTTCGCATTAGCTGATTCAAGTCACCATGCTATAAATTTGAATGGAAAAAGCTCTATGTGCATGCATAATTATAGCATGTTAAATTAATGCACTTGATCCTGTACTGGTCAATCCTGCATTTTTATGTGTCTGGACACCCCCCCCCTCCTATAAAAATGGCTGCCATAGTACTTCAGTTCCAGTTATATACTGGATTAAGAAAAGTTGCCCCCCCCCCCCATGAAATTTTTCACATGTACCACTATCAAAAGATGTCTGAGGAGATTTCATAGGGAAATGTGCTCACTCTGGTGATCTTTTTTGTAGGGAGCACAGTGCACAACACAAAACAGATTGGGGTAAATGAGTGTAGAAAAAAAGCGCAAAATTGTAAAAAGATAACAGGTTTTCAGTTTCTGAAAAATACAAGCTTTTTAGACATCATTTTGAGAAAATGTAACTGAATGAAATTAAATGTGAATTTGGGATTAAAAAAAAAATTCAATTTTGCCTTCATGCTCTGCCCCAGCATATTCATGGTAACTTGGATCAGGGGTCAAATGGCGTTTCTGTAAGACAACAACTTAGGGAATAACTTGGCCAAGTTGAATATATGTCAGTCGATAAGTAATGAAATACATGTAAAAGCAACTTTACGTAGCCACATTGCGTTTAGGTGAAAAAATTGCCAATTTTGCCCATGTCACAACCATGATACTTGTTACGGGGAACATATTGAATTTCTTTTTTCAAAATCTGAACCTTTGTAAAATTAATTAAATTGTCTGTTGATAATTAAAATAATGAAACAATGTACCAGGTAAATTATATTTAAATCTTAACTCAATAGAGAATAAAATTATTTACGCTGAAATTGAAGAAAAACATTTCAAGTGTGCTCAACTACACTGCTGCTAGTCTGGATTACCTGCCCCTTATCACTATCGTTATCGGGTCAGGCAAACCGTAATAATGATCACCCCCTCAGTTATTATTCAGGTAACAAAATTTTTCGTTTACATTTTCTTAATCATGCATAATCATTTGCTGACTATAGTAACTTTAATAGGAGTTTGGTACTATATGGGTCATTGGATTTCGATTTTTTTTAATTACATGTATATTTTGCAAACGATTTACAAAAAACATGTCTAGAAGCAGGGATTTTATATAAAATCCCTGCTCAAAGTGAACACAATTTGGGTGTGGATTAATCTGGTTTAAATTTAGGATACTTTATTTAGCATAAACATCTACTGTAATTCTTGTACAATGATCCTTTGATTTAACTCTGTGTATAGGGATAAATGTTCATTTGAAAACATTATTATCCAATACCCAATTCATTGCATAGGACGCTGCCATTATCACGCTTTGCCTGACATACTTTTACCAGTCAAAGTATGACTGGGAACCAGACAACACTGCTGCTTGATAGCACAAAGATTTTGATGATGCCTTTGTGATGAAAATTGTTATGTGAACGACTAGATTTTTTTATATTTTTTTTTTTCGACCCCAATTTAAATGGTTTCAAAGATTCAAACTCCTCACTAAAGTTACATCACACCTGTTACTGTATTGATTCCAGAAAGGGAAATAACCACTGGGGGGGGGGAGTTAGTCAAATATTTTTATTTGGAAAACTTTAAAATTTAAAGATGGTATTCTAGTTAGTAAAAATGTGGATCCGATCAGTTAATGACTTTGAATGACATGTACAAATTAGATATTGTTTGTTACAGTACAAACAGTTGAATTAGAATATATGCGCATGAATGCTAACTTTAAACCTGGGTTCACTCAATGTTTCTAAGAATGATTCCTTTAGCATTTGGTAACAGGAGTCAAAGGTCTTTACTTAATTATACAGAAAGAAAATATTCAAATCCTATCAAATAACTACATTCATAACCTAAACAAATTCAGTGCTTTTGTGTTTTGTTTTTATATGAATCTCTTAATGGGTACAGTGAATATATAGTGAGAATTTAAGCCTGTACATGTATAGTGTTTACATTGCCCAAATAGTTCTTTTATAAGGGTAAGCAGCACTTCAAATAACAGCCATAAAAATTTTGGTATTTGCTGTGATTGGTGATGGAAATTAATTTGTTTTGCATTTTGTTCTTGATGACTTTTTTCTTTTTTACAAACACTTCCTTTGAAAACAAGAATGTTGTACGCTGTGACCTCACAAAATACTTACTTGTTCTGTGTACATAATTTTGCAAGTTATGTTATTTGAATGACATAATTTTCATGATAAAATCTGTATAATGTTGATTATGTGTTGTCTAATAATTGAATGATCATAAAATTATATCTTCATAAAATTGTATGTTGATGACCAGTACAAAACTGTCCTGAATAATTCCTTATCAGCCTTACATTGTTATTTTATAAATATGTTACATATGTACAACAGTTGAAAACAAAAGGCTGAATATTGTTGATGCTAAAAGGATATCTTCAGGACATTCTTTTAATTTGAAAATATCATGGACTAGTTTTTATGTTATATTGAAGACTTGAAGGGCAACCTAAGTATCTTCATTTTGGTTCCTTGAAAACAGTCTATGTCATAAGATATACTTTAAAAACTGTTATTTTTTTCGAATCTTATAATTACTTATTTTGCTGTGAACGTTTGGCAAACTGTTGTGGCCTGTAGTATCATGGCATATTTGAACTGATTCTGTATTTTAAAGTAAAACATTAGAAAGTGCTATTTTAGAAAAATCCAAAATTAAAAAGTGATGCAAGGATTATTAATTGTTACTAAAATAAACCAATTAAGCATCTATAATCATCTATGAATAATGTTATTGAGAAAAATTATCAAAAATATTGACATATTAGTTAAAATTCTAACATCAATCTCTTCTCATATGGAGTAATACCCTAAACAATTAATCACATTGCCTCAATTTTGACCCCATTTTATATGTTATTTATTAAAAATAAACCTGTCATTTTACATTTCTAAACAGGTAAAGTTTGAAACATTATTTATTTTAAGTTTTAGGATTGAACTCTTAGTACTTTTAAAATAAATTCAAAAAGAACAACAAAATTGTACCGTTTAAATGGGGTGTTAAAAGCTGATGAATGCGAAAGAGCTCTATGTGCAGTGGGTCTTAAAATGTTCTTCAAAACTTCAAATTCAAGTCATTAAAGAAATGTTCTTGGTATCATACATGTTTATAAAAAACAAATTTTATTGAAAACATCTTTTTACCAAAGAATCAGAACTTTAAATATCTGAAAACATGCACATAGAGCCCTTTCGCGCTCAAATATTATTTAGAAATGTTCAGATTTAGTGGGAAAAGGTTGTATGTGACATAGTCTTTATAATCAAACATAATGAGAGTAAAAACAGTGGGAATTCCCTTAAATATGTTTATTAAGTGAAAAAATGTCAAACAAAAAAATTGTGATGCACATAGAACTTTACAAAATCATTGACTTTTCTTTTTATGTTAATGCGAAACAGCTCTAAGTGACATTTCATCAAATATCTTATTGTTGTGACCAAGTAACTATTTCAAAGTTATATCATACTAAACATGACTTAATTTACTAACTTATCTCTCAAAATTAAAGCAAAATTATCAGTTTTTAAAAAATAATTCAGTTTTTTGTCTCTCCTGTAAAATTTTGGAAAATGCAGTTAGAGCACTTTCGCTCTGACCCCTCGATTTACACTATAATGATTAAATTAAAGATTAAACCAGTAATTGACTCTAAACTAATAGAGGTGTTAAATAATGCAATGTGGTGTTAAACCTTTATCTGCTGAGTGTACAAGTTTAACAATGTTAGTGTATGCACAGTGTTAGGTTTATCTCTATACACCATCTGTCCAGTATCAGGTAAAGCTGAGGGTGAAAACCAGTAAAGGGTTAATAACATTTTGATTTTGTAATTTCTATTTTTAGACCAAGGTTTACAAGCTAATTTAACAGCGGTATTATTCACAGGCTGCCATTGGACGGCTCATGTCAAATTGCGAGACGTATCATAACAATATTATGATGAGAAAAGGTCACCTGAACGTGACCCTCATTTGAAAAAGACCAGATCTAAATTAGCGAGCAGGCGAGCGGAAAATTTTAGATCAGGTTTTAATCAGATAGGGGATATATCAAGGGATCAGCACAAAATTAGAGTACAACCTTCTATATGTTGTTAGACTTAAGTATTGCACTGACCCTTGATACAGGTTGTTTTCTTAGAGTCTTTACAGTCAAGTACAAAAATTGTAGTGCTTATTAAAGGACACTTAAAGGTCAAAATATTTAGATCTTGGCCAAGCATATTAAATAACACTCAAAAGATTCCTATATGTGTAACTATCTAAAGTATAATGCCCCAAACTAGTTTCTGAAGTACAGAAAAACATTTCTGTATGAATAAGCAAGTATCATTCACTCAGTCATTCACCATCATTATGTTCTAGAACATCTAGTCTACATCATTATCATTATCTTACAATTATTCACTATCTTTAAATTGAGCATCAAGTTACTTTATTCAGTGGAATGAAATATTAGTCTTGGTGCAAAAACAAAACAAATTACCCTTAACAATATCAGTCTAAATTGAGTTCATTTAATTAAATGCATCATTAACAGCATTACTGAAGATTGAAGGTATAAATGCATTCCAAAATGCATGAATAGCTACATGAATCAGTTTTAAAGTCACAATTATGCCTTAAACCACACACCAAAAAAAAAGAAAAAGTAAATTTTGATTCAGGTTAGGGAAAACTACATTTTTGTATAGCTGGAAATTCAGAATATCATTGTTAACTCAAAACAAGAAACTTAAAAGAAAATCACTCAAAAGTTGACCTGAGGACCAATTAACCACATTTCAACACCCATACTAAATGAATACCTTCTTTGTTTAAAGGAGAAAAGATGAAAACTTCTGAGTTAAAACATTAAATATTTTCAACATTTCATCAGGTATATCAAATGTTGTCTCTTATCTACAATCTGTATTGATAATCTATTGATAAACATTAAAGTTTTACAAAAATACCTTAAAGTAAAAACTTGACAAAATATTTCTTCTTAACTAGGTCATAGAAATAAATGATACAATATTACAAAACATGTAAGTGCATGTTTTTGAGTTTGGTGAATAAAAAGTATACAAATACAGTATATGTAATACTATTCACAGCCGTTTCGCGTTAAGTTAAGCAATTATTGAGAAAATATGTCACATGAAATTTATGTTGCAGCACACAAAAAGTTTGTTTAAAAATGTAAACTTCAACCTTTCACGGACTTAAAATCAGAAGTTTTTTTAATAACAAGTTCGTTAATAAGTAAACATTTGTGATGAGTTTTACCTGGTAATTCTTATCCGTGAATTACGTTACTGTAGTGAATCAATTATTAACACTGTCTAAAATTAAAATACAAACCATGTGTGACACCGATGATGAGTTTTTTTCAATTCATTGATCATTTCTACCTATCAAACAACCAACACATAACACGAACAAATATGTATATCAAACATTATAAGGACGAAACAAACTTTAACATTGAAATATCGATACAAAATGTCATACCCTTTCCTAAAAGTATTCAAACTACGGTGTCAAAATATTGAAAGGATAGTGTAGTACAACAGTGTGTATTTATATGTACTAATAGTAACGTAATTCACATAAATTTTATTTTATATGGCGTGAATCTATAAAAGTAAATACTGTTAACTAGAGATATAAAATGGAAAAATCTCTTTAGTGTATAGTTCATTTGTGCTAATTTTTAGATTTTAAGCAGTAGATTGGATGACTTCGGGCTTTTATTCAATTGAAACCTTAAAATTTCAAAATGCCTTTTAAAATACATTGCAAAATGATTAATACGCAAGCTGTGATAACAAATAAATGTCTACAACACTGAATACGTAGTAAATACTTGATAAAGCTGTAAAAGGACATATCATGGAGAACCATAATGTAGCTAATTTAAGAAAAGAACGGTAACGTAATTCACAATATATTTGTACAAAACTTTTTTCATGTTTGAAAATGTTCTATATTGCTGACACTCTAACTTAATTTAACAATAGAGAAATCCTTGTTCTGCCAATGATAAAAACTAACTTATTGGTCATTATGTATAATTTATTATTAGTTAACGAGTTTGCAAACACAACTTTCCAAACTGTTAACAATGATTTAAATGGAGGGGCATATTTTCTGTTATATGAAATATTTTCATATTTTACATACGAGGCATAATTGGAAGCCTGCAGTTTATACATGATTTATTTCTGTTTCATGGGACTAAACGTAAAGGAACATCACTCAATATTCCTTGTCAAGATTGATTTGAAGCTTTAAAAAATATATTTGATGCATGAAAAATAAGTTTACATGTAACATGTTTCAACACTTCTAGTATATTGAACTTGAAGCATTCCGACGTCAGCGTTGAGTAACGATGATGTAACTTCTTATTGTAAAGACAAGTGCATGGTTTTCTCTCTCCACATAATCACCAATTTAGATATAACATATTTTATTGCCTACATGTAATTATTATTGTAATTATTACCAACGTTCTTATACATAGAATATACATAACAGTATCTTAGCCCACAGTATGTCTGCCCACAAGTTTGCACCGCTGGTTGTCTCTTGCGTCAAGTGTTGATAAATTTGAACTGTAGCACGGACAATTTTACATCTAGATTCTCTATCTTCTTGTCTGCCTTCTTCACAGAACATGTAGTTCTCCAGCTACCCGTTCTCTCTGTGAACTTCATGTTTACTACCATGTCAGAATATCTCCTCTACATAAAAGGAATTGGGCACTGCTACCATTTTAATTAAATCGCATAATCCATCTGCCTTATAATCAATTATCGCTACATTTAGATTAGTGTTACAACGATCTGCAACTTTGCCTTTTATCGTCATGCGCCTCCTTTGGTTTTTGTTTTTATATATTGTATGGGTCCATAATCGGATACATTTTTGTCTCATTTAATATATTTTTGGACCTATATTGGTTGTTAGTTTTTAAAATGTTTTAAAGTTTTAATTCAATTAATTTTCTCTTTTCAAGTAGCTTTAGCCATATTTTGGCTTTCTTCAATCTCTCTATGCCCTTTGCATCTAAACATTGCTTTTACCCACTGGCCAAACAAAATTAGAGGGATTGTGAATTACGTTACCGCTCTGTGAATTACGTTACCATTTAAAATGTGTGTCTAGCATGGACATATGAACAATACAAAATAATTGTTACTGTGTAACTAAAATAATGCCCCAGAAAAAACAACTGATACAAAACTGATTTATCTATTATGCACTTGTATGATGAAACTATTTAAGAAACATACATGACTCACATTCATCATAAAATATTCGTAAAAGTCTCTTACTTATGCAATTTCCTTCTTCAAAAACTTTCAAAATATTGATACCTCAACGTTCTTAGGTGTTGCTGTAAATTTAACCTGTTATAATTGACCTTGGGTCCTAATTTCGGCGACTAACTGATATTTGCAGTAACGTAATTCACAATAACGTAATTCACGAATCGATTGTTTATTGGGCTGTTTATTTAATTGCATCAAGGCAATGTTAATTCATTCGGTTATTACTTAAGTTTATAAGAGGGTAGTTTAG
Organism: Mactra quadrangularis; assembly: GCA_025267735.1. Taxonomy (NCBI): domain Eukaryota; kingdom Metazoa; phylum Mollusca; class Bivalvia; order Venerida; family Mactridae; genus Mactra; species Mactra quadrangularis. The sequence continues at coordinate 47,664,196 of CM046301.1, read as the reverse complement.
ATGGAATTTAGTAAGTGGATATAGGTAATGTTAGTGTGTATGAAAACAGCTAGTAACGTAATTCACTAAATCTAGGTTTTATTGAGTGAATACCGTTCTGAGGAGATGTGTGGATTATACAATTAATTAACAACCAATCTCATTTGTCAATTGTGTGCTACATACATTGAGTAGTTCCCAGAAGATAAATACATATATATTATGCAATGAACATTATGCCAGCAAGCCTGTGGAAAATGGTAACGTAATTCACGTGAATTTGTGGGACAGCAAAGTCAATGCGTAAATATTTTTATGATGTAAGTTGTGGAAGTTCAAACTATTGCAGTTGTTTGGCCTATGTGTATGCTTTATGATGAAAGTCAGAATTCTCATTCCTTGAGCAGAATAGGGCGACAATAAATCTGAATATCAATTGACCTAAACAGTGGGACAAGGTATTTTGATGAATATGCAACATTCCCGCTGAGTAAAATTATCATCTAGTAATGGTTATGTTTATAAATGTATATGTTTTCGGTAAAGATGTATGTCTCCTAGGTAAATGACAAATTTGGTAATAAACCATGCTATATTCTTAGTAAAAATACTATGTGACATGATATTTTTGCAATTGCTTAACTTAACGCGAAACGGCTGTCAATCCTTCAATAAGAGCTAGGAGGAAAAGCTTTTGTTCGACATCTATCCCTTCTCGATATATTTAACTTTTACCAATAGAAAATATTGATTTCAAATAGAGAAATTTTGAGCTTGACAAACATTGCCTCACTGATAAAAACATAAAAAGTATGAAAAGTTTGAAGGATTTTTATCTGACAGGAGCTAAATGTCTTGTTTACATTGTTAATGCTGTGTTTCTCTATTAAATAAATGGGTTTCAGATCAAACATGGTTTTATAGTTAATACAGACACAATGTCAATGTCTGGTCAAATGTAATTTCATGTTCAATACAGCCAGTTGTATTGAGTTAATAGTCAATTATAATCATTTATACTTACTAACTTAGTGAATGCTACAAAATAACACAACAATAATTTGACTTATAATTCATTCTATAGCTTAAGTTCAGATAAATGATACATAAATATGCACTAAAACTCCCCACTTTGCATTTTGTACTTACAAAAGAAGATTCACTATACATAAGACTTCTTACAAACCTCAAAGCACATTCCTATATCGTAAACTTGACTAAGTCATCCAAAACTGAGGTGAAGTAGTGACTCAATTAAATATACATAAAAGAAAAAAAGGTCAAAATTAAATTTAGCGGACACCATTTTTTAATTAGTGTTGCTTAACATGTAAATTGGGACATCTCTTAATACTAGTAAACAATACATAAGTTTTGTGAGTACTTCATCTATTTAACTAGCAACAGTAAGAATATGTTAAAGCATACATAAAGCATAGGAAAATTTAAGCAATTGTACTTTAAATTAAATACATATCAGAAAAAGGAATTAGTTGATATTGTAATGCCAAGTCCCATATATTTCTACATGCCAAAAATCAAGTTTCCATAAATATTATGACATTTAAAGAACATAAGCCTTTAATTTCATCATACATACATAAACAATACATTTGGCAAAGATATGAAGGTCAAAACATGTCATATAGGTCATGTCTAAAATATTTTCAACAAGAAAAGCTTTAAGATCGCCAACTATGTCCACGGCTTGTATTAGACAAATGACTGACTATGTATAATTAGGGATTTAACTCTATAATCCAACCAGAAAGGCTTGCCAACTTTTATTATAAAACACATTCTCTTTAAAATTAGCACCGCTTTTAAAATACATTGAGACCAAAATTTATAAACAAACACCTATTGCACAAATACAAACCGTTTTTTTTTTCAAAATATTAGTTGTCCCAAACACTTAAGCTTAATTACTTTGAAGTAAAATTATTACACTTAATTTAATGCCCCGTATTATCAAGCATCTTCCGACTGATGTTAGTTGTATATCCTTCTATATTGTATTGTTTATTCATCGTAAGATTTTTGAAAATATGCTGCCCAGGTGACATCAACTAGGGTATCTAAATTATATGGATTTTTTAGGGCTGTCACAATATACCGGTATACAGGTATATTGCAATACGCAGCTGCGGCAATATGTACCGCAGTACGAATTTAATGTACCAGTATTTGGCAATATTTTTTTTTATTGGAAAATTCTTCCCTTAGCGAAATAAAAGTAGCAAAACGTCAGTTTTTCCATTATTCATTCCATTTAATCTTAGTTTACAAGAATTTAACCGATTGGCGAGCGTCACAGTCCTAAATGACTGTAAATTCTATCAGTAGCTGCATGTAAGATATGCAATGTCTCTGAGGCACAATGAATCTAAAAGCCCACAATATATCGTGGTACATATCGCGATTCGGTGCCAGCATATTGCAGTATATCGTGATACGCCAGCCCTAATTTTTTTCTAGAATAACATTTCTAAACTTACTTCATATTCATACTTATAATTCAAGTAAACATTTAGACTCAACTGTACATATTCATCAAGGATAAATCAACAAGCCAATTATATGAATTAAACAATTATCAGGTATTTTCTTATGCTAATTGGTACCACAAATAATAGTACGACAAATAATGGTTCCTGGAACAATAAAGTTTTCTACAATAATCAGTTCAATAGTCCATATAACTATTTAGGCTATTGTTTCCTTATAAGTTATAACCTATATTGATTGAAAAGATAAAGACATTCTTTCTTAACAAGTAAATAACAACTACTATTGCTATACAATTCACGAGCATTGATTATTATGTTAACATGTTCAACAGCAGAAAACTTTAGATCTACAGAAATTGACTTGTTACACTAACTATAAACATGTCTATGGCATAATGTTATATCACATAAAAAATAAAGTCATACAAGTATAGGGTCATATCAACAATTGTTTAAAGGACTAATATCATAATATCAATATATGTAAACCAAAATCATCACTCTGAATTTTATAACGTTTTTGCAAGGATTTTGAGAAACAGGGATGAGTACATTTGAAGTAAATGTATATGTGTAGTACTAAGTGACATGAGCATATTGCAGTATATAAGAAAGCCCTGTTCTGAGTCTACTTTGGACCTTATGGTTGCTGATCAAGTTCTTACCATGTCGCATAATAGAAGTAAAACACAAATTTGATCTGAATTACTGAATTAACTCAGTAAATGCATTGAAGACTTACAAAATGAAAGAACCAAGTTAATACTTACAGAGTAATATGCCCGAATGTTCTTGAGCAATATATCCCAATTATGTAATCTGATGTTGACATCTTGTACATTTTTTATCACATTTTGATATGCAGTATGTTGGTCACTGAAATAGAAAGAATGAAAACATAAACTGGTCTGGCATTTGAATTGTCGATAGTTTTCAACTTGTGGTATAACTGAAGCCTTTCGGTTGGAAATCGCCGAAAGTCTAAAAACATGTGGAATGTAACGCTGGAATGTTACTAATCTGATTAAAACCCGATCTAAAATGTTCTGCTCCCATACTCGCTAATTAAGATCTGGCCTTTTTCAAATGAAGGTCACGTTCAGGCAACCTTTTCTCATCATAATATTCATGACGAAATTGTTATGATACGTAACTTGTTTACATCGTCTACATCACGCACTTTGAAATGAGTTGCCCAATCGTAGACTGTGAATAATACTGCTGTTAAATTAGCATGCAAAACTTGGTCTAAAAATAAAAATTACGAAATCAAAATAATTTATGATATAGTGTTTTCTTCTAGATGAAAGGTACGCATTGATTGGTCGAAACAAAGTTCATCTCGATGTGACCTTCCACAGAGAAAGTAGAGATCCTGTACGACAACGCTCTACAGGATCTCTGTTTACGGAGATTGGAATGTTACTGTCAATCATCATAGAAATGAGTCAATGTTAGGAGCATATGTTACCTACTATAATATGTTATACAAGTTACTCATGGATGAATGAAACACCTGGTTCCAGTAGTTTATAGTCAATACTTGAGAAAGTTGAACAAATATCCTCTGAAATAACTCTTGTTTTTTATCTGTTCATTTCTACCATGTGGAAATACAGTGGAACCCTTGGTTTCAAGACACTTTGTATAAAGTATGTGTAGAATAGACCATTGTCCAGAATTTTCAGGGTTTTCCCACTGGTTCAAACAAAATTTAATCTTTACCATTAAAATATGAGTACAGAGACCACAGGGAATGATAGGATTTAATCTGTGTTTTGTGCTTTTCAGCAATAATGTGTAACAAACTTTGTTTGTACTGTGTGAGTGCAAATTCATGAAATGTACATGTATATTGGTCAAAATTAATAAGTTCATGCACAAAGTATTGAACTGTTCATTAATACTTGAACAAATAATAGTTCATGCATAAAGTCATGAACTCAGCATGGATATGCTGAAATTATAGCTCATGAACAGTATCATTGAATTCTCTGAGTAAAGTGTACTTCAAAGTCATTGTTGATTCAGTATGACACTTAAACAGACAATCAAAACAAGCCCTAATATCTCAGTGTTAATGTCTGTTTCATAGAGATTGATGTATAAATAAATAAACAACACTCTACTTTAAATAAATGTTGCACATTTTTGGTAAGTTTACTCTACAAACAAAATATTGTTTAACCTTAATAAACAGGCACTATAATGTTAAGTTTATTTATGAATAAATTTGTATAAATTCACTCATAAAATCGTCTTTACTTTTTAACTTGACCATTAGATTACTTTATGCATAATAATGTGTATTAAGAATAATTACTGGACCTCTCAAGAGCTTACACATACTTCAAAAATGTAATGAACAAACCACGATTCTACATGAGACATCAGGGTTAGATCCAGTTTTTTTTCTATGGGGAGTTCAAATAATTGTTTTCCAAGTGGGGGGGGGGGGGAGAAATTCATACGCTAAACTTTTTTTTCTGGGTCTTTAAATCTATAGATGCTTTGTGTGTAATTTGAAAACTCAAGCTGGTACTTCTGAGTCTACCTCCAGTGATGACTATATATATCTAAAGCTACTCATGGACAGGGTTTGACAATATAAGTGCCACAGGATTCCAAGGATAATAAATAAAATTGGGAGAAATCCCACCGATTCTTGGGATTCTGTCACGATTCCTAAAAATTGGCATGAGTAAGTTTGTTTATCAAAATTAGGGTCCAATTTTTTGCCTTTTAATAAAGGAATCCTTTATGTTAAGGAGGAATTCCGGTGTAACTAAAATGGAATTCTTTGGTATCAATGGAAAAATCTGTTAGTGTCAAACTCGGATCCGATTTCACCAACATATAAAAAGTAAACAGTAATTTAAACAAAATGTTACACAATTGAATGTACATATAGATAATAAAAAGACAAATCTTATATGAAGGAAGTTTAAAGCTATAGTAACCAAGCCTAAAAATTGAGCCCTATTTTCTGTAGTTAATATTATAATAGTTAAAGAAGAATGCTTGTATCTACAGATGTAATCAAACATTCCAGACAAATTATTGAAGTCTTATCAATACAACAATCATTTAAGATAGGCATGGGAAAATCTAACCACAAACCATTCTTAACTCACAGACTCCCAGGGAGTGCATACATACAGTGTACTCAGATTGCATGATGTACAAAGAAAAACCTGGATATTTCTTTTATATCCCCTTTTCTGTACAGATTCTTCATCATTTATAGCCTAAAAACATACATTTAACAGTTTCTAATTCATTTACAAGTGCTTATAGCTCTAAAGGACGAATAAAATAAATTTGTAATTTCAGCTTTTCAGGTTAAATCAGTCTGCAGGAGAAGAATTTCTCATAGAAACAGTAAGTTCTGAGGTTATGTTTTATTATCAACAAGATAATACATTAAGTGTGACACAGAAGTCTTCAGAAGAATATATTAATTCAATATCAATCATTTAATATTAATTCTTATACAGGCACACATGGTTTAACTCTGTATTAAATGTGACATCATCTATATTAATTTACTATTGAAATCATACACAGCCTTTGGTTTATAAAACTTCATATGATATTGGTCAAAATTTCAAATTATATATATTAGAATCAAAATAATATGCAGTTTTTCCATATTTTCTTGTAGAATGAAACTTTTTGATACTCTTTATTAAATAACTCATGCTAAAGTAATCGCTATTTTAATTGCAGAACATCAAACTAGTGCCATGTTATTCTACAACAAAATATAGGCAAACTTTTTGTTACTTCTTGATAATTATTAATATTTAATTGGAATAATTCACTTCTCAAAAAAAAACTTAAACAACTATAGCCAAATAGAAGCAAGACTGATATAAACACTATCACCAAGTCAAAATGACAAGTAAATATCAATAATGGTACATTTTGTTTTGTTTTTGTTAATGCAGTAGCAACACATTTAATAGGCCATATAACAGCAGTCAGTCAACTTACTCACTCCTCTTGGAAAGGCTAAATCTCTGGATTCAGGTTAACCAACTAATAAGCACATACTTTTAACAGTGACTGACAACTGCCCTACATAATTATGAATCATTGGTAGGAGGGAGAATGGCCATAAAAATAATTTCATGACCAAGCATCACGAAAGTATGCCCCACCCGGGAATTGAACCCATGACCCCTTGATCAGTAGACTTGCATGCTACCAACTAGCCAGTTAGCTGGGCGGCTTCCAAACAAATTGACTGTAACATAAGTAAACTTCAATTAAGACCACACCAGTATAAAGATATCCGAAAATCATACTCAAGTATTCATGAAATCAACACTTAAGAGAATCAATTAGTATCAATTTCAATCAATTAAACACTTCAATAGACAAACAAGTTGCTCATAAGATGGTCTATGTCTCAAATGGTAATTCAATGTTCAGAGCAAGCAGTTTGACCAAGACCACACATTTTGACAAACAAGGGTATAACTTGGCAATGTCATATGACCAAAGTAGAGATTTAAATCTACTAATCTACTATATTCCTATCTTGAATAAATCAAAGGAATACCTCAATATCTGCTTCATGACCTCAGGCCCCTTAGCTAACATTAATCGACAATTACCCCCAAGACTGTAGTAACTCGCTCTTTAAAGCAATGCTCTTTCTACAGTCTTGTGGGCAACCCTCGATTTGATCACAATTCTCACGTGCAGGTGACTCAGTCTTCCATCAAATTTGTGATTGAGTCGGCAAAAAATCATGTCCAGTCCTGAATCCTGGGACCTTTAAAAAACTTATACAAAACTACAAAACTTAATGTAAATTGTCAAGTTGTAGCCAATTCTACATGTACATTGGCCATTTCTATCCCATTGAATGTAAAGTTCAAATTACTTTCCTTGCATGCAGCAACAAATCTATGCCACTCTCTTTAATTGTATTGTATTGAAAACCATAAAAACATGGACCATTAAAACCCAATCAAGATATCTCAACATGGCATCTCAAAACAGCTCTTCATGTCATATTAAAGGAGGTATAAATATCTGTAATGGAAACATTTTATCAGATGCTCTCAAGTGTGTTGATACATGAAAACCAATTACTTCTTGAAACACGCAGGTCTCTTTCATATAACATTGATTGTTGAAGTAAATGGATCATGTCAAACACTTTCACAGTGGTCTTACAACCATCAACATAGAATTACCATCCCAGGACAAAAATATGACATGTTCATAAAAATCATTTATAACATTAAGAGTTGCTGTATCCTAATTATAATGTCTATTTATTGAGGAGTATAAGAGCACAAACTATTATCCATTTAAATGAGAGGACAAAATGAAACACCAGGCCTAAAATTGTAGTTGACCTTTGACCCAAGAAGAAAACCATAAGCAACTTAAACTAAAAAGAAAATAAATACCTAATGCTAGAGTATTGTAGAACCATGTAACTATTGTAGAACCAATCAAGGTAGGGGGATAAAAAGGTTGAAATCCATTCAAAGAATTAAAGAAAATTTGTGTTCTGAAAACAATTCCACTTGACTTCCAATTCCCAACTGTAGTTCAAAAGTCAGGTCATCACATTATTTAAATAAAACAAGAAATGTCTTTAAAAAAGACAAACGGCGTCGATTTAAAAACAAGAGGCCCAAAGGGCCCTGGGTGCTCACCTGAGGAAAAGGTCAAAGGTCACAGAAGAGCCATTTACATAGGACCACTAATGTTAAAACCTATTTTTTGACGTATTTACATAGGACCACTAATGTTAAAACCTATTTTTTGACGTGGTGATGGATTGCCAGATTCCGTCAGTATTTGCTCATACAAGTTGTGACCACGCATCATCACTTCATCAACAACATTTGCAGACCAGTTTCGCAGACTTGGCACATGATTGCCTACCGTAAACAATATGACAGCCAATGCAATTGCCGTACACTGATAACCACAGGGAATTGTCAAGTTACCTCCCTTTGATTTTTCCAACATACCTTTAATATACTTATATACAAGGGGTACAACTGCGTTTACTAGACCGATTCATCTAGATTTCTTATTTTGTGGCTCACAAAAAATACTGATACCCTAGTAGCACTTTAACCGCACGATTAAATTGATTAAACATAACTCTTCGAGCTATGAATATTAAATGTTTCATAGGGCAGATCATTAAAACACTCGCCAACAAAAACAATTCTTTTTGACAAATAATTTTTAGATATTCAAAATATGAATTTCAAGACCTTTCTAGTGATATAAAATGCAAAATTGTTTGATGAAAAATGACTTAGTAATTGCAATTTTAAAATTACTGTGTTTTCATTGTATTTACTCGCTATCATTTCTTGCCAACCAGCGAACGGTTACCTGTAGTCTTTATCAGCTCCTTGTTACTATTTATAGACATCATAACAATAACAATGAACTGGTCTATAAGTGGAGCTGTGACTCTCAAAGTGTAAACCCCGGAAACTGGACGTAGTGAGGCTAATTTAATAATATTTGGGTAATATGTCAGACTTTTTACTAGAAACCGGTTCACATCTGGAGACGTAATTCATTTTACCCATAAAATATTGTGTTTGACACGTAACTTTTTATTGTTACAAAATAAAAAAAACACTTTGGAAAGCAATAGAAGTCTACCCAAAAAAAATAATCTACGAACGAAGCAAAATTTCGTAAAACACTGCATTACAATAGTGTGGCCTTTATTTTTTCGCGCGTGTCAGGGCCATCCAATCGAAGAGGGGGTTTTCTCTGTTTCCCCCGTACGTCATTCTCAGTGCTTATAAAATCATCCAATAGAACGGCGGATTTCCGAAATCCCAGAGACGTCATTATACAGAAATGTAGATCAAAATCCAGCTTAGACAGCTACGCCGAAAAAGTTCATAATCAGAACTTAACTGAACTTAATGAATTTAACATTTACAAACAAACCGTGATTTTCAAAATAAATATATGTGAATTAAAAACAATAAGAATGCATGTTTGTCAGGACTTTTTGTGTATAATGATAACTTTATTTCCTAGTCGGCTAAGCCAACATAAATGGGACCTTTTGATTTTTCCAATGTTACATTGAAATATTCAGAAAAGTTCATTTTAAATTAAATGAAGAGTATTTTTTTCCAACACGTTATCTTGAGAGCTTTCTGATGATGTATAGTTTTATATATGTTCTATTGCCATGTTTTGAATTATTTAGGATTATATTCCCTAAAAACCCTGTTTTTACACTGTTTTTGAGTCTCACTGAGGTTTTGTTCTTTTTTCATCAGTTGTTTTGAAAAGTGTTTGTTGGTGGCAGTTATTTTGATGTGTTTTCTATCTCTGACTGACATACAGGTATACGGTGTTATTTACGAAATTTATTTATAATCAATATTTAAGAAAATATTCATGAAATAGTAAACATGTACCCTTGTAACGCAAGTTAGAGTTTTACGTTACCATCTTTGATAGACTTTAAAACTATGTTACTGCTTTATTTCACTTGTATCACCTTTTTACTATTACAGTTTATAATTATTTTTATCTAACCCAAATGAAGTTTTTCAGAGCATATGCATTTTCTTTTTGGAAAATAACTACTGAACATTGTAAATTTTATGTAGAGTCCGTAGCCCCTGTTTTAAACTGTGTGCTGACTTAATATAAAGAAACATATCTGCTGTTTTATTACGTTTTCTGTTTTTGGTTGTGCCATGTAGGTAATGCTGGAAAGGAATTAAATCAGAAGAAGAACAAAAAAAATCTAAAGACAAATAAGTGCTGTCCGTAGCCCTGTAGAGTCCGTAGCCCCTGATATATTTATATCTTTTTTCACGCAGGAAAATTATAAAACTTTTTTAATTTTCTTAGTTTCGTACTTGTGCTGACTAGCTATGCATCTAAATACTGTATGTCTTGACAATCTTCATTCTGTTGAGAATAATGTTAAATTTGACGTAATTTATAAATTTTCTGATAGATTTCTTTAATGGTCAAACTGATACATAAGACATTTCAGAAGATACTTAAATATATATTTGTAGTGTTTGTAAGTTGAAGTTTATTGTTTTTTTAAAGGATAATTACACTTAAAACCAAACAAACAGCTTAAAATATGTGATAGAAACAGATACTGGTGTGGTGTAGAGTCCGTAGCCCCATGTTAATTTTCACATATTCATTCTTTTGTATATTTTGCTCCCAAACTTATACACATGTATATGTATAGAGATAACTTATTTGATAGATGTTTGTTGTTGAAATATACATAGAAACAGGTAGAAATTCAGGACTTTGTTTTGTTTTGACATTTTATATAATATTAAGAAACATACATTTTTCGTGTTTTCTCAAGTAAAGTAAAGGAATTGTTTCTTCATATTATTGCTCGTTTTTTCAGAAGTCAGAAAATTAATACTGTATCAAAAGAATATTATTCCACAGGTCAATTTACATCAAACTACTTTCTTCAATCTACTAAATACAATAAAGTCAGTATGTAGAGTCCGTAGCCCCTGATATCCATTTTTAGGGGTGTAACGGTTAACCGATATATCGGTTAATATTGCAATACGACTTCTGACGGTTTTAACCGTTCGTTTTTCTCAGAACCGGTTTTTCTAGTTATGTACCATACAGATTGTTTTTATCAGAGTCTGAATTTTAATGATTGAATTAATGTTAAAATGTGTTCGAAAACTTGAAATATTTTTCGTAAAGTGAGAGAATAATTATCTTTGAATGTCCATTCAAAACCTTTTTTCTAACTTATTCAAACATTTGTGTAATAAGATCATTTGAAAATACAAATATCTATGTACAATGTTGTTAAAATTAAGACGATGCACATGCATTAATTTAGGCTATGCATGTATGCGCAAAGAACAATATATTACAATATATTGCAATACGGGTTTCGTGTATTGCAATATATTGCAATACGGTTTTTACCGTATTGCTACAACCCTATCCATTTTATGATTTTCTTTATTTGGTCATGAAACATATGATTATTCATATCAAACTTGTTCTTTATATGTTGTGTACATCTTCGAATACGTTCAAATATAAAAAAACTTCAGTTTTGTTTCTTTTTTCTCATTTAGATGTTAATTGAAATTTTACATTCCCTGTGTATTTTGGGTATTTGCGCTGTTGATCCTGGTAAATGTTGCTAACAATGAGAGTCAGTGTAGATTCATTTCCAAATTGATAACAACATAAATATAAAACTTATTTATAAATCATTTATAAGAACTATACATCTTTCTAAATTTTCTAGTGGTGATATAAATTACCGTGTAGAGTCCGTAGCCCTGGTTTCCAATTATATAATTATCTTTTTAGGGCCAGCAAAACTATATTATTCATATCAAACATGGTCTAAATGTGTTGTCTACATCTTCGAATACTTTCAAATATAAAAAATCAGTTATGTTTCTTTTTTCTCATCTAGATGCAAATTGAAACTTAACATTTCCTGTGTATTTTGGGGTATTTGCACTTTTGACCTCGGTAAATGTTGCAGACAAGGAGAGAGTGGGCGTGGATTCTCTTCAAAATTTTAAAGTACATGTTTATAAAACTAAATAACAATTTTTTTATAAGAAATATACATCTTTCTTATTTTTCGTGGGGCGATATAAATTACCATGTAGAGTCCGTAGGCCCATTGAGTACATCTATTCAACCGTTCTTAACTTTTTTGTTCTACATGTTCCATCCAAGATCTTTTGGAAATTAGTGCCTAATAGACATGTCTGTATATTACTATAAAAGAATCTGCACTTTGATGGGGTCTGAAAATTGGCCTATGTGAGACTGAAGAGGTACCCTTTATCTTGGCTTAGCCGTAGTGTTCACCCAGTACATTTTTTTTCTAGAAAATCCTTCAGTAAAAGTTCAGAATTAGTTCTATATATATATTGCTTTTAATTTTGCTTTAGCACAGATATTTCTTAATTCTTCTGATAAAATTAAAAGTCAGTGCCGAATACATGTACGAGTATATGTACGTCATAAATGTACAATTCAATTTAAATTTAGAAACAACACAGGTACTCGGTACACTACAGAGTATGTTTTGATTTATAAATTGATCTAAAATGATTGCCGTCATAAACTTTACAGAGACAACCATAGAACATTGAAAGAGAAATCAATAAAAATTATTGTTCACTTCAAAAACAAACTTCCAGTAATCAATTACGTAAAGCATTGAGAAAAATAATTACAGTTATAGCCAGGACAAACAATCAATTAATGTCATTTAATTTTTGCAACGATAATTATCAATGCTTTATCAGGCTATATCAATCTTAACTATAAGTACTATAAAACATGAGATGTTTCTTATAAGGTTGAAGACTAATTGTAGCAAAGAACTACTAAGTGCAAACTAACATTTTGCCCTGTATTAATAGATCAAATGTAACAATACATCTATAGTGAGTCAGTGACTATAATGGTTTAAAAAGATGTAGGGACATCAAAACCTGAGATTCCGAGGTTAATTTTCTAGTTCCTTTTAATTCTTAGGGCAATTAGAACCTTCAACCTTAAATAATAAGTTTAGAAGATAACTTCTCAAGTAAAGTTTCATGCTGTCTGAATCAACCCACAACATTTTTTAACCCAACTGATCACATACAATGCTTAGCCTTAGACAGATTATTATACCCTAGACCATTATACCTTGGTCTCCCTTATTCTAATGATCACATCATACTGATCATCAGAGTGATTTTAGTCAGCTACAAGTTTTTTTGTTTTTTGGGTTTTTTTTACTAGATTTAACACTGTGTCAACACAATTTAAGGTCATTTTACGGCGTCCAGAGCACCTAACCTAGCTTTCCGGGACCATTGTCTATAACCAGTACTCACCTACCTTTCCACAAGGCCGGAAACTTCTCCATATTGTCTAATCAATGGAGGAAAATCAACATTGTCAAATTTTCATGGAAGGGTATAACCTCCCCTGGTGGGATTCGAACCCGCACCCCCTCAGGCACAAGATTCCAAATCCCGGCGCGTTACCAACTGCGCTATCGACCCGGGTTCAGCTACAAGTATATTTGTATAACATGGTATAATGATTTCAATGATTTATTTTTCCCACAAACAGATTGAAGCATAAGTATACAGAATGTTGTGTAAAATAATAAATAATTCATTCCAGAGGGCAACAAAACACCAACCAAGCACTAAGATAGTTAATACACTGATCTTTGTATAGATTATGTCAATGAAATTAGTACATTTACATAGCCATAAACAAATCATGTGAACCAGAATGTACAGATCTCTAACCCTAATTTACAACTTTACTTCTCAGAAGAAAGATTTCTTTAATTTGACTCCCACACTGGACAATTTCTTCATCTACTTGTCTAATGGAGTTGAAATATCAAATCTTGGAAATTTAGATAGTACTAGTCTAGCAGTTCATACCGTCCAGAGTACTGAGCCAATGTCCTTCATAGTTATGCAATTAGGGACTTTAGTCAGTTATCTTTCTCTGATAAAATCTGAAGCAATACAATTGGTATGTAGGTCCTCCTCAGTCATTCGCTGCGAATAATCTAATCTAATAAACAAATATACGATCGTTAAGGCAATAAGTGATGTTTCAAAATTTACGATCTAAAAACGAAACATCGCTCATTGACTATACGATCGTATATTTGTTTACTTCAACACCAGTAGTTTCAAAATAGCGTCTAAATATGTCCGAGATTATTCGCAGCGAATGACCGAGGAGTTCCGAATGTATCGTTATGGACGTTTTGAAACATTTAGGGTAATTGAACAGGCTACTGGAGTTCAATATCAAGTTACATAACCTCAGACACTGATCTCTAAAAGGAACTGATATGAACTCAGATCTAGTTTTTATAAAAGTTTCAAAATAATAACGTTAATTACTGAAGTAATTAAAACTAAGGGACAACATTATAAAGACACAACCTAATGTAATTAAAGTGTAGGATATATTTAACTAAGTCAATTATAATGTTGACATAGTTAAGTTATATAGATAGACAGCTAGGCATACAAAGATAAGGTTGATAACAATTATTTAATCAAATATCCATTAGTGTACTAAATTCCCACTTTTAGAACAAGAATAATATTTGAAAGTTTGGTATAGAAGCATAATGTTTTATCTCTCTCTAAATCTAATCCTTAACTGATGATATATGCAATACAGACACAAGTTGTGTAACACTAACAGAAAATATTATGTATAAAAAGAAATTTTAATGGACAATTGAATACTAAATGGTTTCACAAAAATCCATGCATCAAATGTCTCATAATCAACTTTATTATTTTCAGTGAAAAACTGTCCTTCAAAAATTAAAATGGCCTATATAATACCATAACCAGGGACCAGGAAATTCGCCGAAGTCAATCGGTCCAAAGCCGCCCGAGTACCGGATACGGGTTTTAACGTGTACCGTACGGACCCGACCGTTTACTGTACTTTATTCACGACCATGTTAGTACTTATTTTTGCTCCCTTTTATTAGGAAGGCATACGATACATTGGCATTGTTTGTTTAATTATTTACAAAACTTAACTTCTATCTAGCATAAAAGCGTGGTTTCCGAAATTACTCCCCGCAATCGTCGGTCGTTCAATAAACAGAACTTGAAGAAGGCTGTTTCATCTAGTTCTAATGTTGTTGGAAAACTCCGTCATGTGGGGAAATTATTTTAACTGCGCATGCGCAGAAAAACGGGTCCAATGTAAATGTCTCGCATTTAAGCGTGGTTCGCTAAATTAAGAAAGAAAACGTAAAATAATGATAAGCTTTTTAATTACACACGTAGATTAAAACATTTCTCATACGAAGTGACGATCTAGCGTGGGTCTCGAAAATGTATGACATCTCATCACAATGGTTCAAGCGGTTTCTTTTAACACAAAAGATTATCAAATCGTGCATAGTACACCATTTATAGATAGTTTAATGACAAAACTGTTCGTTGTGAAAATTATTTTGTTGAATTTGGAATTTAATAGTAATCATTAATTTTGTTCACCAAAGAAGGAAGAAGTGTGGTTGAATTTTGATCATCAACAACTGTACCTTCGATTAATAAGAATTTGCGTAGATATATGTCCTAAGATAATTTCTTATTATTCACACCTCAATTTATGACGTAAAAATAAATCATGAATCAAGTCAAACAAATTAAAGATTAAACGAATACATCAATCAGGGATTGACAACAAAAGCAGTTAAATTGTTTTCTTTAATTATTCATAAAACTTTCATTATAAAAGATTATTGTTTTTTACAAGTTTACAGGTTTCAAACAGACCGATTGAAAAACGTAATCGGTTCGATGGACACGATTAAGTAAGAACATATTCTTCTGCTGTTCTTCAAATTAATCGAGTGCAAATCAAGCGTACCTTGCTGTGCTTGATCAAAAAATTATCACTGCCTCAACCCCACATGATACCTGTAACCATGGATACGTTATACAGGGTCCTTGATGTGTAACATGTGGACAATTAAGCAGGATA